>VXBL01000533.1:613596-659514 GCA_013400195.1 Aramus guarauna
ACCATGAAATGAACATGTGAAATATATAAATAACTATACTTTCAGATAATTGAAAAGAACTGGAGGTGGGAAAAGATCAGTTTAAATGATTTCCTACTCTTAGGGGGAAGTCCTTTGGTACTGCAAAAAGGTGCATCTAAACTAGAGGATTTAAAACCTCTTTTACTAAGAAAGATGACTATTCAAAATCATTGCTGAAAAATATTCAATGAAAATGTTTATTCCTGAATATGAATACATGCTAAAAGAGGTTTGAGTCTATCAGCTTGCCCATTAGAGTGGAACTAAGGTAAAGCACTTTTGAAGAGAGATTAAACCTTCCAATAGCAGGGATCGTTTCTTTCCTAAATACAATAATAATAAAACTTCTCATTGCATTGAAAGCGGACACTGAAGAAGATAAGGAAGATAAAAAATAAAGGCATGTTTCACAGAGTATTTTGGATCCATTGTTTCATCAATCTTATGGTTAGCCTACAGTGTAATTTATTGCATAGGAAGGAAATCATAATAACAATCTTTTTTCAAATATAGAGTGTAAAGACATAAAGTCCCTTCTTCCATATTTCTCTTCAGGTTCATCTGATAATTACATAATTATTGTGTTAGAGTGAAATTCTGACTTACAGTGCAGAGCAATATTTTTTGAGGCATCTGGAAGTGAACGTACTTTATGAAGGAGCATCTACCCAACCTGCTTCTCCCTTTTCCTGTTCCCTTTTATTATATAATACTCCCCTACGTTCCTGCTGCTTTTCTTCTTTCTTGTATTTTTGCTGATATCTGTTGCTCATGTATTTACTTTTCCCTTAGGAAAATATACAAAAACAAGACCTAAATATCTTAATCTCTTCAGCTTAATTAGACATGAAAGTAACTCTGGCCTCATTAAGAAATGTCCTAAAGCAACAGGTAAAATGAAATCAGATGAGTTTGAAATCTCATCCAGAGATCAGCTTGTCAGAGATCCTGGTTGCTCAAGAAGCCTGGGATATAGCTACTGTAGAGAAGAGAAAAACTAAATGCTTAGTATAAATCTCAGTGGAAGAGATGACTAATTAGAGATAATTATACACAGATTTCTTGCATTAAAAGTGCTTTAAAACATAAACATTCAAATTTTACTTAGGCTCCCAAGTGCTTCCTAGGAGGCAAGCTTGCAAAAAATGTCTTTTAAATGATGTCAAATGCTTTTAAGCCAAATGATTTTTAAGAGGCATCTCGCTGAAAGTTGTGATGCCTTGAATTTTCTTGTTCACTTTGCAGTTTAGTAAGAAACTGCAATAAAATTTATGGCCTACATTAGTACCCTAATTGCCCTATAACAAAGGTAATCAAGAGTCACGCAGTCCTGATTTGTTGCCATTCACTAGCAACTTCAAAACCTGTACCCCAAAATTCACTTGATAGGAAGACACTAGACTGTCTTCAGAACTGAGGTCTAAACTGTCAGAACATTTATAAGGGACATAAAAAAGGCTGCTGTGCTAAAAATGTATCATCTGTGAGATAAACAAAAAAAAAAAACCCAAACAAACAACAAAACAAAACTTAGGACACCATCTATAATAGGGAAAATTTCGGGAATATTTATGAAAAATTCCAAAAGTCACCGTAGAAAATTGTCTTAGATATTGTCATCCCTTAGTACTACTTACACTTGAGCAAATAGAGAATTTCAAATTTTACAATGGAACTCCATTGTCCTTTCAGTTTTATATTTGTAATCAAAATCTATCACATGACTCCGACAAAATCTTCAGGTCAATAGTGTACGTGAAACTCATAAATGTACTTTTTTTGAGATAGTAACTTTAGACACCGCAATTCAAAGCACAAACTTTTTTTGAGGTTTTGCATAGTTATCACACAGGTGTTCAGGAAAATCTGTATATACTTATTTATTCAAGATTCATTGAGAAGCAGTGCCAGTCTTTCATCTTTTAAAATATACTCAACTCATACCATTCTTTTGGAAAAATGGGAACACACAGCATTTGTCCATTCATCCATGCAGTTACCTGTCAGATTATTTCTCTTATTATTGCACATTCACGTCAGAAGAACATTTAATGTCTCGATTAACAACCTGAACAATGGACGAGAGTGCACACTCAGCACGTTTGTGGATAATACCACGTTGTGGTGAGTGGTCTGTGCGCAGACCGGGGCTCCCAGCAAGTTCAGTAAAGGATAACACAAAGCCCTGTACGCAAGTGCCGTAGTGTCGTGCACCGGTACAGCACAGGGGTGAGGCGGAGAAAGCAGCAAGCGCCTGGGGATCCTAACGAACAAACTGAACAAGAGCTAGCAAAGGACAACAGCAGGCCAGATGTATCCAGCAGGTAGAGGGAAGAGGTAGAGGCCATCCCGTGCCTCTCTGCAGTACTTCCGAGACCGTGAAAATCATTGGGTTTTGAGCTCCCCAGTACAAGACAAACACTGACTTTCCGGAGTGAGTTTGGCAAGATGGGACAGGACGAAAGGCAACAGGCACACATTAGAACATGAGAAATTCCAATTAGGTATTAGGAGAAATGTTTTCACCACGGGGTCATCAAATATTAGAACAGGTTGCCTGGAGAGATGATGGGTTCTCCATCTTTGAGAACATTCAAACTTGAAAGGACCAGGCACCAGGTGGGGGTTAGACCAAAAATTTCTTGAGATCTCTTCCAACTTAAGTTATTTTATGATTCTATGAACATTGGGTTTTGAGCTCCCCAAAAGGAAACAAGGTAAAAATAGTTGCATGTAAAACCTTCACAATCACTCTATAACAAACTAATCTGGGCAACTTTAAAACAAAACAAAACCTTTCAATTGATTCAACCCCTTCTTCCTATGAGATAATAGTCCTGAAAAGCCACAGAAAATACAAATTTTTTTTCAGCATTTCACTCGAACTTCAAAAAGTGGAATTTATATCATCATTACTTTTCCAGCAAATTATGGTCTTCTAGTTAGAGTCTTTACTATCAGCATATATTGAAAGAGATCAGCCATTCTGAGTAGGTAAAGAATTAAAATATGTAACTGCTCATAATGCTAAGGAAATTCTAATCACTGTAAAAATTTTTAAAAGCAGCAGTTCCTTAAGTATGCAAATCTCAGTTTTTATGACTAGGATTGATACTTTGGTACTAGTCATGGCAATAGTTAAAAGCTAATAATAGCAAATGTACGAGGTTAATATTCTCACTATTTATCTTATTTTCACTTGCTTACCATCAGAACACACTGGCAGTGATGATGGGGATAAAGAGTCAACTAAAGCAAAGAGTGTGAACACCCATAATCATAGAAGACACACTGCAATGAAAATAAATACTGCGAGGGGGGGGTATGTGAATGTCAGGGAAAAGCAATGAATGTGCCAGATTTGTCATGCCAGTAAAAAGCGAAATAAGAACAATATTGTGGCCACATTTGTTCACATCTGGTTTTTAAGCAGAAAAGAATTTTTTTTAGCAGCCTTCAAGGCAGAATGGCATTGACCAGCTATTATTTATCAGACTGACAATATTAATCTGTAATTGCAAGGTATCTGAGTCTTACAGTGTTACGGCATATGGACAATTAAAGAAATATTGTGATAATAATTAATGCAGTTTGGGGGTGCCAGGTCCAGAAGACTGGCTCCCCTGTTCCTTATTACACTTTTAACTAAAAGTAATGTCATGAAAGTATTAGTATTCAAGGCTGCAAGTTCTTCTTTGCTAATTTACATTTATATTCTTAATGTCTAGATTGAGCCTAGGGAAATTTAAAACTCTATTTCATTAATGCTAACTTCTACAGAAATCCCAATATGCACAGAAGTTCCTAGATTGCAGGGCTAGTTAGATGAGAATGCAGAAGCTAAACATAATTGCTGGGTGGTTATGATAGTTAAATATGTACTGTCAGTTTTGACTTTTGAAATCCCTATAGGCGTAAACTCACTGTTCTAAAAGTTAAAAATATGAAATAACAGAGTAATGGAATAAAGTATCTTTAAAACAAGTGTTTTGAGTTGAAACTCTTGTTTGCAGGTATGTTTTAAACCGTTACAGCATAACAACATTGTGTTTGGCTTTTTCGGGAGAAGTTTCTGAGAAGAGTTAGATAATTTAATCTCTCTTTTTTTGCCTTTTGAATGGATGGCGAATTAGAAATACGTGTGCAGCCATTTTAGCAGTCCAGACTGGGTCGTGTTCTGGCAGGCTTTGTGGAGTGCTGCAGTTTTACAATGCTCATGCAGCGTTAATGTGCACCCATTTTGCTGGCTGTCATCAGCTCTGTGCAGAAGGTTCTGATGCAACTTCATTGAAAATAACCCATTTAGAGATCTGGATGCAGAAATCTTGGTCACCTGCAGAAATCCCTGCATATTTTTGTATATATGTATGTACACACACATTCCTCTCAGTGCCTGAGGTTTGTCTAAACTGGCTATGTAACTTCTTTCCCGCAAAGCTAAAACTTTCTAAACCTAAATCCTCCTAAACACCACCAATCAAAATGAGGAATAGAAAACAGTAAAGGCATACTGAATCTACACATCTGATCAGGCAATAACGGGCTCAGGATGAATAAGACTTGTTAATTTTGGTATAGAGTGACTTGGTGCTTCAGGTCCACCTGCAATTTCTACCAGGCACGTTACCCCAAAATGTAAGTTCTGACCTGCCTCAACCCTATGGACCTTATGTAATGCATATCCATGCAAAAATAAATAAAGCATGTTGGCTTTGCGTGATCAGAAAGTTCTGCCTTAGTCTAGTTCGTATTCATCTCGCACAGGTAAGATTGCACCAGTGTAAGACTGTAGAGAATCAGGCCCAGAATAAATAAATTAAAAGTGATTATAAAATATGCATGGGGCATTTATGTAAAACCATATTTTCTGCAAGGTAATCTCTTATGGAATTTATAGTACAGTATATCACCAAAGAGAGAAACTGGAGAAAAGGTTAATAGCTGGACTAATTATAAATCCCGATACATATAATTCAGCCTCCTAAACAGCATCATGCCCTTGCGGTTTAAGTAAGAAGTTATAAGGGAAATACTCTTTTGGAACCTATTGGTCTTTTCTGTAATATTTATGAGTATACTAGCATTTAATTCATTATTTATAGGTTTCTGACATGAATCTCATTTGTTTGATATATAATTTTTATCAGTAGTGCTTTGTAGACAAGCAAGTACTTCAAGAAAGCAGAATATAATGTAAATCTGCAATAGCCTTTGGGAAAATGTATTAAGTATGTAAAACTGACTAAATAATGTGTGGAGATATGGGACAGTATGTTAAACTTATGATTTTGCTATAGCTGAGGTAAATTTTAATGTTTGTGTTATTCATCTTAACTGCAAAATCTTTAATTTTAATTTTCACTATACAGCAGTGGATAGGAAACACAATAATTCTCATGTGAATGAGAACTAAAATATCACAGAGTTCCCTCATACTCCTTTAACCTAAGGCTTCTTTATGTTGTTTATATATTGGATGGGAAGAGGGGAAGCGGTTTGAAGCAATCCAGTGTCGTATTTGGTATAAAAACTAAAGACTGACTTATAAATAAGTGAATTATGTGCAATCTAGCTGTTCACAAACTGGTTAGCACACACATATACATAAAACAGAAAGTTGTAATGCAGTGTAGAATTATTACTACACATCTTGTGGTCTACAACTGGAATGCACGTACAGCAAAGCAGCTCCAGTAGCTTTGAATTGTAGAATTTGGAATGATGGGACCTTAAGCCTATATACTGTTTAAAAGAGACTAATATCTGTCTGTGGAAATGCATAGGAAAGATTTCTGGTGTGACAATAAATCAGATATGTCAATCTAAGTAGGAAGATATAGAAATACTATGAGTCAGGAGTAGAAATAATAATGAGATGGAGGCCCAGCTGAAAGATAAATGGCCAAGTGCAGTAATACTCCTTGAAACTGTGCTTTGCGATACACCATAGCTAAACAGCATGTATCTGACCAAATTTTTACAGCTGAAGACTACATTTTTGTGGCTTAAATGCATTATTCCCCCCCCCCTTCACAGATCATGCATTACTATAACTGTCGTGATTCTCAATTATTTGATAATTTTACATAAGTTGTCGCCAAAAGGTAATAAATTTTTTTTAGGACCTCATCAGAGATAATTATCCTTTTGCTAGATAACCATCAAATGCAAAAAGAGCTTCTGTCCCGTAAACCTTTTGGTGATCATGGAGAACAAAGAATTACAGGCATTTATTTATTCTCAAAACTAGTCAAAGCGACAACTAGTCAAGCCTCTCAGTAACTGCAACTAAATGCAATGGCTTTCAACCTTTTTGGAACAAGATTCACTGCTGACATTCTTCCTGAATCCTGGTCCCTCAGTCCTTGCTGGAGATAAAAGGCAGGAGGACCACAACTGTTCGGGATGCAAGCTGCAAGGGTCAAAGGAGTTACTGCAGTGAGTCGTGCTGGAATCAATCTTGGCAAAGGGGAAACAGAAAAAAAAAGTCTGACCTGCCCCGCAGCTACTGCTTTCTTCCTGACTGACGATGGGGAATAATGCAAAAATAAGTAAAGCCACATATATCACTGTCTGGAAATCACTAACCTAGGAAACAAGCACCAAGTTAGGTCTCTGCAAATTGGGTTCTACTCCCAGTTTGGCAACCAGACCATATTCCAGACCTCGTTTTTTTCATCTGTTAGACCACCACTGACCTTTACAAAAAACATCAGTCTCTATTAATGTACATTGTGGGAGTGAGAAAAGGCCCTATTGTTATTGTGCGGAAGAACAGAATATAAAAAAGGTAATAATTAATCATTTTACAAATTTAGAAAATACCATTTTTGATATTTAGCTCTGTGAAGATATGTATATAACGTTTACTGGACAGATTCTTTTGAACTGATCTACTAGTCTTTTAAAAGGAATTGAGAGCAATCTGTTTTCAATAAATTTAATTTTTTGCTTTCAAACATGACTGGAAAAAAACTTCGAAAAATAAGGAAACAAAACCAAACTTTGCCCCAGCTGATCATCTCACGCAGGCCTCCTATAAAAACAAGCACTAAATCTTTAACTCATTACCTCTTTCCTTGTTAGAGGCTAAATGATACTTCTTTCCATTGTAAGAGGAATGAAGAGTATGCATTTTCTGAGCTGCTGAAGCTTGTTATTGAAATTAAGCTTTATGACACTGCTGTTTTCCATACTTAGACCCCGTCTATTGGATTTGTGTGGCTGCCTCCAGAAATAAGAAGGGCAAATGTCAATGCGTTTTCAAAAGCAAAGTCAAGGAACCAGTTGTTAAATGGGCTGAGTTAAGCAATCTCCTAGAAAGGACACCTACTAAAAGTAGTATGCGGAAGAGCTTGTCCTCATGTGCTCCTCCGTTTCTGTGACGGTACGGTCCAAACTCGACATTGTCCTTCCCTTTTTACACTAAATACCTTTGCATCTCTGTGGTTTTCAGTGAGATTGATTCCTTTAAAAAGGCTAGATGGCAAGGAACATATCAACCCCTTCACTCGTCTTTAAATAAAAGAATGTGTACTTCAGTGTTTATGAAGTGGTGAGGAAGTACTGCCTCTATTTTCCAAAGAATTCTTGTCAGTTTTCCTTTCCGCATGCTATAAACCATATTGATGTGAATGCCTTCTGAAGTTACTCAGTCAAAAAAGTAATTCATTTCAGTAGAACGATTTCTGAGGCACATCACTGCCCCGTAGACTTTCATCAGATTCCTTTCTTCACATGAAAAATGAGTACATTTCTAAACTGCAATTTTAAATATTGAATAAGGCTACTGATATCAATAAGTTTGATTATTCAAGACATGAGCTTACGAAGTCCTGAACACTGTTATTATCAAGGAACAAAGGAGTGTGCAGCCTTTTCTATGTACGTGCAGCACTTTGGAAGATTGGACCCTAAAGAAAGAGGATTAACAGTTTACAGGAATTTATGTAGAGAGATGGAAGCCAATATATTACAGAAGCCAAATATCTGGCCTTTTAGATTATTTAGATACCTTAATTTAGAAAGATATATTTAATTTATATTAAAAATGCATTCAAGCATAGATAATTTTTTTCACTTTAGTCTCGTCTCACATCTATTTCGTAGTGCTCAGATTCCCTTGGATCAAGGAGTTGGCAACTCTGGATATTTAGCACTTTATTAACACACAGTATTAGCGTATAATAACAACAGGTTATACTGACAACAATGTGCACTTTGTAATTAGACAATGTTAATTTAGAATTAGCAACAGAGGGTGAGCTAGGAAGTAATTACCTTAAAAATGGCATGGCGGTGAAAACCAGATTTTTTGGTACTTTATTTATAACAATGTATATACTTTAAGATCCTGAAGAGCTTATATTTTAGCTTCTTATTTTCACATGACTGCAATGGAAGTAGAAGACAACTGAAACGAGATATATGGTTACAACCCTAGGTGTCTCTGCGGTTTGTCAATGTTTTGCTGTGTGCTAATTCTAGAGAAAAATAGTTTGGTTCTGCATCCAGTCAAGTTTTTCTCTTGGGAAGCCAAGTGACATTCTGGTGGGGAATTGGCACGCATTTATCTTTCTGCCGTATATGTACCATCTTGGAGCATTAATGTTTCCGCTAAAATATTTGTTGAGCACTTTGATAAATGACAAATGCACTTGTTTGTGAATTAGGATCTCTGTTCTGCAAGTTGATTTTAACATACTTAATATGTGCTTTGATTCTTGCAGCTCTTACTTCTTGATTTCCGTTCAGTTGTCTTCAAGGACTCCATGCTTTCAGATGGACAATTTGCTGGTTTGCCCAGGGTATTCTGATTCATCTTATTCTAGTGTGTTTTCCTATTCAGCTGGTTGTCATGAATCGAAAATTTATTTTCTTTTCATCAAGGGCTTTCTCTTTCCATGAGGTACAATTTTACTTACTTTTCCCCTTTCTTTCTGGGTCTTTTTGACAATTCATTTAAAGGAAGCAACATTTTATTTAATGCTGTTGTAAACCATCACTGAATATATTACTACAGTATAAATTATTCCTCTTTCATGAAACACGAGAAGAATTGTAATGATACAACTTCTGTAAAGTCAATGGAATAACTTGACTGAATGAGAGAAAACAATATCCTCTCATTTCACTAATCTAGATGCTACAAATTAGATAACACATCAGTAAGCACTGACGAGCTTAGTCTGCAGGTGAGTAATTAAGGGCCAAGAGAGAGTAGGTAAATCTCCGATAACCTCATCTTAAATTGTTTGCCTGGGCTGTTCATGCTGGACAATATTTGCAATCAGATGTTCTGTGGATTACAGTAACACTGGTTTTAGTAAACCTCCCTTCCTCTCTGCTGTCCTTCAGAATCTTTTGCATTACAATTTCCAGATACTTAACAGAAATCAGTAATTGCTTTGCTCAGCTTCAAAGCCTGACATTTGAAGTATAAGATCAAAATACATTTTAGGACACAGTGGAAGACTCGAAACTATTTTTCCTCTGAGATAGTATTGGTATTGCAGCCTTTAATCAGCAGCATCTCAACCCATTATTCTGTCTTCTGTAATTTGTAATATAAGAATGTATTACACACACATACGCTTCATCTATAAAGAATTATTTTCCACACTGAAAGGATAACAAAGGAGGAAATGTTCCACAAATATGATAAAATTCCCAATTTACGATGCAAAATACACCAGTTCAAGATCTAATGTGTTGGGTAGAGGTAAAAGATTAGAGTTATCTTTCTCCAGTCCCAGGCAGAAAGTATGTTCTTTTCCCAAGCTGCACCGGCAAGCGTAAGGGAGTCATTCATACCTGCTTTATACAGAAAAAAACTAATTGATGACGTTGGGAAAAGGAGAAAAACCTGTACGGTTAAAGAAAGGATTAATGTATTTGCATGGTAACTATACTTCAAGATTTTAAAATGCAAACATAAAACCTTGATTTGCATTTCAGATCAGTAACACGTCAGGCACAGCTTTAAAATCAGCTGGTGATATATATATATACGTATTTTTAATGAAAGAATGTTACAAAAAGACGCAGAAAAGCTTAAGAAGCAAAATAATAGAAAAGGTGAAGTTCAAGCAAAATTTTCTTTGGCCCCTTTTACCTGTACACTACCACACACACAGAGAGATGAAAATTCCAAGAAATTAAATATAAAAATGGGAGGACCTATCTTACAAAATGAGGATCTTGTAAAAAGATTACAGGAAATAAGGCCATTCACAGTGAATACTAGCACACACACAGAGTAAAATATAATGAATAGAAAATGCAGTTTTAATAAGTATTTTTAAAATAGGATCCGTAAAGGGATAGCAAGATAACTATTCATGTAAGAATAGCTGCCTGTCTTAAAGGTCTGTGATGGAAGGGTAGGTACAGACACACTTTTCAACAAGCATCCAGCTTTCACCAGCCTTTGAGACGGGACCCTTACAAATGTGGCAGCTACTACACTTTATATCGTATCAAGACGGAAAAATTTAGACCACTGTTTCCTTATACGTTGTTAGACGAACAGCATTCTCGAGTTAAAAGGGCCTTGATATGCATGGCAGGGACCCTAAATAAGAATTTCATTTCTTATATTATATTATTCTGTCCCAAAGTATTGTCTGTTTCATTCTTACTTTAGAAATACTGATCTTTAAACTTTCACCAAATTCCAAATCTTCATATAAAGGAATAGTAGGAATTCTTTGGTACTATTATGCTCTATGTTGAGTTGCTTTAATTTGTGTATCTGAGAAAGCAAGCCACTCTCAAAAATGGGTCCTTAAATAACACCGTGGCATTTTATATCTTGCCATGGTGATTCCAGGTTACACTCATTCACTGAAGAAAAAAAAAAAAAAAAAAGTGCTTGTTTATCAGGGCCAAAATTAATTTTGAGGACCAAAGGTCAAGCTCTCAAAACATTATAATCTAGTCAAAGATTGTTGAGTAAGAAAAGGACATCATTTATTCCTTTATAATCCCACTGTTTTAAAATTATATCACCAATTTAATCTACCTGTAAGGAACTTTATCAAGAAGGAAATGAGTTGTAATGAAAATGTTTAAGATATGGTCCGGATTTCTCTGTTACTAATGTGAGAGGTACTAAGGCTTTTACTTCAGGAGGAGACTGCAGAACTGCAAATGAAGGCCTAAGTTTTGAGAAGAGATTACAGAAACATCTTTATATCTTGGATTTTCAGTGCTGAGAATTCCGGCCTTCGTGTAACTATCTGGCTATGAATTAACTGTAATTAGAAAGAATTCATCAAGAATTGGCAATTACATTTCTGATCCAGGATAAAATTCAGCTCAATCTCTTCAGCGTCTGTTGGCCTAACTGGGAGAAACATGGCACGAGAATTATTTCTGTCACTGACCTACGCACGGAAAGCAGTACCGCTGGCGAAGCAAACATCACATTGGTAATGACCTGGGTATGCTCCTGGGCTGATAAACCGTGCGTAATAAACTGTACAGCTCACCGAAACAATGGCTACTTTTTAAGTGACATTCCTGCCTGTATCACAGTTTCCCTCTGGCTTTTGAACAAAGGTTTGTCTTGCAGTTCTCATTCCTCTTGGAAAATAATGCTGATTTGCATTATCTCTAGAGCTGCTACCTTTTACCTACGTATTGTTCATGCTGTTTGCAATTCGACTGCTGCTGAAGATCTACAATAGCTCTGACAAGTTCTCTGCTAGTCTGAGTAGTATTTACTCCATATTTTCAGAGAGTTTCCCTTATCTGATATGATACGCAAAAGAAAAGGCATTAACAGACAAGAAAAGGTTTATACTGGCAGCTATCCATCTGAAAATATCCACCGTTTTATTCTTTAACTTTCTACAGAAGTTGATCTGCTTATTACAAGATTTCCTACTATCATTCTCTGATAGCTGTCTAAAGAAGATATCCACAAGCTATTGTAATTCATTTCCATGTAGAACGATACCCTCAATAGTGCGGCTTTAGGTATTTAGACTACATCAGAATAGGAAATCAGTATAAAAAAGGAACCCCCTTCCTCCTAAGAACTGGTGAACATTGATTCTCATCTCTGATCGTGAGAACATCTTTCAGTTTATGGTTGGGAGACAGGCTCATTTTCTTCTAGCACTGATAGAAGCTATCCATCTCTGCTCTGGGAGCCGCACATCTGCACCCTCAGACAGAACGTTCTGTCAATTGGTTAAGGCAGCTGTGATGGAAATTTTTATCCAGAGGACATTTCAAATACAGAAAAGCAGCACCACGCTGACATGAGACGTAAGTGCGACGGAAGCCATGCAGCTGGCACAAACAATGCGCCGTCCTGCTACCTCTAGCTGTGGCGTGCCACCAGCTCAGGCAACGACAGTCCTGTCCATAAAAGCTGCTTCTCGGGGTTGAAACGGACTCTATTTACATTCTTTTTATAATGCGTGGAAGAAGAAGAACTGAGCAATAAATAAAATCGTTTATATTGTGCTGTGCAAAGAAATTTAGGAATTCTTGCCAATGGTCTTCAACAATAGTCAAAAGACACATAATTCTCACTGCAACTACCCCAGCTGACCACGGTCTATTGTTTCATGGCAAGGCTTGGTGATGTAGGTATCCGCATCATCAACAGCATAGTAACTACTATTAAGTGAAGGCTTCATTAGCAGCTTTGAGAAAGAGGCAAGGATATGAAAGGGAACAGTGTGAAACTTGATCCTGTTTATAAATAGTGACACTTGAAGGTCATGGTGTGGTAGCGTTGAGAAAACTCCTGTGCTGCACCCTCTGCTATGTCTGCTCTTCAGGAAACCATACCTTCCGGTGCTGTGAATATGGTCTTCTCACAGTACTCAAATTTACTTTTAGAAGATTACTATATCATCCGAAATATGCTTCAATCTATAAATATAAATAAGTCTTTTAGCTTGATACAGCACCAATGAATATTGAGAAGTGAATATCTTTCCATTACTATACTCGGTTTATTCCTTTTTGTTATCTAAGAATTCGAATCTATATTCCTTTGCCCTTACTGAATGGATGTTCCAGTATTCACGGCATTTTGATGATGCCTGTTTTAAAATGTGTTATATCTATCTGTTCCCTCACCTAAATTTGTCATCCGCATGGAAAATATAACACTGCAACTCTGGGTTTAAAAGGGTGAACGTACTGTATAGTTGTATGCAATATATTTGCATAGCTTTATCACTGGTTGGCTTATGAGACACCCCAAATTAAGGCCCCATTTTGCTGTGCACAGAGCACAGTAGAAGAGCTTCTTGAGGCATAAGACAATCTTGAGCAATCCTTGCATAGAGGTATGAGGTGTACAACTAGCATGCCATTTGCTGACTTGTTTTTTATTTAGTTAGAGAAATGGATCTCTATGGATAGACCTGGAAAATCACACGACTGACACGATTCAGCACAGGACTCATACAGTAGAATCTCCTCCTCCACTTCCAGCGCTCCACCTACACCTCCAGGCTCTCTCTCGTGGTGCTTTCTCACCTCTCGCCTATCCCAGCACCCCACCTGCAGCACGAAGCCGACCGACGCATCACTAATATGGCAGCAAGCTGAAAATGTCCTCACACAGAAAGAAACCTCATCTGCGACGCATGTTTAACGGTGTCTGCAGCACGTTTCTGCCTCTCTCCCAGTCCCACTCAGCCACGTCTCTCCATCCATCAGCACATAAGGTATTGCAGAGACTTTACCTCAGCGTGTATTGCAATGGAGGATATGGTTCCGTTTGATTCAACCATTTTAGAAGGGGCAGGATTCGGTCACAACTGTTTGTAAGATTCCAACATTACAATACTAAAAACGTTGGCTGTGTAGAAAAGGTTATAGAAAAACAATAAATGACTTCACTGCTTTTCAAAGTATTTGGAAAATTCTGATTCAACTAACACTTCTTAATCTGCATATTTTATCTAGAAGCCTTTGGATTTTGATGATATCAGGAGATGATATCAGGATCATAAGATGAAGAGCATCCAATATCAGCAAAACTGCTGCAAAACAGAGTGGTCTAAGAGGTTATTTCACAAAGGGGAAAAAAAAGAGTTTCTTTTTTTATACGCTGTTCCAACACAGCATGTCTTTTTTAAGAAACTTATTTCAAGTCCAACGCACTAACAATATCTCAGGCTGTAGTGACTTAACTTTTAGATTTTTTTTTTTTTTTCAAATTCAACTACATCTCAACATTATTTTATTTTATCCTTAGCTGACTGCAAGCCTTGTGTATTCCTTTTAACTCCATCTGTATACTAATGGTGTCACGTCTGTTTTCAAGTTTTTGAGCTTGGTGTTAATGGAGCATTTTTCTGACAGTTTCGTACGGCATTTTCCATTTTAGTGGTAAGGCTACTGACCTAAGAGTTCCCATTATGCACTAAAAAGTTTCTTTATGAAGATCCATAATACTCCATGCCAAAAAATTCTCACAGCCATGGAAAAATTACAGGTCCATGTTCCTATCACAAAAGAGAAAATCATTCTAGAAGTGCTAAAGTAACATGAGTTATTTGAACTCTTATTAAAATGTTACTCAAGTATTAGTACAAGCATTTAAATAGACTGTGAGTAGCTATTTTAGGGAATAACTAAGGGATATTTTTAGACACCCAGCTTTCCGAGCTGGAGTTTTAAGAACTCATACCACATAAAGTTAATATTCTTGCACTATAAAATCTCTTAATAATAGCGAGAAATAGGAAATGGAGAAGGAATGTACACTCTTTCCATTTAACCCAAATATTTTGACAAAACTTATCTGGCATTTAAACTAGATGCAAAATTACCAATGCACAGTTTTATGCCACTGCAGAATGAATACAAGATGTACAGATGCTTTGTTTGAACCCAGGGGTAGCAGTCACACCTATCACAGTCTGGATTACAGGAATAGCAAAGATGTTTTAATGGGGACAAAACTAAAACGGGAATTCGCCTTAGAGTTCTACTGTGAAGATATATAGGGTCAAGACCACCAGCTGGAATAAGGTCAGTGGTGTCGTGCCGATTCGTAACCTCTAAGGATCCCACTAAGGTTTGGCCACTGTCTGGAAACACAGCAGTGTACCACACAGGAACTGGCAGGTGCCAGAGGCTCTTTTTTCCGTAGGAATAAACCTACCACCCTTTCCACAAATCCTATTTCAAGAAGAAAAGGAAAGAAAATCAATGAGTGGAAACACAGATTTTTTCCAAATTTTTATGCTGGAAAACCACACATAGAGATCTAATTCAGCTCTTGAGTGTCAGGCTTAACTTTGAATGACCTGATTTTGGCCAAATATGTCACAGCTTTAATGTTATTTAAATTTTTTGTCTGGGTTTTGTCTGTGAATATTAGCAAAGTCCTTGCTGCTTTAGATAAGCAGATGACATTCCATTCCTCTTCGTTTCCCTCATTAAAGCAAAGAAGTTGAATATTAATGAGTGTGGAGAATTATGTTGTCATGCATGTTAGTCTAGAAAATATAAATTCATCTCATAAAAAAGTCAAAGGATCAAAGAAGGTTTTTACTGTTAATTGGAAACAAAGTGTCAACAGTGTCCTGATTTAAAGGGCACTCAAGGATGATAAGGGAGGGTATTTTTTTTTTTTTTTTCCAAAAAAAAAAATTAAGGTAGAAGTGGAGTTGTTATTAGTACTTCTTTACTAAAATTCTTTTCATTGCCTGTGGCATTCAATGTGGCATTCCCAATGTTCAAAGTAATTTTAAAATAAAAAATATATTCCTGCAAACATACTTCAAAATTACTAAGAGTAATATTTTTATAGCCAAAAGCACTTTAAACATTATGGTTGAATGTATTCTAAATACGGTAGTTTTACATGCTTGTTTTAAATCTACACATTTAATGCAACTAGTACCTTTTCATTTTTCTTTTGGCAAGTAAACTTAGAAATAGTGCATTTAGCTCATGAGTAATTAATAGACAGAAAATAACGGAGGCTCACCTCCCCGTTTCCAACTCCTGTACTCAGCCCACACTGCAGCAGTAAAAATTAAACCTGTGCTTGCTGAGCAACCTCAGAAAGACTCAATTTCTTGCACACACACGTGCGCACATTAGAACAGACTGAGCTTACGCTAGCGTGGAGTATACTGTTGGTATTTGTTCAGTTATGAGTAATATTATACTCAACATATACTCCAAACAGCAGCATTACAAGCATGTCGACCGTTTAGACTTCACGAAGTAACTCACAAGAAAGAGCAAATATCTTTTTCAGGTCAGAATATGGAGTAGCACAGGAGTAGAGACAGGGAACAATTTTATGGTAAGGTTCTTTCCAATTAAATACACAAACTGAGGGACAGATCTCTCACTTCTCTGACGAGATAGCCTCCGTGCCTTTATAAAATGCAAAGTCATCGCGTGGTTTCTTTAACATTGTTTAATTTCAGTTGTCTTCAGATACAGCTTGCAAAGGCTCTTATGGAGTACTGTAGCGACTGTGCACGTTCATTCTTATTGCCATCTGAACAGAAGTCTGCTGAAAAAACTGAAAACCTATTATTTACATTAACCCTAAGAGACAATGCTAAAGTCAATTCGCTATTGACAATACTATCTGAAACTTCCCTGGTCTTTTTGTATTATCTCTAAGGTAAAGCTGAAAAGGTTACAAAATTACAGTTTGGGCAATCAATTAAAATGCTCTAAAATGTATTTGTTAACAAGGGAAAATCCAAACAAAAGTATTCTGTATGCTCCTCCACGTGCATCAGCTGAAATACTATGAGAATAAATTAATACCATTTGATCACTATTGCACTTTACTAGAATGCTAGTTAATAATGCCAACAAATAATTAAAATATAAGAGAGAGATGATATTACAAATCATTGCTGCCTAGAACAGAGTCGTGTGAACTTTTTTTCAGTAGTAATAAAATTTACATGATTACAAGTGCAGTGGGTGCCATTAAAATTTTAAAATTTGCCACTTTTTGTCATTGTAATTCTGCATATATTCAGGGGAAGTGAATCTGGAAGTCTTAAAGCACCTGCTGCATCTCTATAATTCGCAAATTCTATTTCATTCTAAAATAATTTGAAAGTTCTGCTGATAGGATTATTCAGCTGCCTGAACTTGCCGCATCATTTTTCTTTGAACACAGACCCACTGGGGCAATGTCAACCCAATAGACTATTGCATTACTATTGTTCAAAACCCAGAAACTTGTTTTTTACTTTAAAGTTTCAAGTCTGCTCCTTGAAGCTTGCAAAATGGCAAGTCAGTGAAGAAAATCCCGTCTTAAAAACATGCGGGCATGGGGGATATTTGAGGATATATACGAACAATCGCCCCTTCATCTAATAGGCAAGCTGTAGCCAACAAATTAATTGCTCAGCTCTCAGAAACAGGACTTGTGTGTGCATGCTTGGGTGGGGAATTCCCCTCTGCCTCCAAAGCCATTCAGCAGTAGTCATTAATTCCAGCATGACATGAAGCAAAGTCTCATGTGCTTTCAGACTGGTAAGAAATTAATCATTTTCTTTCTCCTCACCACTTGAGACACAGAATCACAGAATCATCTACATTGGAAAAGACCCTTAAGATCATTGAGTCCAACCAGAAAACATGAAGGGCAAATCCAAATTGGAGAGCTTGGGGAATATGTGCTGAGGAGCAGAAGGTTTCAGGCTTCCCTTTCAGAGCAAGGAGAACCGCTGGACTCACAGTGGGGACCACGGAGGAAGCAGGGTGGCTCACTGGGCTCGGGCTGAGCGAGGCCAAAGCCAGCGAGACGTAGCTGCTCCAACACGGTCATTCTGGCTGAGCAACCTGCATTGCCATGTAAGAACAGAGATGGAAACACCAGCTTTCTGCATGAATTACATATATCCTGCAGTTACATCTACATATGTTAGAATCCCTACAGGTCTACTTGTCTAGGGGGTAACAAAGGCTTCAGCACTAATTTCTAATCCTGCTAGGACATCCAAATGCTCCAACTTCTCCAGGAGGACACTGCTCCCTCCTTCCAAAAGGACCGGTCTAGCTACAAGCCTCTGCTGAAAAGACTCAGACTCCAAAATGGCATGAGTATGCTTTTCTGTTAAGCTCCAGTGAAAAGATTAACAAAACAAGGTAGTCGTTAACTGAACTGGAATGTTACGTGAACTTCTTCAATTACTGCTTTCATATGTTTGCTTAGATTTAAATATATAATTCCTAGGATCAGTGTCATTAGAAATGTTAAAGACCTATTTAGGTCACTGAGCCCGTCTTTTGCCAGCACAGCATTATTGTCATCACTGTATTGTCCATATTCTCTTTAAACCTTAATAATCTGTAAGTCACGTAGGGTTTATCAACTGAGTGCTTAGCAGAAACGTTATTTGCAGATGATAATCACAAGCCAAGGAAAAACAACATTGCCATACACACTAAATTTATGGATTTGGGTTTGTCCATTGCAAAATGCCTATAGCTATTGGTACCAAGCTATCAGTGAAGTCAACAACCACGCAAGTATACCAGTCATGTTTTTATGCATTTTGACTACAATATGCTACATAGAATTGTGTTTACTATTTGAATTTGGCCTAGGAAAACTAATTCATGCTGGCGCACTGACAGCAGAATCATGCTGTCAGGAAATTTGGTTTTAAAAAAAAAAAAAAAAGAAAGAAAAAGAAAAAAAAGATCCTAGAACTCCCCAGGACAGTTACTTTGCTGTAGAAACACAATACAGGAACCCTCAAATCTGCTACTGAACCACAAAGAGGCAACAGTTGTGGTACAGGTGAGGAAAAAAAATAGCCCTGGAAATATGCTGAGAGCTGCTACTTAGACTGAGGTGAAACAGAACAAATACCTATGACTTGCAAAACAAAACAAAACAAAATAAAAAAAAAATTCAAAACTGCTTCCAAACAACTCTTAAGAGATACCACAGGCTTCTTAAAGGGGTGAAACAGGACTGAGGAAACACTAAATTTTTTTTTTTTTTTCCATATTATTTGTGTGTGTTTATATGTATATAAAAGTGTGTGTATATATATATATTTAAATGACTTTTCTTATTGTGAAGGAAACATTCAGTTTGGAACCCAATATTAGTAGACGGCTTTTTGTTAAGTCTGAAAAGTCTGAAACAAATGCCTCAGAGCTTTCCATACTTTCTTAATGCAGCAAAGAATTTGGAACTTAATGAGAACAATTCAGACATCAATATCGTCAATAAATGTACTTCAGAGCATTTCCAGAGACCTCTGACTACTGAGGTTTCTGCAGTCTGAAAGAATGACAAGTTCTAGAGCGAGGAAGAGCAGAAAATGTGCTGTCTGAAAAAGACTGCTGGGACAACGTAGGCTGTGCAGAATATAGATTTAAAATTCAGACAATACGGTCACTAAAGCCTCTGCCTTAAGGAAAGCAAAGATGAAGAGACCTTTCCCAACATCTTCTGAATGCTCCAAAACTTCCCTTGCCAGAGCCATTTCTCTCTAGAGAAAGCAGCTGTCAAAGGCTCTAGCTACAAATTTCCAGGTTGTGTCTATCTTTTTGGAAACAAACAACTCCCCAGTTCTCTGTGGGGTACTTTAGTCACTGAAAGCTCATGCATTTATTCTGCATAGTATATAAACCTACTTACAGAACAAAGCAGAACGAGGTTCATCACATCACTCTCAGTCTGCATTTTCCATCACTGGAAAGCAGAAAGGGTAAAAATCAGTTGACAGATTCAGGGCATGGGATTGACAGCCAGGGAGTGGAACAAAGGCCCCAAGAGCTTGCGCAGTTTCTGTCCTTTGAGGTTTTCAAGACCCCACAATAAAGCCCTGAGCTGCCTGGCTGGACCTTCAAAAGTGACCCTTCTTCAGCAGGAAGTTGGACACGATGACCTCCTGAGCTCTCCTCAAACCTGATCTTTCCTACAATCCTTTGACTTATTGTCCCCATGTTCAAACTGGTTTTAAAACAAGAAGCACCCATACAACCCAGAGTAATTAAGATGAGTGATAAGCAGACTCAGTTATTAAGCTTTAGTAGAACTCCGATATTACCTGAATACCCTCTTGAGCAGCTTTGATCACCCTCCTATTTCTAGAAGTCTCTTCACTTTATGACTATAAAGTCCTTCAAGATGAAAAGCACTCCATGAATGGCATGTATATTCATTTTTTCCTGTATTTTTAACCTACTTGAGGGATCAACAAAGACACAGTTCACTTTCATGACAGTTACCTGTTAATTTTATTCTGCCTTGTGGAAACATGCAGCTAATCTGAATGCACTCGGGGTGATTTATTTTCTTGTTTTATCATGTCAGCCCACTCTCTCCTATTAATTCAGGTTGTTAAAAATCTATGCCAGCATGCAAGGGATTCAGAAATACTCCACTATTTATTTCATGTGTAAATCTACAATCTGAGATTAAACTAAACAACCAGAGCACAAAGACTCCATGATACAGAATTAGCGTGCAGCAGTAATCAGGTTTTTAACCAGGATTATGACCAGAGAAGATCAGGATTTTTTAAAATATACAAACATGTAGAATTTCCTCCTAGTAATCTTACATAAGTACTAGTAGAATCTCATTTAAGTTTATGCTATCATTTTCCTTTTAGTTTATGAAGAAGAAAATGTTTGGGAAGATGCATTTTCTTCTCCACAGGTCTTTATTTGATTTATTAGTGCATTACATTTATCAGCATCAATTGTCCCAGTATTTAGGGAACGATTTGAGGCATTACACAATGAATACAACAGTGAGGGTGCTTCCTAAGCAGTGCAAAATTTCCCTTCTGAAAATATGCCTCATTTCCATTGACAAACTGTATCTACACTTGGGGATCCCATCAAAACGGCTGAATTTGTACATACAGTGAAATTATTTCCCCCCACTTCCTTCGGTACGGCTATAGACAAGATGAAATGCATCCAGCAGTAGAGGGGTCCATGAGAGCACCATACTATATTTGATGGAAACAGCAAGTTGTGCATCTTGGAATTTGATGGACATAACTAGCTTATCGTATCTTTAGTAGTGAAAAGTTTCAGTGGATCTGAAACCTGCTG
The DNA here is from genome assembly GCA_013400195.1 of Aramus guarauna. Taxonomy (NCBI): domain Eukaryota; kingdom Metazoa; phylum Chordata; class Aves; order Gruiformes; family Aramidae; genus Aramus; species Aramus guarauna. The sequence goes on from VXBL01000533.1 coordinate 634,672, forward strand.
ACTGCATTTGTTGAGAATCTCAGCTCTTACACTGCCCAAGCCCTCTGCCCTGGAGGCAAGACACGCATCTTACAGAAACTTTCCTTTCTCCTTAGTCTGTTTGGGTAAAATTACATTTTGCAGCCGATCTCTCTGAAGTGGGAAAAGGGGAACTGTAACAGAGAGAAGGAAAGGAGAAGATTGCCTGCATGTAAACCAATTTTTCTCCCAAGATTCTTGTGGTAACAGAAATAATTGCTTAGTTTTATGAAATCCAGGAAATCCTCCAAGTAACAGTTTATCCCTGGCCTCACAGCAATACTCGAGAAACATAGGTGGAGGCTGAGCCAACTCCCTTGTAAGTTCATCTCCTGATGCTACAGCCCCAAATCTTGTACATGACTTCAAATGAGTTTCTCTTCAATCAAATACTGAACTGACTCACGCTTACACTGTGAAATCACATGAGACTTTCAGGTCAGGATGGCAAGTCTGCACATGCTTTTCTACATTTCTTCTTTCAGGAGACCCTCTGACACCCAATCCTAAACTGAAAGCTGTTTCACAGAGAGTGAAGGTTTAGTAAAAACATGCAAATAGTTCATTTCTATTGAAAATGGCCTCTCCTGTTAGGTTTGAGAGGAGATGCAAGATGCAGTTACAGGTTTTTGCTAATTACATTAGTTAACAATTTTTCAGTTTGTGTGGTACAGTCAGACCATGACTTATTACCTCTGGGCAGCTAAGGAGGCTGGAACTAGACAATACATTTGTAAAAAGCTTTAGCAAAGATATTTGTTCAACAATTTTGTTCATGAAAATACATACGTGCAGATTATTTTAAGTAGAAACAATGCAACGTTCAGTGTATCGTTATATAGCATAGGGGTGACATATTTCACTTCCATCTCACAAGCACTAGAGAGACCTAGTTCCTTAAAATCACGTTGCCCTTGTATAGAGAGTGATCCAGCTTAAAGTGGGACACTGATGTGACCTGTTCCTGTGGCAGACAACATCAAAATACCTTTCTTGGAAAGGTTCCTCCAGACCTTCCATTCTGACCACTCGTATGACATGGACTCAAGGGCAGAAGAGATACCCAGCCAGGTACAAGGCTATCGGGCTGTAAGGATGGACTTGAGTATTTTCTGAAACTGAGGTTGTACCCAAGTTTTCTCCAGGAGTGTACTGGGAGAGTTGCCCGGTAGACTAGAGGACATCAACGGCAGGTAAAGAACGTGAACAGTGGGATGAATGTAGCCTTCAGCACAGGCTCGAACTAGGTCCTATATTGCTCTGAAAAATGTAGCTCCTGACCTCGTTCCTGTAGAAATATTTTGCACACCATCCGTGTGCAGACTTATTACTGATGTGCTTGGGACTCATAAGCAGAACAAACGCAGACTGTCTCCCTCAGATTTGACAATCTGTGTAAGAAAAATAAGGTTTAACTAGGAACGTATCTGTTTCTGACAAGAGAATGATGGATAGAGCCACTTTATTTACCCTGACAGAAATATCTTTGTTGATGAGCTTTGTGTTTCACAAAAGAAAAGGAACTGTGAGTATCTAGATTTATATATGTGAGGTGAAATATTGCATTTTAGACTGGAACGTATAATTTCATAGATTATGAGTTTTGTTTAATGACTGACTGCAAAACTGATATTTCAGTGTTTAGCATTTCAGTGATTTATGGTCTTGTCAGCGAATTTTTAATATGCTTTATGTGCACAGATGTTTCTGCAGTTGTGACACGCTATAAAAATTCACAGTGGTCAATTGCCCTCTAGTGCTTTTCATGTCAGGTCCGTGGCAGAAAAGTCAGAGGATTGTGTAGTGGAGCTGCAATGAATAGCAGGTAGGGATAGTTTAGCCATTAACTGGACAAGTTTCTTGTTGTTAACCATTGCGTTCAATCACCCGTCCTCCCAAAGGTGTCGAGAATGGAAAGATTATTTGAAATAAAAGAAGAAAGAAAATCCAAGTGAAAGTATTGCAACAATAACACCTTTTCAAATAAATAGGTAAATAAATACATTTTACGTACAGACATGACTTCCTCATACCTAACTTTGGGCTGAATTGCTCCAGCTGAATAGAAACAACCTTAGTTAGCAACAAATTCCCCCAAGGCTACTTCAAAATTATTTTATCAATAGAAAAAAGATCTGACTCCTCAAAAACAACAAAGAGGATTGGTTGGAATAAGTGGATTTTTGACAGATTCATGAAGATTTCATAGTATGGTACTGACAATAAGGTGCTGCTCTCCAACTGGTTTGAGGTCCATCAGGATGTGGAAGAACCAGCATCCACAGCAGTGCTGCTTACTATAGAAATATCTGCACAATCTCTTGACACACATTTCTATAGGACAGGAATAAATTTAAACTTCAAAGCACCCTCTGTTCTCAAAAGCAGCATTCACTAGATCCCAAGACTCCTATTCTGCAAGCAAAAGATCTTGTCCTTAGTTTTTTGTTTGTTTTAAGGTTTATTTTTATCCTTCTATTCCATTCATATCATTTTCAAAGTTGTGTTTGCTACCTGTAATTCTGGTTTTGTTGGAATATTTTTGTCTCATCCCAGCCCTATGAAAGCAGCAGAAAATTGTGTTATTACATTGTTAGATGGCAGGCCAGGGATAATATAGTCAGCTTAGCAGCTTATTGGGAATTTATATCTTTTTTTTCTGTCTTCCTTCAAACTGTTTCTCAGTCAGTCATCGGTTGCGTGTTTTGTTTGACAGACCTATTTTCAGTCTAACTGAGCTCATTGAATTGCAAAGGAAACTAATGAGTACGAGCATTACAACACTCCCACATAGCCAGGCTCTTCCAACTGGATGCCTAACTGCCACACTAAACCCTCGCACAACTCTACCAGATTTGTTGAGCAACAGTGATGTATAAGAACAACAATAAATTGCTCAAAAAAAGCTCTTCTTTCATAAATATAGGTGAGAATGCAACATTTTAGAAATTGAGAATTATTCTTACCGACTGGGAAACGAAGTCAACGTACGTCTAAAATTGCTAAGTCTGCTATACTCTGTTGTTAGTGTAACTGCTAGGAAGTAAGCAAAAGAAAACAAGAATTGCGCCATTTTTTCACCCCTACTGAATTGGCTGGTTTACCCAATACAGCAATACTAAAAGGACATTCATACACACACACAAAAAAAAAGAGAGCAAAGGACAAGGAAAAAAAAAAAGTTTAGTTTCATTATGATCCTAGCATCTACCTCTTCTTCCACAGCACGGAGCCATCAGCAGGTCTGACTGTTGCATTGCTGTACATTCCCTGTACCTTACAGAATTCTGCACTTCCCCATGGATCCCTCCATGCCTCTCTAAAACGCCCAGCCAGGTCGAACGTGTGAGAAATCCCCTCTTTATCTCAAGGGTACAAAAGTCAACGGCTCTGGGATATTTCAAGTTCAGCCACGTCGGCCATGCCTGCTCTATAATGAGCTGCACGCGTTAGCAATGGATTTCACTCGGAATAATCATTCCTGCCTCAGAAATAGTTTTTGGAACTTGTTATTCAAGAATAACAAAATTTTAAGCATTTAAGAATTATTAGAGAGAAGCAATACTGTGAAGTAACTAACTGCTCTGTTCTTCACTGTCCTATCATTACATCTGACTTCATAATTTATCTTTTATAAAAAGAAAACCAATAATTTAGCTTAAATTTAGCTGTGAAAAACAGAGAAGCCTTAAAAAAAAATACTATGAGTAGTCAAACACATGGCAACAGATTTTAGCTCAACTAGAATATGAACAAACTCCCATATGGTAGCATGAGCAATCATGACCAAAACAAGACTATATATCTTGTACAAGGAATAACAAACAACTATGTTTTAATGGAAAAAAAAACAAAAAACCACAAACCTTCACTGTTTTGTTTGCCTTGAAAAAATAACCATGTTTTTCTGAAAGTTTAACTACAGGAATTGCTGGATAATTAAACAAAATGTTCTTTACCAAGCTGATTCCAGAAGTAATAGAAGATCATAAACAGCTTATATTCTTGTTTTCTGTAGAAAATTGTTCATTAAAACTGCATAACAGAAAATATATTTATGTATTTCACTCAGTGCAGATATAAAAATATTCTTAAGTCAGGATTCAGAGAAAATAAGCTGGACTGTAGGTGAAAAAGGCTATAAGTCAACACATATCTAGCCATTGCCCCTGAAGGAGTATATTAAATATCCCTGTAGAAGTCCAGCCAGTCACTGATCTATGCTGCTCCTCCTTGCAGTTTAACTCTCGGTTCCTCTGCAACAGCTACCCAGCCACCGCAGGGCTCTGCGGCGCAGAGCTACAGCGCAATAAACTCGGACCAGAATACCTGCTTGCTTGCCAAAGGTTTAATTTGCCAGACAGCCCGAGATAAGATATCTTTGTTCTCGTGTGCAGAAGAGGGATAGGATGGCTATCTGACCACTGCAGAAAAGCTCTGTTACGTAGGAGGTCTTGACAGATTTCAGTACAAATGCTCTAACATTAAGCTTATTGCAGTGAACATGAGATGATGACGATTCTTTATTTTTTTTTCCTTTTTAAATGAATGTTAACTATTCTGATTTAAATATTATAGCAAATAACCACTACTGTAATGTAAAATAAAGGTAAACAAAGCAAGAGCACGTATGCGATATCCTGTCCCCATTAGAAGAATTCTCTGCAATTTTGGTATATTTTACCAACAAACTTCTACATCACTTGCCAGGTGGCCTGTCTGACCTCAAAATCTCTTTCCAAACAGTCTGCTGTTGCTAATGCAGTAGAAATTCAAATAATTTGCTCAAGAGAAACAGGTTGAATCAACATTCAGACAAGGTGCAACACCTATATTTGTTCAATATTAAAGACACTTCTGCCTAGTTCAGTACCGCACATCTGGCTCAAAGCCACCAAGAAGGAAGCAAATTGTAAGGAGTGTCACCGTGCTAACTAAAGACGTATGCAGACCAACAGTCTGAGACACCGTGTCAATCTCTTACCTCTCACAAGCCTCACGGATAATCCATCTCTCTTTCTAGCATAAGGTGAGTTCATAGAATTATCTAGCCAAAAATGTTAAGTTGCTTAAAAATTATCTCACAATATGTTCATACATTCATCAAGATGTTAAAAATAGCTAACTCCATACTTTTTCTCTGTTCTTTATTATTCTTATACTGCATGAGACATTGTAGAGAATTTCTAAAGTGCAGACAATAAATAGAAAACCGTACCCTTTATTTGCACTGGAATTTTCTACATACTTGTGAATTCAGTATCAGGAACTGCCTCCCCTCACTGAATAACGGTAACACCATCTGCTAGCTAATATTTGGAGGTTTCCATGTCCATATCCTGAAGAACTTTGCAGGAGATGAGGATCAGTATCCCCAGTTCCCTGCCACAGCACACAGAGGTCCCTTGAGTCCTGGTACAGCATCTGTCCATCACCTTCCATGGACACCACTGAAAAATAACTGGATACCAGACCGCAGAACTTGCCTGCCAAGGAAATGGGTACTGTGCATCGTACGTACTAGAAATGACAGCTTTGATAATGCAGAGATCTCACAGTGCACGTGATGTAGAGCTTTGGGTAAGAGCTGCATGAGATCGAGTAGCCTCTGCACAGGCAGTTAATGTTTGTAGCCGCACAAGGTATCCGTGCTTTTCCAATGGAGTTCTTATTCTGACACGATACAGTCAGAAAATGGTTATCGTAATGATAATTATGTCAGGAAAAAAATCAAAATACTTGCAAGACTGCTGGCCAAACTCACTCTTCATCCTACAAACTCCATGTAAACTCTTGGCAATGATTAGTAAGATCAAGAAATGACCGACGCTGAGAATTCATGCCAACTGCAAAGGGTATGGTGAAAAAGTGGATTCATACCAACCATATTCTCTCCTCCTTTGATTTGTGTAACCAGCATCTTTTGGAGTTAAAAACAGGAAGCTTGCATGCAATCGTTTTTGAACTTGTAAATAATTGCCCACTATCAAGTTATTTTTTCCTCTCCCATCCTTTTTTAATACTATAAAGATGCTTTAAAATAACAATTGTAATTATATAGATGCTCTTATGGGAGATTTACAAAATATATATTTTTTCTTGACACCTGCCACAAACTGCTGTATATTAAATGTGATTTAGACAGATTGGGCTGTTTGCCAGTAATGAACTGAAAAGAACATCTGGACATGCGCAACACATGCAAATTCACCTCTAGCAAATCAGTCTGCTGGTGGTGAATCTTAGTTTGCTTCTAGCTATTTTTTGATTTGTGGCCAATGACTCTTGACCTCTGAAAAGGACTACAACATTCCTACATTTGTCAATTTTTAGACACACACTTCTCGTTTACTCTGTAATATCAGATTTTAATACAGTCTTTCATTATAGATAAGATACATAGATAGTTGCACTAGTTTCATATAGTTCCTCTATAGTATCTATCTATAGATACAGATATTCACAACTCACAATATATTAACATCTACCGGATGTTCACAAATCAGTAGAGATATTTAATTTTAGAAACTTTGTTAATAAAAGACTTACGTCTCTGGACCTCGTTGTTCCTTTTGGAAATCGCACGATATATCTGACAAAGTGGCCAGATTCAGCCCCACTGTCACTGTCCTGGGGTCAGAGGTGTCCAAACTGCACTGAAGTATGAAGCTGCACCAGGGAGGTGTTGAACTCCTTTCGGATTTCACATCAGCGACTTAATCTCAAAGGGGTTTTGAGGAATCCCATGTGACGAGTCCTAATGAAAGTGCTCAGCATCCAGCAGAACTATTCAGCCCATTACAGGACTGAACCTTATGGGCAGAAAAATGCCTGGTTTTATGAGAAGCGGACACCTTAGCCACAGGATACTTTTGTCTGATCTTACTTTTATGTATGTTTAGATCCTTTCCTAAATCTTGAAACTAAACCACAAAAGAACAAAGTCAACATAGACGAGTCTGGGGTTTTGTCTGTGTAGCTTCCACATGATTTAGTGTTCATAGGTCAATGAGCAAAGTGTCATGCTATCCTGTGAAGCTTAAAATATACTCTAATAAATATTAATATTTCTCAGGTAGAAGTATAAAATACAAGGCTATAATATAGCTAAAAGAATAACTCCATGGATATGGGCTCACTCAGCATTATTTTTCTTACAGGATGTGTTTTTTTGAGTAACAGTAATAAAATTATAGACCAAGAAAATACAATATCCTAATCTATAAAATTAGCACCACTAAGATGATGGATTTCTTAAAAATCTATAAAATTAGCACCACTAAGATGATGGATTTTTTTTTTTAAATATGCATTATACACACCTGAGAATTCTGTAAAATATATTAGGAAAATGCTTTGATCAAGTTTAAGACTTCCTTTTTTTTGCCTTTAAGAGATAAGGTTTGTAGTATTCCCCAGGCAGAACATTATGCTTAAAAGTATTGGGCAACTATTCTCCAGACTGTTTCCATTTAAAAAAAAAAAAAAAAAGGTAAAAAAAAAAAGTTCCTAGTTGTCAGAGGCCTGACAGACCCGAAATCTCTTCTAACCAGTTGATACAGTGATGCCCTCCTGGATGAGCTTCACTTCAATAACTCTTAAAGCAGATGCTAAAGATCATTTCAGTATCAACATGAGTATGCATTTTGCTGCACTTGCACAATCCCTCAGGCTAAAGAGCGAATATGAGATTTTATTTCTTGAAATGGGCTTTGTATTTACAAATTTGGGAAATTCTACAGCTTAGTAGGGTACAAACACAAAGCAATGTGAAATATCTTACACGAGTCCACGGTTCTCCTCTATAGATTCAATTCTGCATGAAACACACAAGATTTTTATACCCTCCCAGATGTGCCTAATATTATGATTTTCAGCATGACTGCAAATTTTCCACATCAGACTGGAAAAGCTGCTTCTCTGTTGCACCAGAGCAAAAATAAGCTTGCCCTTCTGGTTCTTGTTCTATGTAAGCAGCAGGGCAAATCACCAAATTGGTAACATGTTAAAAATCAAGAGCAATTGTTATACCAGTAATATTTTCCCCATGAGAGAGAAGGGTAATGCTGCTAGAGGAAAATTTACGCTGGAACTCACAGTAACAATTATTGCCTGATGCTGGAGACGTTCAGATCTGTTCTTGTGTTCTTTATGTTAGGTCTAAACACTCAGCTAAAACTGCAATTTTTTTAAAAGCGTGACAATTGAGGAAATGCAAAAATAGTTTGGTCTGTCTATATAAGCAACTTTGAAAATGAACATTTTTCTGCCTTACACAGTATAAGTAACTAGAGAGATTAAATAAGAGGTTAGGGGGAAAAAAAAAAAAAATCAAGCTTTGAAGAACTTCTCACAGTATGCAATAGGCTGCAAAATTGTATTCTTGATATCAGTAAACTGTATCAGTTTGAGCTCGGTTTTTTTCCTGTTCATTATCTGTCTACTTCCCAAGAGAATATTTCAGAGATTAGTGTATAATTATAATCAACAGTTATTTTACGAGGCCTACAAGACCTCCCTGAACCAAATGACTTTTCCCTTTTAGTCACAAGCCTTTCTATAGCACTAGTAATTTCTTTAAGTGGTCAATCATACAAATTCAAATAATGAATAGCAATCTTTATTAATACTGGGTTCAGCTGCTTTATCAAGTGATGAACATATGTGATATATTTTTTCATGTGCAGTTACTTCTATTTTTGTTATTATTTTTTTAGCTGAAGTGAGTAGAAGTTTGTCTGTGATAGCAACAGAGATTTTGACTGTTACTGTAGCTGTATCTAAAATATATATATATAAAGATGGATGTCTTTTGTTACTTCTGTGATCATTATATCTTCTTTTTCATTATTTTCTTGTAATTTGAAGGCTGCCATAGAATTCACTACTATGTAATGGCCAAGTAGAAGGAATATTTTCAAAGGAATTTTCAAAGTCATTTATACTTACTGCAAATCAGAGTACTGTTAAAAGAAGTACTAACAAGGGAGGACTCCACTCACAGCCTGAATTTCCTTTCACAATAGCTCACATTTTTCTGCCTTAAACCTCTGATAGAATATAATAAAGAATACTGAAATAAAATGATACTTCAAGTGTTGCAAGGAAAGATGTAATTTATAATGGTAATCACAAGTGCATGTTATATCCTATTGTACATACCTGCTTTTCAGTGTGAAAATGTGATTTACAAGTTCCATTGATAGTGATTACACTTCATAAACCAGATAAGTTAGTCATTCCCAATGGGAAACATGTAACAACTATTATTTTTTTATTTCCACTTGGATGAAGACTCTAAGAGCCAGTAGTCTGAATATTAGCCAAAATACAGCAGATGGTCAGCGAAAAAACAAGGCCAGAATAGTGGGCAATGGGTTTAGAATACCAGGGGCTGAAGCACAGACAAGTTTTTTGGGACTGCACAAAAGAGAGCACTGTGGAGCTGATGCAGAATACCAGTGTGGTCAGGCAGAGCTTTACAGAGAAAGTTCCCCCCCAAGTTTAATAGTGAGGATGAAAGAAAGCACATGGCTGAGCAGCCCTCACCAACCGGAGGCAGAAGGTGACACCCTAGTAGCTGATGAAAGATTATAAACAGAGCAGATAAGTAGTACAGGATCATAAAAATGAAGATAAAAGTTTATATCTGATGAGGAAGAGGGGAAAAAAAAAAAAAAAAAAGACATACAGGGTGGAGTGACACAGGCAGAACCAGGGGCTGGGAGGATTCGCTTTGCAGCAGAGTCTTCTGGAAAAGCCACAACTCTGTCACGGTTAAACAAAAGGATGGTGCAGCCGCAAGGAGGGAAAGGAGATGCCGCTCCTGAAGGTGTTATTTGCAGCGGAGGAGCTGTTAAGTAGAAGGCAGGTGGAGAAACAAAAAGTTCTCTGAGCATTTCGGAAGCTGAATTACATCAGAGGGAGTGACGACAGGTAAAGTGGTACCTCAGTGTCTCAGAGCAACCTGGGAGGAGACCCAGCTCTTCCACATTGCAGCCCTTGTCTTTGCAGGAACCCTGAGGCAATGCTGGCTTCCTCCTGGCAGCATAGCACTGCCTTTTTTTTTTTTTTTCTTCTCCTCTTTTCTTTACACAAAATTGTACAGGTACATTGTACAATTGCAGTCCCCTCAGGAGAGGACAGTTTAATTTAGTGTATCTAAACTTAAGATACTTGATTACCAACATATCCCAAACCCAAATATTAATGAAATTGTGTGAGCATAGATGTTAAAAAAAAATTAGATTCTTTGGAAAAGATAGAAGAAGTTGCTAGAAAAAGGCAATGAGCTAAGTAAAAGCAGTGTGTTACATACAGTACCTTCCCTGTATAAGCACAATGCAGCTCATACGGTGAGGATTCCTGCCAAGCTTCTACAATTATCTCTAATTAAGAAACATTTCTTTTTAAATTAAAAGATTCCCATGGTCACATTATTCACCTTCTTTACTTTGCTCTGTACACAAAAAAGCTGTTGGACTGGAAACATCCATCATTTACTTAAAGAAAAAACCCCACAAGGTGTGTGTTAAAATGAGATAACACATGCCCGGCTGGCCTCAAATGATCCAATAAAAGGACTATCTTACAATACCACACTCTTGGAAATGCCTTATGGTGATAATGAAATGGCACCAAAGTTCATTCTGGTATGAAAAGCTGTGTTCAGCCACATACTATATTTTTAAGCAATTTCCAGCAAAAATATCCAACCTTTCTGTTATTCTGAGGCACAGAGAAACACTCACGGAATTATTTAGTGTATTAACTGTGTAATGTAATAATATGTGATAGTTACAAAATGCTTTTTTTTTTATTTATACATTGATCAACGTAGCAGCCTAAAAAGAGGTTCAGTGCTCCGAGTTTCCAGTAAGATTCTGGACAGGACACTGCCACTCCTTCTGTCTTACTAACACTGGTAGTACTGTGGAAGGGAGAAAATAAATCAGTATGTATTTATAGGTCCACCTTCCCCCCTCCCCGATCTTATCTTTCTACTGTTATTACTGAATTCTTTCTACCTGCCAATTAGCAACATTAGTGATACTAAATTTTCTTATCGTGTGTAGCCCTCTGTAATTAATACTTACAGACAACCAAAATATATTTGCTGTCTGGACAATCACAACCAAGAAACTTAGAAAGCAATGAATCGCTGCAAGACAGGAAGAAGCGATGACACTTAGGATCCTGCGTATTTCCAGCCATACATCAGCGTACGTATCAAGGGCACTTGTCTGTACAGCGATGGTGGAACCAGCCGTTGAAGGCTCAACTCCTCCTCCCATTTCTCCTAGCAGGAGGGGACTATTCAAAAGCAGCAGCAGAATTTTTCAGTTGCATAAAATGTTTTTCTCCCAATGAAATCCTAGAAACGAAAGTGCTTAAATTGCCTACGCTTCTACCTAGGGAGTAAAATTTTTTTAAAAGTACTTTGGAGACTCAGCAAGGGCCATCTTCAGCTTCTGCCCTTCACAAATGGAAAAGGTTGAGAAGAAAACCAGAAAAATAGGTCAGAAGAAAAAGAAAACAATCTGAACTCATTCCAGTGTTATACTTGAAACTGAAGTAAGAAACAGTGAATGATGGCCAGGAATTTTCTTTATCAAGTTTTTTTCCAACCCCCTCGCTGTCTTCGTATCTGACATAGATAGTCATTAGGGATAATGTTAGTTCTTTATTTGAACTGTGAATATTAAGATAATGGAAGAAATTGGTTAGTCAGTTGTGAAATATTACAGCAATAAAAGTCTTTGGTGGAAGATGAATCTTCTTCAAAATAGTACGAGGGTGTCAATAAATGAAGAGTAATGTGAAGATCACTTATATTTATTGAGACTGCAACATTTATCAAAGTCATCAACATTTAATTGGAGTTAATATACTTGCTAGCTTTTTATTTCCACTGTACAAGTTTGTTCATATATTTAGGGATAAAGTGCTGCACTCACTAGCTTTTACTTTAACTCTTTTTGGCTTTCATCCTCCACCTTTAAATAAATGTGTATTTGGATTACACCTGTAGCATTCATTTTGTGGGACAGCTGGGCTACTTTGTAAGCACTTCCCAGAGTGGACCTGCATGGTAACAAAACCCCTCATGCCTTAGAAGTAATACAAGTAAAAACCTAGGAAATTTGGAACTTGATGTCAATAAAAATACTTTATCTACATATGTTTGTGGACCATTGCTTTATGTTTATGGAAGAATTATATGATTACTACATTAGCTTGAGATGTGATTCCATTCATGGAGTCTTTCATCCAGGCACGAAATTGAGGGCTGTTTGAATCTGGGAATCCATCTAAATATCTCAGCTATCTCACCGATGTCTCAGGACCTGAGACAGACAGGAGAGGAGAGCAGAGATGTCAGGATCTGAAACCACCTCACAGATCAGGCCCCCTTCTCTTCCAGGGGATGAAGGCCTGTAGGGAGGAAGGGTGTCACGTCCATAGGGTGATGCAGTCCCTTACACATGGCAGAGCCAGGGCTGTTGGGAGGAGTAAAACTTCGGAGCGGCACAGCAGGGTTGCCCTCTGCACGAGGAAGCAAGCCAAAGGCTTTCTGGAGCAGCTCTGCAGGAGGTCCAGCTGTGCCAAGCCTAGCGTGGCAAATCCGCGTGGCCCACAGCTGGCCGGGCACCGTTGCCAATGTACACCGAATATATGAACAAATTATTTATGAAAAGAAATGACAGAAAGATGACTCAGTGATTGTATTTTACTGGAATCCGCAGTCCTATTGGGACACTTACATTATTGATTTTTCCATTGATAGATTCCTTTTCGGAATGTAAAGAGAGCAATCAGGCATTAATGTATGCATGCAGATTTCATGAGGCTCCCTAACCAGCTGCTCATGAAATAGTAATGCCATTTTTGAATAAGGGAAACGGTGAATCTAGTGGTCATTTTAACCGCTGTCAAATTGCTTGACAAAAGGTACCTACAAGATACAACGTAAGATGACTTTTTACTGCAGTTCCTATTTCAAGCCTGAATCCGTAGTAGTCGGAGCATGATTCCTAAAAATCCTCAGATGCGCCATAAGCTGTAAATTCCCCCTACACTGTAAACAGGATGTGTTGTTTACAGCTGTTGAGATCCACTAAATATTTGTGGATTTGCTTCCTCAGCTATAGCAGGAACTTGCTGGCCATAACTCCCTGCCTTGTTCAATAACTTCCAGTAATTATCATGAAGAAAATGCAATAAATTTATGAAATAGACTGCCCCTTTGCTATAATATACAATGAGAAGCAATCACTGCTCCTTACAATAAGGAGAAGAAATACAACTGCGTTTTATTTTATAGCTTTGGAAATGGAGCTTTGGAAACCACCAGAGGGAGTAGAGGGAAACTCCAGTGGTCAAATTCCGGCCCCGTGAAACAGAACCCAGGGCCGAGATTTTACGGAGCAGCAACACAGCACCGGGTTGTGTACTTCTCGGTAGGCTATTTTATTTGTTCACCCATCCAGCAAATACAAGATCCCCATGAATTGCTGCTCCTGTTTCATATGCTTAGAAACAGGGAACCTATATGAATCTCATAAATAACCCTCAAACTTAACCTTTGGCAAAATAATTACGAAAAGGATGATGTAGGAAGACGATAGCAAAATATCTGCTTTTGCACTTACCAACAATAATCTTGGAAAAGAAGATAGCTATATTTAATCATTGTTTTAATATATAGTTTTACTGTAACTTAAATCAAAGGGCATTTCCGACGCCGTTCTAGTTATGCTTAAAGTATAATTACATGCTACATATCTTGGAAAGTAAATGAAAGCCTTTTCTTGGTGATTTGTTATACATTTCTTTTTTGCCGCTGGCTAAGTGAAGGCCAGGCCTCTGAAGAGTTTCAAGTATAATGCACAGTGAATATAAAACAGTCCATTAATTGGGATAATAGGTCCTGGCATGTAATTGCATTGCTAAGGTACTATGGATAGCTGCTGAGTGAAATGGTATTTATTCAAGGTTGTTAGTCACCCGTGGATAACTTTATTTGTCCACTGATGCTTAAATAAATGCATCATCCATCAGTAAGAATACTTATAAAAGAATTTATAGCAAAAATCATTATCATGTCTCAAATTATAAAAGGAAACAGTATATAAAAATTGCTGAACAGTGGTACAATAAAGCCATGCCATGCTGCGGTTTGCTTGTTTTTCTGCCAGTGGACAGTACAATATGGTTGAAAAACATCAAGGCTGAATTGGCAAGTTTACTTGCCACTGACAGGCTTACGTTATTTACCCTAGCCACTGAATATACTAGCTATCTTTAAAAAAAATGCTTTTTTCCTAGTAATTCATTCTAAAAGTGTTGCAGAAATTAACGTTGTCTAAGTAGGAGAAATACATTCAATAACACCTGCAGCACCAACTGCAAAAACCCCAAATTATATATGTGGCTTAAACACGCTGTTGGGTAAGGCAGTGTGTTTTGTTCATGTCATCATTTTTTTATTTTGCAGTTATCACTAATCCCTGAGAAAATAACAAAAAACAAATAATACATACACAAAAGCACAAGTATTGCTTGATTATGGACAATCTTAAATAAAGCTTAAATAAAACAGAAAAGACCTACAAAGAATTCCCATCAATACTACCATCAGCTCGGCTCAACACACCTTCATATCTCACATAAAGAAATTATTATTAAGGATCTGATTTTCAGATAGAGTGCACCCACATCCTCTTTCATCTCCAGTTACATATGCAAACACTCATTATTTTGACAATCCTACCCTCAAGATCTTATCTCATCATACATTCCTTCTGAGCAGAACTGAATAATATCTAATATACAAGGGATACAGGTTTCCAAGCAAGGTTTAAAAGGAAATACATACATTAATTGAAATAATGGTGCCTATAGCTGCAGCAAATGTCATTATTCATATTTATCATTTCTAAGTAATTGTCAGCATAGTGTGACTGGGATCATGATGCTTTGTCTCTTGGGTCCACAAGTATATCCCTTTTGAAAGGTCACTGCCAGCTTTTTAGCTAGATACAAAGGAAAAAGAACCTCTTTTGAGTTCAAAAGAGTAGCATAAGCTTTCTTTGCCATTCACAGCGCTAAATCACAGGTCAGCTTTGGCCATGTTTGATCTCCACACCTCTCACCGACTGCAGGTCCACCAGCCGCCTCCCCACCTGCACCGGAGGCTGGAGCAGCACCTCAGTCAAAGCCAGCCTGTTCGTCAAGCGGCTGAACCTGCCAGATTCATCTAGCTCATAAAGGCCAGCAAAGGGAATAGTTCCATGACAAAGAAACCTATTTTAAAAGCAGTTTACATTTTTAATGGTGCAAAAAAAAGAGCAGTGGCAGAACAGTCATTCCTGCCTTCCTAATAGACACATCAAATTTCACAGGAGGAAGGGAAGAGTCCACCCAACTCACAGAAGAGGTTATTAGTTATATCTAAATATAACGCAGATCAGCGAAGCCTGATCCTGCAAACACGTATGCATGCTGTTAACTTTAGATATACAAGGTGTTGCAGCAAGCTTAGTGAGGTAACATTCATTAAATTAACCACATACATATTATGAGGATTAGAACACAGCAGCAATGTCTTTTCCTTGAGATTCACTTTTGAAGACTTCTGGAAGGTGTCAAGTTTTGAAACATCAAATAACATAATACGATTGAAAACTAATTAGAAGAAAACCCCCCTCCAGTCCTCTCTCAAAGACCCTCTCTCCTCAAAGCAGGATTTACAGTTTTTCCTCTGAGTTCCACGCTCCAAACAGGGGCTCTCAACCTTTCAGCACTCTTCATATCACCTAACTCAATATCTAGTTCAACTACACCTAACTTGTGCAATACGCCAACCCAGGAGCATCACTTAACACTTAGATCTATCGCATTTCATTTTCCACCCCCTGGTCCATTCATTCAATTTATCAAAAATTATACTGTAAAGCAACTACAACTATCTGCCATTCAAACAATCTCCTTCCTTTAGTACCACCTGAAATATTTATTGCCTTACATGTTTTAAAATAAATCAATAATTAAAATATTAAAGAGAACGATCCCAACAAAAAAAAGTGGAAGGATTCTACTTTTCAACAATCCCCCAAGATACCCTTTCCATGCCCTGCTATTCTGGTTACTTATCAGTATTAAAAATCTTAAGCATCCACTCCATATTCAGACAGATTATACAAAAATCTGTTGCATGAAACTTTGGTGAAAAGGTTTATTGCAATGGAGAAATACTAAATCTTGCCGTTTCTCTTCTTCCATTCACTTTTAAAGAAGTAATC
Source organism: Aramus guarauna (assembly GCA_013400195.1). Taxonomy (NCBI): domain Eukaryota; kingdom Metazoa; phylum Chordata; class Aves; order Gruiformes; family Aramidae; genus Aramus; species Aramus guarauna. The sequence continues at coordinate 650,994 of VXBL01000533.1, forward strand.
TTATTTGCTTAACATGATTCACCTTTCAGAAATTCTTGCTTACTCATGCCCTTTAAGTTATAATTTTCTACATGCGTCCTTTTGGCAACTGTGAATTGGTATTTTCTGCTCACATACCGAAAATATTACACTTAACACGACTGATTTTCATGTATGCTCTCATTTTAAGAGCAGTAACTAAATTAATAGCTTTCAATCTCCTGGAGCCTTTTTTATCAAATATGCATTAAAAGTAATAATGGCACCAAGAGTTTATTTCCACTGTCAATTAGGAGGCATATACACAGCCTGTTTCCACACCTCACCTAACTTTACTTTGCCTTAATATTTACTTACTAGCATTTCTTCAAATGTTTGACTCTTCCACATGAGCAATGTTTCACAAAACATTAAAAAAACCCTAACACACCACCCAGCAACTCCCCCCATGACCTCAGAGAACATGATAAAGAGAACATTTATTAGAACAACTGTCATTATGAAAACGTGTGATAGCATCTCCAGTGTGCCACATTCCTCTGGCTTACAGAGGCTGTACCAGGCCAGATGGAGCCCCGGCCTGGGTTCCTGCCTGGAAATGGGGGGAAGAACCAAGAACACCTCGGTAGCAATTTTTTTCTAGGCTATCAGGGTACTCTTCAGCATCCAAAAAATGCTGCTGAAGGACGTCTGACACTTCCAGTTTGCATTCTTTCGTGCCAGTTCTTAAGCACCTACCCAAGTGTCAGCAATATCCTCCTTTCCTTCCTTGTGTTTAACCCTTGGTTTTATTTATAAAGATGGATTGTGTGCTTCTGTCTTCATTTTACCAGGCTAAACAAGTAGGTCCTTATATATAATACACTTTAATTTCTTCTCGTATGATAGATTCACTGTTCGCTTAATCATCGTAATTGCACTTCTTTCCATCTGTTCTCATTTAAATTCATTTTTCTTGAAAAGGATGACCAGATTGTACCTACTATTCTAAATAAGATTAATGCCTTCAGTGGCTCTCATTCTTCACTATTTCTTTTGGAAATACTTTGCATGATCTTAATGGACTACATTTGCCTTTTTTTTTTTTGTTTAAGTGTATCACACAGCTACAGAGGAACTGAATTACCAGAGTAATTCAGTACCATTTACTGCTGAAAATCTCCCAACATTTTTAATATCAAGTTCTACTCATAAAAATTGTTACTTACGGATTTTGAACTTAACATGAGCTGTCCTTTGATATAAACCCATATCTCTGTTACACGAGGCACCACCCTGCACCTGAATTGTGAATCTGAAGTGATACGCGCTTTACAATGGTTGGCAAAACTTATCTCCTTTCAGAATTTATTTTACTTTTGAAACCATGAATTTGAATCATGAAAAACAAGGGAAAAAATGGCCTTCACAGTAGAATTTGGGATCATTCTGCCATCATCAGCCCAAATTTCCATTAATTTTCTTCACTTTTGCCCCAGTACTGTCAGAAAACTAAAGACAAAGCAATAAGGCTGCGTTACTGGTATGGCACTCAGAGAAATTTCGTTAAGTCGGAGACCGACTCCAAGGTAGTTAAATATGATACTTTTTTCTCTCCTTTATTACTATTTTTAAAACTAATTAGTAACATAACCAGTACCATCAACTTTGTAGTGAGAAGAACAAATAAAGAGCTGTCATCAGAAAACCATTGATATTTAATTCATGATATATACATAGGAGAAAAGAAAGCTACAGGTTAAAAGTGTCTTACATTTATTTGCTTCATTCAATGAGCAACTTATGTATTAGAGATTTTGGGCAAAAATATTTATTGAAAACCCAACCCCAGATGTAAGGCCTTCAACTAGTGAAATCCTAAAAGAAAAATATCCAGACATTCATTATGAAAGCCAACTGTATTTTAGCAATGAAGTAAAACATTTGTTCTAATAAACAGAAGAAATTAGAATAGTTAGTTCTGAATAAATTAGGTTTTTAAAGGAGTCTCCAGAAGTTATTTCACATCATAAAAAAAGATTTATTCTCTCTATAGGATATTATACCTGTATCTTAAAATCTCAGAACTTTTAATTATTTGCCATTGACATTTATACTAAGAAAATTGTACAAGGCCACAAATGCATTTCAGGTCCTATTGTATGAAATGGTAGTGCGTTATGGTCCCCTCCCTCTGAAAAATCTCCTATTTAGCCTAGGATATAGCAAGAAAAAAAGAAAATTAAAATGGTAGGGTCGTAAAGGAACAGAAGTGTACTCTTGTATAGCACCATAAATTTACTCCACTTGGCTATTTCTAGAATATAAAGCAATTAATATTCTTTTTTGCTATATATTTTTACTGCCATAAAGAACATACTGAACACACATTACTAAAACCTGCTAGATTGTTTCATGTTACAAGAAATCTTTATCACAAAATAATTTAGAGCGTCTAATCCAAAAAAAGCCCTCAGAAATTACACCTAGCTTCTGTCCTAGCAAAGCCTGGCTCACAACTCTAGGACTGCGCTATCCCCTGGCTCTTCTGTAATTTACGTAAGTATAAACCACATAAAACTGTTCCAACTACTTTTCCAGCTACACGTCTGAACAACTGACATCAGTAATCACAAAAGTAGAAAAGGCTAAAGTAAAAGCCAGTGAGGTGTTCAATCACAAAGAGAATTTTCACTCATTTGCATATAATTTTCACATTTAATGTTCTACAACAGAGCTCACCTTTTAATAGTGTAAAATAACTTCACATTTTTTTGAAAACTAACAAGGAAATAACTCAAAGGAAACCTTTTTCTATAGCATTTCAATAAGAAATGCAGCTCTAGAATTCAAATATACGACATTGCCCCCGGCCCGATTTTCACATTTGCTAATTGTGACAGAGTTTTCCATATCCACATGGCAAAAACAAGTAGCCCAGAATTTCTAGGATCCTTATGAGACATTAAAATTCAGCTCAAGACCGCAATAAAAACTAAACTTACACCTTAGACTAACATCTTAAAGATACTGCCTTTCCTACCTCTATCCTGCTCCAACTTTCATATTACAGTTCCTTAAGTATAAAGACAATAATTCACCTTCGAATCCCCTAGCATCAAGTTTAAGGCCAGTTATTAGCAAAGGAAAGCACTTGCATAACACGCTTATCCAGATTAAAAAAATACCTATTTCTGAACGTAGGAACCACAACTTCATGAGGCTTCTCAAGGTAAAAGTTGTTTCACTCACAGGGAATCGGGACCAGCTTCTGCTTCCTCTGCTGCTAACTGGAGGCAACCAGATAGTTCTGGTATGCAAAACATGGAGTTTCTTCTCCTAGAACACATATAGATAAATGTAAAGAAACCTCAGTTAACTGTGCTCAGGCGCTTCTCATCACTTCATGACGATGTGCAGTCATTCGGCACAGCTGATCTCTTTGGGAAGTCAGCAGCGTCTCTTCCACAGAACGCTGCTCCAAATACAAAACAACAATTGCGAGCTTGGGATTTACTTGTCTCATGGGGTAACATTTTTTCTATCAGTTTGTTGGATGCACAAGCAATAGTGGACTCACATTGTTTGGATAGATGTGAGATACTAAAAGGCAGCATCTCTCCTTCCAAACAAAATTTCCTCTATTTGACAAGACAGCAAAATAATTTCCCTGAAAAACCCCCGAGTGTATGGAACCATTTTAGTTTAATAAATCCATCACACATCAATAGAATTAGCATACTGTACAAAAATCACTATCAAGTGATACATTACAGACTTCTGAACACATTTTTTGAGTTTACCCTCGGTGCAGCTGAATGCCAGTTCACAGGTTGCTGCACACTTACGTGCATGAGGTACAAACCCAGAACCCCGCGATCGTGTGTGTCCCCCCCGTTGTAACAGGTACGCAGCGGGTATTAACTGCCTCTGGGGATTAATGTTACCTCTGACTTTTTCTTGGCTGATGTACAAGAGGGTGGCACTGAAGTGCCTGTAGCCAAAGCTATGCCTGCCGGTAGCCAACAGCTCCAAAAGGAGCGTTTCACTCAGAAAGTAAAAGCTACACCCCACCTACCCCCCCAAGGTTGTCCAAAAAACCCAGGGAATAAAAACTTGCCTTATATTTCCCTCTGTATTCCCCCTATATACAACATGACAAAGTAGAGAGACTTGATCCAATAACATGACCTAAGCAGAAATCTCTCAAAAGGCAGGTAAAGAACTGAAATAAAAAGAACTAATACATGAGGTAATGGAGATAACCTGTCCCTTAGATTTCTTATTTGATTTTGTGGGTTTTAATTATTACTGATTTCTAGTCTTTGATGGTGTAAGGATACCTGTTTTCTCAGGATACATAATTATAATAGCATCAAAAAAATAGTAAAGAGTGTACTATATTCCCCTGTCCTGCCTTGAGCGTAATGAGAAAGCCTATTATAAACAGCGCAGGAGCCAATAAAGAAATTAGTAGTAAACTTCTTTTTAGTAGCAATATTAGCAGTCACTGGAATGCATAATTGGTTTTCCTCTGGTTTTAACAGTTAACTAAAATTCATAAACATTCTAAAAATCAAAACAACAGTTTATTCAATTAAACTCTACACATAAAAAGTATCCATCAGCGGTTGACAGCAGGAATGTAGATTGGAAGCAGAATAAATGCAGTACTTCAGATGCTGGCAGGCAGTTCTTCGGACACACGAGGGCAAGCAGCTCACTAAAGACTCTTCAATCTCAGCTACTAGATTTGAGCGAAACCCAAGCAGCGGAGGGAATCTGTTAGGCATGACTAGGCCCGCTGCAGTTCCGGAGAAGTCAGTGACACATGTACTCCCAAGTCACTAGGAGAGGAACTTTGATGAGGACAGATAACGGGAAGGTTGGTTTCTATATAGGAAACCCAAATAACGTATTGCCCTGTGCTTTGATACAAGGAGACAAAAGCACACAAAAGGATTTTGGTTTAAAAGAAAAAAACAAAGAAGGAAAATCTTGTTTTGTTTCTATGAATTTTTGGCATCATGTTAAAAAAAGGGACGTGAGAACATGGCAAGCAAGAGGCTTAAAGGCAAAGTCTGGAGTGCGAGCTAGGAACTCTCACAAACTCAGAGTACATGGGTGTGTTTTTATTTGGTCCCCGAATTAGGTCTATGAAGCACACAGGTGAGGTCCTTCCCTCAAGGTACTGCCTCCTGTCCCCAGGCTCCGGTATTTCGCATGGCAATCTGAAACAGCACTCGACAAATTCTCTTTGCTTGAGAGGTGCAATAGCAGAGCTGAGCAAACTTAAAGTACACGCTAGTAAGATCTACTACCAGAGAACTGTTAGAAAATTATATATTTCTGCTCTGTTACATATAGTGAATGATCACCAAAAGCAAATGCAGGGTTTGTTATGTTTTATTCTTTTAATGACGGAGAGAGACACGAACCCGATGCAAAAGCGCATTGTATATTTTCTACGTGTCATAGCAAACAGTCTGGGAATTAAATCTCCTTTCATTTGCAGCACTCCGGCTTTCCTGATGGCAACACAGGGGCATCGACCAAACCTCTTCTGGTTTACACCAGTGTAAGGAGACTGGGCGTACCTTAACTTTTCCTGACGGGCTAACGCCCAGTTGCACTGAATCCTTGATAATGCATACTCCAACCTTCTCAAGAGTTTGTTAGTTAGCTACTGGTTAGCTAATAAATTCATCTGCTGATTAAATTTGGATTTAGATAAATTTGTTAAATATGGTTTAGATGATGAAAGAGCTGCCTGGATGTCATGAATGGATTTTGATTAGCACAGTACTCGTAGCTGGCCACATTTTAGAAGTCAGAGAGGAAGTTTGTGGCATATCACACACTTTTGGTGCAAGTATTTGAGTATTTATTTTCACAGAAAGCTGCTGATGAGAAAGGTAAACAAGTTTATATTTCTAAATTTATTTTCTTAGTTTGTGGGTAATTAAACAAGGTTTGGTTTTTTTTTTTTAATATTTTTAAATGGAAGATAATTTATTTCTCTGTGGCTAACCCTTTCCTGTGCTGTAGTGGGAGAAGCTGTATCTACTTCCCTAAAACACTTGGTATTTTTACACCAACATCAGTGATAATTTACCAGCAACATTGTTCTTCCCTTCCATGTCTTCAGAAACTTCTTGAAAAGTCTGAGTAGCAATCTTAGCCCAGTAGTACAATTATAGTATTGCTCCTTGCCATGATATATTTCATGTTCTTTTAATAGTAGAACTAGAATATGCACTTAAACAAGTTGATTGTAAAAATGATGTCAGTTTTATTACAGAACATCTTCCACATGATTATGAAAGGGTTGATTATTTCTGTTTTTTATCCAAAGACCTGACTGGTATCTTTTATGTGAGAATATAAATATATTTAACGTATTTAATCTTATAGTAGTCCTCAAGGTAACAAAGAATTAACTCTATTTCATGGATGGCAAGCCAAAGGACAGAAGGGATAACACCAGTTTGGTCCAGGTTCCCACAGAAAACCAATGGCACGGTAAGGACCTGAACTCAGTCTCGCGAAGTCCTAGCCCAATGCACTGACCACATTTTTGCCTTCCTTTTGGACACCAGAATAACAAAAAAGGCATTAGAAAGAAAGCAACATAAAATATTTTATAGAATTCTTTCAGGAAAATTAGATTGTATTTTGAAGGAGGATGTGTTTTGCTACTTTTCTAATAAAAGTGACACTTTAATTTTCTTCAGTTGTGGATATTATTTTAAAAAATGCAGTATTATCAGCTGAAGGGCATGTCACTTTTGGCCACACTGACTTCATCACAGAAGAATCAGTAGAAAACTCTAAGAAAGCTTCAAGATTATCTTCTTTAATTTTCCTAGCTAAAAGGACTTCATCCCCTCCGTCAACACAGCCTACTGAAGTACGTGTGCTATGAGTCACATCAAGAACCATCTTCCCTCCCTGCCCCTGCCTTGCAAACGCGTCCTCTTGGTGCATCAGTCTCCACAGATTGATGGGACTGGGAAGAGGAGAATCACCAAACCAACGTTAGGAAACACATGTAAGAACTGTCTTTATTTTACTTGTTGAGCAGCTCTTAGGAAAGCACGACCAGTTCAACAGCATGTTGCAGTTGGGAGCAGCAGCTCTGAGGCAACGTACGGCCACCTGCTCGATGGCAACAGGAGCTGGGCAGTGTAAGGCAGCAGAAGTCGCCCACGACAGTGAAGAGGGAAGCTTCTGAGCCCTGTATTTCCTTTTCACATCTAGCAAATCTCTCCTGAGCAGGTGCAGAAACTTTTCAAAGGTTTAGTGTTTCACCAAGAATGGTCGGATTTTCATAGAAATGGCAAAACACGCATTTCTGACACAGATTTCCCTCCTCCTGCCAAATTTCAAGCCTCTGCTTTGTAAAATGTGAATCAAAGTGGAGTCAGACCTTCCATTTTGAGAATCTCTTTGAATTTGCCTTGACAGTTTCCTACTTTTTCATGAAATAAAAATGAATCATCTGAGAACTCCTGACCTATACTGCAAGTTTGTTTTGGTTATTAGCTGTTTTTAAGATAACTCATTTTTGTTTTGTTCACGCAGCCAGTCTGTCAAAATTAACACACCATTTTCCCAGTTTACTAATGCGAATATTTCTTGGAGAAGAACATTTAGAAACAGGAAAAAAGAAACCTTCCTACAGCTTCTGTGACAGGCTGCTTTCACAATACATTTTTGAGCAAGCTAAAAGTAAAATCTTTAAGAAAAAACCTTTTATTCACAAAAAGGCTTATTTAGGAAAGCACAGACACTCTAAAAAGATTAAATCAAATGTACATTCATTATGGATAAAGAAAATCTGCCCGTGCATATATTGAGAAATTAATTCAGAAGGCAAGAGAAAGGGATAGGATGCAAAGTCTCTTTGCCTTTGAAATCAAACACTTGGGATAAACGGGATTGCAACAGAAGGGAGATGTAGAGGAAAAAAATTCAAGAAATATTAACAAGTAGCAGCATACAAATGGATATAAGATAACTGAATGGATATAGAAACTGAAACATGTACTGAGATGTTCACTTCAAGGATAAGTTTTTTAACTGGGGTAGAATATACAAAGTAATTTTCTGTGTTTTTGTTTTGTATCAGTATTAACTCACATGAATTAAAAACCACTAGTAAAAGGGAACAGTTAAGTGAATAAAAAATTGCTGTTTATTTCCACTTCACATTATGGCAGCATGCTCTCTTTGGCTGTAGGAAAAATACTGAAGAGTCTAGCTTTCTTCTAGGTTTGGGAATACGATCAAACAATAAACAAGTATTCTTCTAGCACTCTATGCTTTTCAAACTGCTGAGCATTAATATTTAATGCATGAAGTGGATAAATATTGTTAGGGATCCAAGACAGGTAGAGGTTATGTTATTTGCTAAAGACCACATAGTAATTCAGGAGCAAATCTAAGCTGCAAATTCATATATTCTTGTGTCCTTGGGTTGGTGTTTAGTTGCTTTTTGGGGTTGGGGTTTTTTGCTTGGTTTTTTTTGGTTATGGGTTTCTTTTCTTTTGTTTTTTTTTTT
>VXBL01000533.1:659534-691475 GCA_013400195.1 Aramus guarauna
GGGGGTGTTTTATTATTATTATTTGTATATTTTATATTAAGTTTTATATTTTAGCTCTTGAGGTGGGTCCACTAATTTTCCCTTAGCCTTTAATGTAAATCTACTACAGGAGTTATTTGTAAAGAAATTTTCTACTAGACATCAACCTGAGACTGTTGAATCTTACTCCTTCTGTCATGTATTGTCCTTCAGCATAAACTTCTGCCTTCCTGCTCTTCTTTCTTTTCTTCCCTTCTCCTCTCTTCCTTTACAAAACCAGGAATGATAATTGAAAATACTTTATATTCTTTCCCCCTTCTTCTCATACCAATGTACGATAAATGAAAATACTTTATATTCTTTCCCCCTTCTTCTCATACCAATGTATGTACACTGTCAATATCCTTCTACACTGTATTTTCTTCCATAATAATCATAATTTCATTCTTTTATCCTGTTATAGTTAAGCACTTTTGAGGCTCCTATTAAAGTTAATGGATGCCTTGCCATTAACTTCGATGGAGGGAAGATTAGCCTCTAACCTCTCTACTCTGTTTAGTTCTTTCAGGAGAGAATTCAACTCTTAACTCTATTCCTTATTTATATAGCTATTACGTTCATATGGTATATTCTCTCCGTTTCCTTTCCAAGTGCTCTCCTAGTTCATTTCTCCATATTATAAATCTTTCTGGTTTTTAATATTTTGTTTTATATTTCAAAATGCACATGTGAAAACATGTTCGTGCCATAGTTGTTTATTTCCGAGTGGTCAGATAGGGACAAGGAGAAACTTCTCTGCTAATGCAAGACAGCTCTATTTACTTCTGGGGAATTGCACAGGTACAACCACGGGCAAAGTTTCAGGCTTTAACAGAGCCGGAAGCCACAGTAGAGTAGTTTATGGCAAATACAGCGTAGATAACATTACTGTACAGCTTCCCTATCTCTTATTGCACGTATCCATAGCAATTAATATCACAGCTGTCAGATAAAATTGGCCTGGATAAATCATTTTCCCCAATCAATAATCACAGCGGCATGTTCATGCTGCTTCACTCTATCAGTATATCTTACATACATAAACTCCTTTACCAGGTACTTCAGGGACAGTCCCAGAAATGTGCCAAAGGCAGCAGGGCTAATCTTGCTGATGTGTGGCACCGACTGCAGTGGGCTGAATTCACCTGAGTAAAGTCACTTGCGTGTGTGTTTGGAAGATCTGGCACTAAAGGTGCTTTCAACATACTAGCAGAACAAAACAAAATTAAAAACATCAAAAAAATTTAACAGATTACAATAGAATCAGTCATCTATTTAAGTACATTTTTGCAGCTGTAGGGTTTATTATTTCCAGGCATAGAGGAGCAATGCTGACCACTGAGCAGAACTGGACACGATCAAATAATACTAAGAATATTTTTCAAATGCACCAAAGTAAGATGGGATGTTTAAGTGTAAGAGTTGCTTTCTTAATGCACTACTGGGATTTCAGAGAATTTACACAATCATTATTTACTATACTGAGCATGTCATGTGTGATGCAATATCTTCTCTCCTGGTAGCAGTAGGATTTCTAACTGAACACTCAGGTTTCTTATCACTTTTATCCTTATATAGCATCTAAGTATCCATAATTATTCAACAAATCACGATTAATTTTCTTCACTTTAAAAAAACATAGAACGACAAGTATTATATTTGGCTTATGTGAGCAGGAGTAAAGTTAAAGTATTTAAAATTTGCTATTGCTCCTGTTCCCTTTTCTCTTTTATCTGTTGGCACGTCTACATCACAGAACCCATCACAAAGACGTGTGAGTTAGCTTGGCCTAAACCTGTCCATGTTTCCAGATCAATGTGCAGCAGTGCAATACCATACAGATACATTTTGGGAGTCTCGAAAGGCACAGCCACTTAGTTCAGGAGCCCCACCACACTAATCCCAACTCCAGAGCTGCCTGAGATGTTGACAGGTCAGGCATTTTTGCATGATGATGATATGTATGATGTGTTTGTGTCATTCATAACACAGGCAAATTCTGAAAGTTAAAATGTTCATATCGCTTTTCATCTGGACTCCTGTATTCTTGAATAAAAAAGTCCATATGGAGATTAGCATTAAATAGTTAAAAAAGAGTGAGCTACTGGTGAGCTGTCTGGTAAAGGAAATAAGGGTTGAGGAGGGCGGAAGGCAGGCCTGCCATTACCTCCTTGATGAGCCAATACTTTTGCAATTACACAACTGAAGAAACCAAGACACCAAAATTTGAGGACCATAACCAACCCCAAGTAATCCACTCTGAAAAGTAGCTCGACCTCTATAATACTGTTTAAAGTGATCTGCAGATGTCCCTCTACAGTTGGAAGTATTTGCCTTCTGTCTTCAACTAGATATCATTTCCTCGGAAAATTAGTAGCTGTAGAATCATCCATCTCTTTCTGTTGAACAAGTCTATTTATAATTACAAACTCATGGCCTTTTCTGGATGAAATATTAATGGTAACTCAACTGCCAAGCTGCACTTATAGCACAGTAAACTGCAAAACATTATCATATTAAAAGCAATTCAGCAACATGCTTCATGCCAACTTAATAAAAATGTCATTTTAAATATTGTTTAGGAGCACTAGTCTATTTTACAATGCAGGATCCCAAAATGTATTCAGGAGACAGTATATCTTGAGAAAATGATATCAAAGTAAGAGGCATAGAGTTGAACCCAGGTAAATAATTTCCAGGGACTGGTAAAGTGTTTTATTTAGTGAAAAGTGTCTAATTTTTCCAGTGGTTCCCTAAGACCTGCTATAGATATTCTACACTTTTGTATGTTGGGCAAACTTGTAATTAGTCATTGGACATGTGAAGTAAATAAAGATAACTGAAGATTATTTAGATGGCATTTGAAATGCTTATAATAATATTTGTAAATTTGTATGTATAAATACTGACTTCAAAGATTTGTAAAGACTGTAGAAATGTTTCAGATCTAGTGATTACTAAAACTGAAAAGCATTGAGTATTTTTAATTAAAGAAGTAAAATGTAAAATTAAAGAAGTAGGTATGTAACAATAAAGATCATTTGCACAGTGCAAAGGGATTCAAAGATTCCTTGGTCACATATCAAGCTTCATTAATACAATGTTCAGAAGTAGCATCTTATATTTATTCTTATTCTGAGCAGGACTACTAATTGGTAATGTTAGTAACCTGAAATAAGACATTCTGAAAATGAGGATTAAACTGTTGGACTGGATAGTGGGAAAAAAAGGCTCTAACTCTGAAATTACTTTTCAAGTAGTAAAGGATTATCCTGTTGTTATGAAAAATAGGGCAAATTTGAACCAAATCGGAATGATTTTTCCTCCCGCCAAGAAGAAACAAAACAATAATCCAGACTAAATGAAATATTTCTGACCTTGTGTTGTGGTTTAACCTAGCCAGCAGCTAAAACAACCACAAAGCCACCCTCCCCCTTGAGGGAGAGAATCAGGAAAAAAAACCCAAAAAGTAAAACTTGCAGGTTGAAATAAAGACAGCTTAATATGACAGAAAAGGAAGAGAATGAGAATAATAAAAATAATAATGATAATGAATAGTAAAAAAATATACAAACCAAGTGATGCCTAGCACAATTGCTCACCACCCGCAGACCACCGATGCCCAGCTAGTTCCTGAACTGCGGTCTGAAGCCCCGGCCAGCTTCCCCCCATTATATACAGAGCATGATGACATCATATGGTACGGAATATCCCTTTGGCAAGTTTGAGTCAGCTGTCCTGGCTGTGCCCCCTCCCAGCTTCTAGTGCCCCTCCAGCCTCCTCGCTGAAACAGCTGAAAAGCTGGACAAGCTGAAAAGTCCTTGACTTAGTGTAGTGTAAGCACTGCTTAGCAACAGCTAAAACATCAGTGTGTTATCAACATTGTTCTCCTCCTAAACCCAAACCACAGCACTATACCAGCTGCTAGGAAGAAAATTAACTCTATCCCAGCTGAAAGCAGGACACACTTAACAAAAACAAAAGCAGTTCAAATGAATGTAAATCACAATTTACAACATGAAAGTAAAAATGGTGGCCCTTGGGACTTGACTTAGTAGCTAGTGAATATGGTCCAGTCTCTGCTTTATTAAATATTTATGTATTTTGTACAACATTGAACAGTACAAACAGCAGAGACTGAAAGCAACTTGATGTGAATCACTCTGAGTATTCTCAAGGAATAGTCTATATTCAGCTTCTCCTATGAGGTTGCTGCTGAAAACTTTAATACTCTTTGGCAGAAAACGGAACTGAATCTGCCTTTCACCTCCAGGCTAAGTAAACCCTGAGTTGCTCTGCAAACTACCTGGGGTTCTGCAAAATCCTGCTGGTTTTGTCAATATTCACCCTGATCACACCACGCAGTTCACCTAAATGATCTTTTCAACCACAGACACTGCGCTATTTATTTTGCCTTTCTTTGTCATCCTCACTCAATGTGTGTTCCCAAGATCAAATTTTGCTCTCTTTTTGTTACTGTAACACAAGTGACATCCTTAGAGCAGGCACAGATTTATGCAGATATTAGCAAAACTGAAGATAATCAGATAATCTTTGTCTTGATAAATTGTTCTCTCCCATAAAAGGAAAAATCTACAGGATAGTTGACGAAGGAGGAAAAGAAGAAAAAAAAATCCTCTTTCCTCAATTATCCCATTTTTTTTTCCAATGGCAATGTGAATAAAGTGGTGTCTAGGGGGAAATAAAGCCAAGAAAGTGAAGGAAACAAAGAAATTACTGACTAGGTCCAAGAAGCTTACTATAGGAAGGTGTTCTGCTCATAGACTCCAGCAGTTCTGTGCTTATTTTTTACGTAATTTTCTTTAAAAGCCAGTGAGAGCTCTACTCCCTGCTTATTTATTAGCAGGGCAATTCTTTGTCCACAGGCAAGCCTTTCCTGCTCTGAGTGGTGCGGATGGCACGCAACGTGTGCTGACATATATTTGCCAATACTCTAATATTATTTTTATAATTGCTGTGTTCCAACAGGTTTTAGCTGTAGGAATTTTATTTTAAAATGTTTAAGTTGTTCAGCTTTAGTGGATAATTTCTGGATGGGAAGAACTTCGGAAGGATGACAGAAACTCTTAATTTTTAATAGTTAGCACGTCTACCTGATTTACGACAAACAAACTAATAACCCCATTTTTTCTTTTCTTTCTTCCTAAGACAAAAATACTAATTGCTGAAATGATGCTTTACTACTGAAATTTTACTGTATAGCAAAATAATATTTTAAACACTAATATTTTTTGTAAATAAAACACTTTCCAGTTTAATTACTTTAAATTATTTACCGCCATTGCAGCATTTGGTAACGGACAACCGCTTTCTCTGCAGCAATCCCTGAAATTGCTGTATAAAGGCTCCTTGACAGCAGAAAAGGTTTACTACAATTATAAAGTAACTCCAAGGATTTCAGCATGTTGCAGAGTGCTGTAAAACTTGAGACAAATGCAATGCGAAATGTATACAGTTCTGTGGTACTGACTGAATGCCTTTTCAGATACTCCAACAACATTACAGTATTTAATCAATAGGGAGAGATTATATTGGCCATAAATCCAAAGAGCATGGTCTTCTAACTAGAGCCACATGATACGTTTACTACCAAAAAGGAAAAATATATTTATTCTTGGTACTCCACATTACAGAGAGGAAGAATGATTCACAATTACTATTAGAAGTTTGAACCATTTCATTTTAACTCTGGAATATTATCAGTAAGAGTATCAATGTATATAAGGAGGGACAGAGGCATAAACAGGCTAAGTTAATGCATGATGTAAAGTATTTATATACATATACCGGTCTGTGCAGGTGTGTGTTTCTCAGTATTAATCTACAAAATTTGTTTACAATTATGATTCCACATAGATGCAAATTTTTCAAAATAATTTTCACACTAAACTCACAACAGCATTCTGATACATGCCTATTAAAAAAAAATCTCAGTCCAGGTAATAGTGATTAAACTATGAATTAGATTACAAGCAAAGTAAAAAAGATTGAGATATCTAATTGAAATTTACCAATAATTGGGGTTTTTACAGGTTGTCCAATGTATTCAGTGCATACATTTGAATGCAGAAATGCCATAGCAAGAGCTTTTTGTTTTAGGCCAAGATCACAGTGGCCAATATTGAACCAGAAATAGATTACTGCCCATCCTCATTGTAATATATGTCATGTATACCGCTCTCGTGGTATACCAGTATCCTCTTTGCGTCCTCTACTCTGGCTGCTGAGTAGAGGAGCTGGTTCTGCTGTGAACAACTGCTTATGATACTAATAGCATCAGCAGGTGTTGCATCAAGCTGCTCTGATTTAATCCAGAGTTGTATAAAAAAATTATGTGATTTTCACAGTCATCAAAATATCAGCTTAAATCCTCATTAACTTGTAAAGGAGACAAATATGCATCAGCTTTACTTGGGCCATAATGATTGAAGCTGTTCACACTCTGAGCTCTGGAAAGAGAACTTTGGAGTTGATGCACTTTCACTTGGAATGGTTCAGAAAAAGATTTAAGAGGAAATTATGGCTGGATGCTTTTTTTGAGTTCATATCATTTTCAAGAATACACAAGGACCAAAGCCTAATGAAGTCAACATAAAAATTGATGTTCACTTCACTGAGTTTTGCAACAGGCCTCAATAACTTATTTTTATAAAATATCATATCAAACAATGAATGCACAGTCAGTAACCAGACAATAGGGAAAACTCCGTTATTAAAAGTACAATCTTTCAAATAAAGTGATGAAATTATTTCCTTTTTGTTAATCTTTACTGTTCATTTTAGAAGGATTGGTAATAGCTTCTTTGAGTTTATCAACATTACTATGGCTCCAAGTAACTGAGTCTGCTTTGGACCACAAATTGTCCTATGTATACTCACTACAAGTTGCTGATTATTGTGTTAGTAAAAAATGTTATCTAACATGGTTTGAAAATAGATTTATGTGCTTGCTGTAGACATGACCCAAATGAAATGTCTACAACTTGGTAGAAACTTCTAGCTGGTGTATACATAATTTCTATCCTGTTTTCTGAGCACATCTGTGTTACTGTGGAAAAAAAAACCAAAACACACCCACATCTCTTCTCATCGAATTTGGCTTCAAAATGGTAGAAAACCACACAAACCCCAGGTGTCCAGCCCAGCGGGGTTCCACACTGCGGTACAAACAGAAGTAAAGCCAGTGACTAGCACCTTCTGGGACCTTAACATAGATTTTATTTCTTTTCTTGTTTTCTTGAGTCTTTGGTTGCAGGGTTTTTTAGCATTACAAAAATAAATACTGCAGCTCTAGATGCCTGTTCACCAGAGTAGAGTATTTGGGCAAATAGGCTCCTGAAACTCGTGAGCCTCCTGACTTTCCCACGGCAAGCTCACATTTTACCTGGGGCCTGACTGATGCAGACTAAGTCTAACATAATGGTAAGAATAAATCTAAATAGCACCTTCCAAATCACTAGGCCTTTGGGAAACACACACTTCTTCTGTGAAAAAGCCAACAGACCCACTCAATAAAATGCTGCTTTACTGACAATATCGGTAAGTTGTTAAATTCTCTTTCCAGGCATGACTCACAACAGAAAGTCACTTGTCTACATAGAGATAGAATATCATAGTCTCCTCTGTTGTTACTGCTTGACTGTAATAGAGCCGTAACAGAGAATAATTTGTATCTTCCTGCTCAAAATTGATCTGTTTCTAATTTTAGTTGTTTTTTTTTTTTTTCCATAACTGAGAAGAAAATCTGGTGCTGGTGATGATGTCGAAGTTGCTATACTGCCTAGCAAGCTCTTATAGGACCTGCATGTCCATATCATCATCCAATAAAATTGCTGTCTAAAGTCTTAAAAGATGTGCTTCTATACATGATAAAAGGACCAGCTCAAATAATAAGCAATAGACATATTTCAAAGCAATAAGCAACAGACACATTTCAAAGCATATAAAATGATTACATGCTCCACAAGGTCAGATGAACCAAAGGTATTCCTCTTTTAGAAATGAACTACACAAATTTCTAAAGTTTCAGCATTAGGCACCTAAAATTAGCAAACATCATGATTCAGATGGGCTACTTTCATATACCCAATTTAGTTCATAGTCTCCTTGTGATAAAACCCCAAATTAATATTTCTGCAGAACAAAAGCCCTCAATCAGTGCACGAGATGGGAATAAATCACTTGGTGACGCTTATTCAATATCATGTTTTTATCCCCACTGTTTACTGTATGGTGTCATGCCTTGTTTATTGTACCCTATTGAAACCCCCTAGACTAAATGATTAATTTCTTCAGAGCCTTTCTGTGACACTCATCAATGCAATATTTAGGTCCTCCACAACCCATTCATAACAGCTATCTGAGATAAGTGCATATTGTTACTCCTATTCTAAAGATAGCAGATGCAATGCCAGAAATCTGAAATCTGATTTAGTGTTATATCGTACTTTATATATCCAAGGCAGAGCAATTTACTTCAGTTGCAGCCATGAGGTCTCAGCACCAGTATATATTACAATCCCAAGTCAGATGTCCAGAATATACACAGCTAACGTAAACCCCTTATCAAGTGTGGGTTTAGTAACCAGCATAGCATTACTGTGTGTCAGGAGCATGAAGAAAACCAATTCTCCAGGTCACTAACCACGAGGACATCTTTTTTTCTTCCTGCAACACCCTGCCTCATTCACTGAATTCTATTCAGCTGCTGAAATAAATGAGACATGGGATCTAAACAGTTTTCTTTCTACAGAAGTTGCCGGGCCACAAACTGCTGGAGAACTGGGAGAGTTTTCTAGATGAGCATCACTGCGTTCTCCTGTTCTGCTCTTGTGCAAGCATCCCCTGTAGGTAGTTACCTGCCACAGGATGCTGGGATAGATCAGCCTTCTGCTTTGATCCTGAACATTTTTATTTTTTTTTTTTCTTCAATAACCCCCCCCTTAAATTCCCTCATTACATACCATCTTCTTTAAACCATATACTTCCTTACAAGGGTTGGGACCCATCTAATGGGTCCAAGTGCTGGAAACTTCTTTGTGGACCAGTTCTGGAAAAGGATCCAAAACTTCCACACGGGGTTTCAGATATTTACTGACAGCTGAAGAATAGGAAAATTCAGCTATTTCATCCACTCTGCTTAGGGGCTACAGAGGACCCAAGAGGGAGAGTTTTCCTGCTCCTGTGCTCTAACTCTCTCTGGCAAAATGTACACAATCAAAAGTTGCAGTTGCAGGAAAAGTCTTGTTTGGCTCCAGGGCTGGATCATACCCACTGTGAATAAAACTTCTACAAAATTTGCTGCACAAATGAAATCTGAGAAAAATGAATTTTCCAGAAGGTTTTAAAGTGGGTTTAATTTTCAGAGTTTCATATTAAATATTCAAGAATAATACCGTGGATATAACAACTACTCTTCCTCCTACCTACTTCTAGGACTATTTGAGGATGGCATTATGAGGTGTCAGATCATCTTTTCGTTGAGCAAGTCAATATATTTTCTCCTTGTCTCATTCTGGACATATATAGTATTTTTGCTGACATTGTTTAAAGTACATTCAGACTGAGGCAGACAGTTTTCACGTACAAATTCAGTGCAAGTAGTTGAAGAGTGATATGGATATGTGAAAACTAGGCCTTATGATGAAGCTATTTAATGTTGATTTTGGGGGGTGCTCCCTGTTCCTCTTATAGAATAAGGATGCCCATATATTTGTCCACACATTTGGCATTTCAAATTGTCACTATATTATATTAAAGTGGATATTTAGATTCATGTTTATTGATATCTAAATGGCTTCATGAAGATTTGAAGAAAAAAAAAAATACATAGCAAGTACCAGTTGCAAATTCAGCTTAAGAAAAAACCTGGAATACCAAGAAATCTGAAAAGTAATAAAATTTTACTTCATACAAAATGCTGAATATTTCAGAATAATTGTTGTCATGAATCAAAACTGGATGGAGGATATCAGAACATCACAAGAGAATAAATATATATACAAAGAACAATATGTGATATTTGACTCCCAAAACTGCAGGAGAAAGAAGAGAGGGAGAAAAGAGGAAAGGACAATTTTCAGATTAATTATTAAAAAAAAGAGTCAGCTAATTTTTCTTGTCCCTTCATTATATATGTAATTATTTATTTTTCTTTTAATAATGAAGTTAATAGAATCTGGGGTTTTTTAAATTTTTTTGTGTTTATTTGTTTTGTGGTTTGGTTTTTGGTTTTTTTTTTGTTAAACAGAACTTAAAGTTAGGCAAATATTATTCAGGAACAATTTTGGTTTAATTGATCTTGGGATATAGGAATGAACTGGTGGATCTCTTGAGACCACTCCCAGGTCTAATCGTCTGTGATGAGTACCCAGCGACATCTGTAACTTGATGCATCTTATCAATCATAAAATAAAAAAAAAAATGCAGTCCGCATAGAGACCATTACAGCCCTATTTCTCGGCACACAGTCGTTCTGGTACTGGTATGTTATTTAATTGTAATGAGATCCTCACTCTAAAAGACAAATGATGCTCAGATGCATGAACTTTTGAAATTAAAGTGCAGGGACACAGTCTAGGAATCCCTTACTCTTCAAGCCCATTGCTTACTATTGCCAGTATTCCCACTGCAGACATCATTACGCTACAAAGCACTAAATGTTTGAAGGACTGAGATTTCAATAAGTCACCATATGCCCAAATAAAGCGTATAAGAAAAGCATAAGAAAGACAATATATCCTAAGTCTTACAACAAGCAGTAAACAACAGGATTTATGCAGAGACTAGTGCGCTGGCGAGAAAACTCATTCATTCTTTTTTATAATTCCATGCATTTCCTCATACATTTCACGTTTCTTGTTGACACAAAGCATAGTATTGTTTTATCTCCTTGTCTACCCATTCTTTTATGATATAAAGCTTTCCCTACCTCAGTAATATCAGCTCAATCTATCACTTCACCCTAATGCTCTCATGAAAACCAGGCAGTCTCCATTTCTCATTTACAGTAAGTCACTGATTCATGCATCTTAACCTTCCTTCAGAGCTCAGGGAGTGCTGCCGTACCCGAGTAGGATTTTGGTCCCTTCAGTCGTTACACAGAAGAGCAAGGCACGCTGTGCGGATGCCACAAAAGAAATGCCAGTTTGCCGCTGATCTCACAGTGACCTCACTTGTTTACTTTCCACTTACGTTTCTTTAATGACTTTCTGTAATTGTCCCTGTCTGCAACATACTCTGCTTTCGTAACCCTATTCATTAATATTAATATTATATATCCATATATATATATCCACTATATATCCATAACCACCAAAAGGTATGTGTGAAGTCCAAAAAGAAAATATCCAGGAATATGTGTCAATAAACCCCAGAAATTTACTTTGATCGCAAACACTTACTCAGCTATCCCCGCCTCTGGGAAACTGCGATGAGTTCTCATGCACGCACAGTTTACAGAGCAAGAAAAAACATAGCAGTGAAGAAACCTGTGTCTAATTAACATGAATGAACAATTAATTACAAACAATAAACATCAGATGAAGAGAATCACAAGGCAAAAAGAAGTGGAGGATGCCAGTTTGATCACATAAACGCTTGATCAAATATTTCAGGGCAGCTAACACTAACAGGAGCAAATTAACTATTCGCGGCAAAGTTTTCTCAGGTCTATGCAGACTTCTGTCCTCCAGCAGCATCTCACCCCAGCCTCACATCTCACAAAGTAAGCAGACACAGGAAAGCAAAGGTTGGTCATTCAGGAGAAAAGGTTCTGTGTGTATCAAAATATCTATATGACAAACAAAAAGATAAAATAACTGGAAAAAATTGAACTCACTCAAAACTTAAAAAACTAATATCGTTAGAGATCTTACTGTAGTGTGCTGAAATCTCTCCAACTATTGTCTTATATCTCATCTCAAACCCTCTGAAAATATTTGATTTTTTTTTTTTTTTTCATTTCAGTGTTCCTTAGTATTTCCCAGAATACTCTAGAGAGATTCTCCAGACTACTTTTCTTTCAGGGTATCTGAAAACGGCTTCTTTTCCCTTAAGGCAGCTGTGAAATAGTACACTTTAAACCTTATCCAAAAGTTTTGGAAGACTGAGCAGATCACAAAGTAATGTTTCATTTTTGTTTTGGCTTAGTCCATTAAGGGATTGATAAGGCAGTAAGCTACATGCAGCCAAATTGCTGGAGGAGTTTCCAATTAAATTCAAATTTTTACCTCTTTTTATTACTCATTGTAAATGTCCTGTCTAACAACTAACAGTTAATAAGAATCTCAGACAAAGCAAATAAGGAAATAAAGAAATAGTCAACACATTGGTTGACTCAAGAATAGCAAAATCCTTGAGCCAAAATGCTCTTTAATACAATATTTGCAATTCATGACTATGTGCTATTCTATTATTCCTACATTTTTACCAGGAGATAAAAACTTCCTATCTGTAGGCATGTTAGCTAATGTGCATACTTGAAACATTAAAATATCGGAATTACTTGAAAGAGAGAGAAAGCTACTTTTTTATGCGTTAACATGCAATAAAAACCTGATAACAAAATACTGATTATTTATAATGCAACCAAAGCGTAGACGTTCATGGTGTGTAAATGCTGGCCCTAGATACCGAGTATACTAAATACGGAACAATAGGGGTGATGCCCGCAGCACTTCAGGTATTTATAGAAAAAAGGCAAGCCAGGTTGGCACGTATAAATGGACATGCTTTCAGCAGCTGAAAAGCATAAACATTGCTGGAAGTAGCGTCCCAGGAGATTTTAAATAGCTGCTAAGCCGTTACTACAGGTCAAACACAAAGGCAATCAATTTCGAAGCTTTTCTGGTAGGACTGTTCTGCTCACGGGTTGGGATCTCGGAAAGGACCTGCACAGTCCCCTCTGCCGCTAGGACAGGTTTGGAGTTACCCGGTGGTGCATCCTTCTCCGGGGAGCTTCGTGCTGGTGTGTGTGCAGCCCTCCCAAGTCCAGGCTCTCTTCTGGCTTACGGGGAAAAAGTGCGCTAGTGAGTGTGTAGGTACGGACACGCACCACGGACACGCACCACGTACTTCGCAGCTGAGTTGTTAACGCTCTGTGGCCCACAAGTTCATCTGGTCTCTCCATAGATAGTATGTCACACATTCTACAGATAGCTCGTATTAACAATGTTTTTAAATGTGTTTATGAATTATTAATACAATTCTCATTTCCTTTACCTGTCCTGTGCCTAGGTATGCACACCTCCACAGAAGAAAAAAACGAACAATTTAAAATTAAAAGCATCTATGGTTTATCTTAAATAGTTTTGTGATCTTGTTCAGGGTTCTGGTTTTTAACATCATGCTTTTTCTCAAATCAGTATGTACAGCTTACCAGGGTCAAAAACTGTTGTGATGCTGACATTTATTGCTAAAATAAATATATTCATCGTTCTCTACTGAAAAGCAGTATTTGAAACACCCAAAACCATCCAGACAATATCAATGGCAATACAGACTATAACATGAGGTAATTGTGGACTTTTAATTAGTTTCAACAATGTAAAAAAACCAACCAAACAAACAAACAAAACAAAACAAAACAAAAAAAAACCAAGTCAAAAATCTAGCTACAAAGTATAAGAAAGACTCATCTCTATGCCTGGGCATTTGCAGGTTATTCTAACATGAATCTTTCTCATCTTGCCTTACAGCAGTAGGACGTATGCACACTTTTTCACATTTTTATGTGAAAATTTTGTGTCAAATATTTTTTAGTTATACCTCACAATTTGTTAACCATGCAGCATCTATTTAAAGGTGAGTGTAATTGTTTAGAGTTGCTCAGGACGAGATTAATTATTTGGCAGATTGAAATTAAGACTGTCAAAACTGCACAATAAGTGTAATTTATTAGATGGATACCAATACTGGATGCACTGTGAAAACAGGAAAACCCTTTTGGAAGTGTAAATTCCTGTTTTATATCCACCCTTAGGTTTTGAAGGCACAACTATCCCACTGCACTCCTGTTCCCAGGATCTCCTTACAGCCCGCTCCACTTCAGCAACAAACTGAAAGTTAACTGCAAACAGAAATCAGATCAAAGTTACATGCTAAATGTAACTATCGAGCATTTGGCTAAAATACTAAAAGATACTTCAGAAGATAATCAAACTGCACAAAGAATAATTTTTAAGAATAGTATTTTCCTCTAGCTTTTTTTTTTGTCTTTTTATGTGGACGCTTAAGTACATGTGCAAATACGGAAAGGGTGCACAGAAAGCTCATCTATGAATATCAGACTGCTCATGCATTAATTATAAATATATGCTCTATCCCTTCTTATTGAATAAGAAGCTCGACAAGAAGCCTCAGAAGAATTCAGTGTCCTAGATGTGCTAGACTGCTCTTTGGTTACAGCGCGTTGCAGAAAGGCACCGTGTGTCCACCACAGAAATTACAGATGATACGTGCAGCGTGTAAGGCGACCACCAATCAAGTTCAGGGACTTGTAAAAATCTTGCACTTCTCATGCTATTGATAGATCCTGGCCTTATTGCTGGTTCTTGAGCTGGTTTAAAGAGCTTGCAGTAAAGAATGGCACGCAGTCTAGAGGGTGGGTAGATGACAAGCTACTCAAGCAATCTGATAGCACGGGAGCCAAAATACAGAGGTCAAAATCATAAACTATTTCTTGAAAACTACTCATTTGGTCACGTTAAATACAACCTTAAAGGTCTGTTTAACAAAGTACAACAGAGACTATTTTAGCTCAGAATGCAAAAATGTTTACATTCTCCCGTGTTTGTGTTTTTACTGAATCTAAGGTCAGGCTTATACTGCTGTTGCTGGGAGCATTGCTGCTTTTCAGATGCTGTAGTTAGTGAAAAAATAAGAAATTTCCTCAACAACCAGAAGCCACTAAGAATATATGCTAAGTATTACTGAACTACATAGCTCTCCAACTAGGTTTCAAATGGAGACTGACTTAAATGAACTTGCTGCTGGTCCTAGAAAGAATTGCACAGTATTTCTTGAGCAAGCACAGTGAAGTCAAGCTGCAGCAATACAACACATCGAGCAGAGCTTTTCCTCCCTGAACAGCAAAGGGAATGCAGCCTGCGTGGCACACAGCACCGTGTCCCTCCAGGGAATTCTCATCTGCAATTTAACACGTGCAATATCATGGGAACCTGTACGTTATTAGCCAGTAGTTACTATAACGTTTAAATTAATTCATAAACCAGTACGAGTTCCTGTGACTGTAATGACATGCGTGTGGACAGTGTTCAGATGAAAGAGTCCCATATCCATCCACAAGACCACTGTGAATATCGACGGGATTTCCCAGAGCCCCACACCGACGGCGAATGGCTTGCCCACTCCCAGCGCTGCACCACTCCAGCCTTTTACCTTCCCGCTCCTCCGCGCCAGCTAACGCTCTCCAAGAGGTTTCCTGGCAGTTAGCAGCTAGGAACAAGCTCTGAAGGCTGCGCCGTGGTCTTAACAACAAGCCCTAATCCTGCCTGGCAACCTCTGATAAATAAGTTGTTAGAAGCCATTGGAAGTTGGATCAATGCAAAGAAACATCACCCCAAAGAACGGCGCACAGAAATTTTGCAAAGCGGGAAACTGCTGAGAGAGAAACGGCATTGTTGGTGTGTTACAGCATCCAAGCAGCTGCGCCTGGGCCTTGGCAGTACCAGCGAAACGTCAATCGAGTTACTCCAAATGTTTCAAAGACTCTTAGTATTGCAAAAATAACTATGAATGCTATCATCTAAAAATACAAAAGTAATTCATGCTGGTTCCCCCTTCCTCTCCCCGCTTTGGACTCCTCAAGATGCATTTACACTTCAGTTTGTATTTTACCATCTAGGGCACCAGTTGAACCTTCTCTATGAAATGTTAACATCCGTGTGTTCACAGGATACATATCTGTCCTTGCACAATTATTTGTATAGCTCAATGACTTGAAAAAAAAAAAAAAGAAAATTAGCAGACTCCTATTTGGACAATACAGCACACAGTATGTACAAATCCTACAGATTTGTCTTCCACTGTGCAATCCCTGGATCGTATCACAAATCTTGAATTTGCTGCTTTAGTACTAGGTGGTGGAATAAAAAATGTAAAGATTAAGGTAAATAGTCACTTAGAAAAACTGTGAACTGAAGTGCAGAGCTCTGAGCCTGTTTAAAATAAGAAAAAGTCATGGTCAAGTGATCATGTAAATGAGCTAAAGATGGAACCACGTGAAAATCACTAAGATCTTATTTCACTTGAGGCTTCCCAGTTTTGCTTTGACATAAAATAGTGGAAGGGGAAAAAAAAAGGTAAAAAGTCAGATCAAAGTTTTTGTATCAAAACATGAATATTTATTTTTTTAAAATGTCATGCATTCCTTTATTAAGATAGATTTCAAAATCCATTTACTTTCAGGTCTTTTCTTGATAACGGGAACATTTTAAAGAATTCTGAATTACACTGAAAATATTCTGCACAGCTCTAACCAGAATACTCATGAGTTCTGATTCTGTCTCTTCTATGACAGTTCCTCCCTCTATAGCTTTTGGCAAGTGACTAAGGATGAAACTTTGTCTCGTAAAGTCAAAGGGTATTGCGGTGCTGCTTTAAATGAGGCCAACTTTTCTAATCTGATCATTCCCATCTACAGTAAGGCAATTAGAAAGGTCTGAAGTGCAAGATCAAAATAACGAAACACCATTTATAATTGATATATCAGATCATATCCTAAAATGCAACATTCTCAGTCCTGAATTCCAGTTGCTCTAGTAAATAGGTACTTCATGATCATCAGAGATCACCAGTATTGTTTTTCTTAATTACATTTGCAAGTAATTAATGCCATTGCTGCATTCCTGGATCTGTAGCATTCCCTAGATGTTCCTATACTGAGTAAAAGGGGAATACTGTGATAACATAATCTAATTGCAAAGTCAAATTGTAAAGATTTTTAATAGCAACCACTCTATAGCACTTTTAATTTTCTGTCTGCTTCATGAGCATTAAATAATTATTTCTCACATTACCCATGTGAGTAGATTACACCACTTCTGTCTCTCAGCTTGATAGCGTCTATTCTCACTCTACCGTAATGCTGAACATGTTACGCTTGAGAGGCATGTATTTCAGTCGCAGAGGCTGACTAGCGGTGTTTCAAATGAGTCCTGTTATTGAGCTGTATGGCGTCTTTCTAGCATCATCCGTGGAAATCTGTTACATGAGCTAGCTGCAGTATCGAATCTGATTTCTGTATGCGGAGAAGGTTTGAATGAAAAGCTTTTCAAATTAGCAGATGAAAACTTAGGAAATAATCGGATGCCATCTGCTTTACTCTCTTTAAATTCTAGCAGTTCGTATTCTAAATACCTGCTATCAAATGCATATTTTATAATGCTATTGCTAGGAGCCAAAGTAAGGTCAAATTTGATGCCACAAGAAGAAAGAAATGTTGTAAGGATATACATGAAATAATTGTCACTATATGAAGAAGGACAAACCTTCTTACATTCCACTTAAAACATATTCCTTATAGGAAAACAGAATGTTCTTCTGCAGACCAAGAGAGGGAGGACAGATCTTTAATCTTTCAGAAGCCAATGACAATTTTATTAGCCAAGGGAGCTATGCAAGACTACCCACTTTCTCTTGGAGGAAAACCTTTTTGAACCATATACTACTATGTGAACTTCATAGTAATTTGCTATGACAAGGGCAGATTAACGGACTACCGCTAGCTGCCCTGAATCCTAACAGAACTACGGGCTGTAGCAGTTCAATTTAGGTGCAGGAAGGTGGGGGACTCAGAGCGGATTATCTCCAGGAAGTCTGAAAGATCTTCTTTAGCACAGCTCAAATTTTCCTGAGAAACGTCTCACAAGCAAGTAAGCAAGTCAACTTTGCCTTTGGATGTCTACCTATTTTGGTTCCTGTATAACTATCATTTACCTAATTCTTTTGATTTCAAACTCTTTGGTACATTTTCTAAAATGACAGATTTTTAAAAAAGGGAGTTACTGTAATCACTTGCTTTGGCTTCCTGAACAACACAAAAGACTGGATTCCTTGAATCTTTGTTTGTTTGTGGGTTTGTTTTTCTTTTTGTTTTTTTCTTGTTTTCTTCTGAATACAGAATGTTTTTACAAAAAAATTCTGGTCTTGATCTAAAACTACCATCAGAAAAATTCTGCCAGTGCTTATAGTGCTTAATTCTTTTACTGATTCCATCTGGTTTTTTTTTCTTTTTAACTTTTCATTTCCAGCCAAATTCAGTTCCCAAAAGTTCTTATTCTTGCTCTCCTTCTGCGCATGCTGACAGGGACAGAACTGGACCCATTTGGGAACTGGCACACATAAAGATGAAGTAATGGATTTGATAAACATTTTAGAATTCATTTGTTCAGCTTTCACATAGCTTAAACGACACAAAAATGATAGAAGATGTGCCCCACACATGCAAGTGAGGGTTACAGATGATTTCATAAGTTGCTTATAACTTACATTGGTAAACTCCAAATCAAAAAGGGAGAGATGGTTAATGGACCAACTGGATTGAGGTTAGAAAGTTTTCCTTTGAGATCTCACAATACGTAAGTCAAGTATATTTTATGGCATGGATAATTTGCCTTTTTAAATTCTACACGCATTCAGTCTTTAAAATTGGCTTATGGGAGCCCTTTGTTTCTATTCATCAAAGGAAATCTTCTTTCTGACTGTCAACTGGACGGAAGCCTAGTGAGCCTAGTCAGGTGAAACTTGAAATTTTTTCTGTCTATTTAGATAACCACCCCAGTCATCTTTCAACAGAGTCTGCCCTATTAGGTTCAGACAAAAATAAATGAATCAAGTTTAGAGGATGAGTTAAGAAAAATCAAAATGAAACAAGATTTACTATGTCTTCTAGTCCTATCAAAGAGAGAGGCCTGAAAAAGGAATTTGAGAAAATTGTTATTAAGAGGTTAATGTTTGTCAGTCTCTTAAATCATATTGCCAGCAGACTCAATAAAATGATAAATTGAACTATAAAAAAAACCATACAAGAAATCATTCTTTAAGCTAAGCATTGAATAACCAGTTCTCATTGGTTTCTGCTGTATTTTTGTAGACTCAAAAGGTTCCAATATATACTCTGTATCACCGGTATCCCATGGGAGTTTCGTAAAAGTGGATTTCCTTCTAAACTTCTTCACGCTTGTCTGAGACAACTGTCTGAGCTCTGACACTCATCAGCCATTTTAATTTTATTTATCCATCACATTTATTTTTGCAACAATGATCAATATTAGAGATGTCGGAGACCTTTTCTACAAAATTAAAACAGAGCAGGAAGAATGCGGGAGGAAGGAGGGAATAAAATTCCAACTTAATTATCCCTGGTTTAAACAAATAGATAATTTTCATATATGTGAGATATGTAGGGTGTACCTGTATGAAACATGACACAATGGGAAACTTTAAAGTATATTGTACTTTTAGCTCTGCTTCCTATTCCGTTTTTCTGCAATTACTTTAGAACAAGCACAATACTTAAACATGTCAATACAGTGAAATTAGGCATAGTAACCTTATTGTAGAAACCTGACAAAGAATAATAAAAAACTCTTCAAACCTTAATAACTTGAAATCTTCTGAGCTCCTTCAGGCCACCTGTATAACCCCTTCTCTTCCCTCGTTTCTGCCCAATAAGTCTTTAGTTGAAAAACAAATCTCTTCCGGTCTTGCGTTCAACTTCCATCAGAATTACGCTGCCCTCTGCACTCCTCCACTTGTCCTTTCACCCTGAGCCCTCTCACATATTTGATTTCTGTCCCTCCTCTTCTGTGCTCTTTTTTTCTGCTCCCACTTCTGTTCCTTTTTCTGTATGTTTTTCTCCTCACTGTTGTTGAGTCCTTTCTGAATCCACAATGTTTTGCTAATTAACAGTCACAAAATTCCTATGAGACTCATGCTGAATGACAGTGCCTGATAGATAGGTAAAATTAAAGATAGAAAGTCTAATTAGTTTGATCAGGCCCCTGCAGGATTCAAAACCAGAGGTTCTATTAGGGCATAGATATCCCTCAGGGATGTTTCTCATTCCATAAGTAGAACGGGCAGGTAAGTTTGTATCAGCTGCAGCTCTGGGACTGTTAGCATTGGTAGCAGCTCCACAAGCATCTTCTCCAAAGCTACCACCGCTCTGTGCTTTCCTCAAGTCTGTACAAAGCTGCAGTGCGGGTAAATTATGTTTTCTAAAATCAATATGAAAACCTTTTTATATTACATGATCACATTCCAATATTTATGGCTTTTCAATACATTACTTTTAAAAATGGAGTTTCGATGTCAGGCTCAAAGTACTAAAAATCACCGTAGCAGCAGGGACGTTTTGCTGAAAGACAGAGACTTACAGCGTGAAGGCCAGCTTCACTTACACATCTGCTATCAGAATAAACGTGTAAAGAACCTCTACTTTTGCATGGGAATGTCCTGAGCTTGACATAGACAAGCAACAGAGAAGCCAAGCAAGAATAATTTCATGGAGGGAAGGGAAGACCCAAAGCATATCAAGTGTTATTCACACACCCACCAAATGCGTTGACCCCTGTGAACACTTCTGTTTCTTTGCCACCGTTCCCCGACTGCAGGGAAGTCCGGTAGTACACCAAACAGGACTGACTTCAGCCAGCAAATCCAGAAGATTCTGGGATGGAGTGAAACGCTCCTTAGAGCATGTATCATCTTGTCTGGAAGGGTTAATTTTTAATGACTGTATAGCATATATAGAAAAAAACCCGTTACTAATTTTTACCTGTAGTGTAATGTTGGTCAAGTTATGAACCTTATTACTTATTTTCCTCATATTTTGGGGACATAGGGAAATGACACACACTGAACCTATCATTCTCTCAAGAGTATGAGAAACAGATAGGCATTTGCTCGCACCTTCATTTCATATACTCCATCAAACAGCTGATTAGGGAGCAAAACTCATAATTTCATAAGGGTAATTGGATACATTTTCTTCTATTGCAAGCAAATTGCCCCCGGCACAAGAATTTTAAATTTTTTGGCAGTGGACCTCCTGAAACCCATCTGTGTTGGAAATTAATTTTTTGCTTTTGGGTATACTATATTTACATATTTTGTTTTATTTCTCAATATTTAATCTAGTGAGAAAAGAGACTCTTAGGGCAAGCATTGAAACTTCTCAACACATTTTAAAAAAATATAGGTCTCCAGAAGAAACTGGCCATACTAATATAGCCAATATGCCAAACTGGAACTGACTTGACTTTTATTAGGCAGTCAAATGTTAATTTTAACCACACCTATTTTTAAACATCTATTATTTATGAAAGTATACTGAGAGAGTATCTGATAGCATTTGCTACAAATGCACACTGATGACTATTCTCTCACATGCTTCTAATTTCCCCAAACTTTCCTTTGGTGAAATCTGCCATGCAGGGTCTCCTAGCAACATTGAATTCCTGTTGTTTTCACGCGTTTTATTTATTTCTTATAAAGAAATTATAAAATAATTTTGATTACCAAAGCACTGGACATTTCAGCACAGACTTATCTCTCCTAAGGTCCCCCTGACTCCCTCCCTAGCAATGGCAAGAGAGGGACACTCTAGATGGTAAACCCTAAGGTAAACCTATAGTTAAACTCAAATGGGTTGACTCAACTGTCTTGATTTGCTTCTGGTCAACATTCATGTTGCAATTATGGGGTTGTAATGAAATATAAAGAACAAGTTATGATTTCACCAGTGCAAAAGTAGCTTTAAAAGCTGCATTTAGTGTAAAATATTCACATAGATTTTTGGAAAAAGCAAGAAGTGCAAATTCTTTGAAAGTAAAAGCATAGTTGTCCAAATAAATAGCATAAATGCTTAAAGGATTTGCTACCGTGAAATGTCTTAGACCCTCCATACACCTCTTAACACAGAAACACATCAGCATACAGAAAAGCTTCTTCATATTAAGTGCTATGTGCGCAAAAGAGAAACATTCACTGTAAAAGCTTGACCTCTGTTGTAGGAAACTATCACTGCTAAGACAACTAACAAAAAGTATTCAAGGTTATCAAGGGTGCAAACTGCGAAAAACACAGGCTAGTAAAAAAACCCTGAAACTCAGATGAGCAAAGATGATTTACAGAGCTGACACAACTCTAAAACCGTCAGTGGAAAAAGTCAATGCGACATTTCAAAGGATGCATGTTGTGAAAACGTTGAACTTCAGGGCATAAGCTTGTTCCCAGATGAGGTTTGGAACAAATTATTTTCTTGTGCAGCATCTGGCATGGTCTACTGCCAAAGAAAAGTATACCCAAGTAGCTGAGCTACTGCTCTACTTGGCAATTTCTGTATTCTGAATTATCTGAGGAGGTGATACCTACATACCCTGCATGAAGCATCCATGGCCAAAGACACTATGAAATTCCTCTGAAGGACAGATATCAGAAATTACTCATTATTACAGATATAAAAGGACACAATATTCCAAACAGTTATAAATAAAAAATGCCTGAAAAAGAAATTCCAGCTGTGAAATACATGAGCACTGTGAAGTTGTCTATTCACATGTGTGCTGGCTGGCTATGGTCCTGCTGTCGAAATGGTATTTATCAGCCAGATCCTGCAGTAGCCTCCCCAGGCAGACACGGGTATGTAACAGCGAGGACTCACACGGACAGAAGAGCACATTAGTATTTTTGAAGTACGTTTTCTCCAGTATGAGAGGACTGAAGTATGATAAGATTCCACTCTGAAACTTTGATCAAAGAATGTGAAAGGCACTGAAACAATTGACCCTCAGGGATGGCAGAGGACAGTGTCCACAGATGATAAAACAGTCCTGACAAGCTCAACAGCAGGGACAAGAGGGTAGGTACCAACACCTCCCTGTGATGGCCAGACTTAGTACAAGGATACATATGCTCTTTTTGTTATCTTTAAACCTTTCTTGATCTCATTATTTCCCAGTGGGTAACTAAAGAACTTGGTTTTAGCTCAGGCATTTTCTTGCACAGTACACAGGGTGGGAGGTAAAGGGGTGCTGTCGCTTTGGAGGTGTCAGAGCTGAGAGGAACGGTGGGTGCTGCCTGCAGGGACAGGCAGATCTGGGCTCGGCACCACCAACCCGCACCCTCAGCAAAGTGTCACAAGTGCAGATTACCCCGGAGGCATAGCTCCAGGGTGTGAAAAGCATCAGATGGTAAAATGAGTATTCTCCACCAATTTCTTTTGCTATTTTCATTTGTATTGGGTATATTTTAATTTCTCTCATTTTCCAAATTCTGGATAGGGTGCCAATATTTTAGTCTTCATATGTCAAGTTTCTGGCAGTCCTCCTCCAAACTTTAACCCCTGTTAGGCCAGCAAGGAGCCTTTAAAACTGGGTCAACTCGATTTGCATGAGACAGTGATGCTAAACAGTCTTTTTGCAGCCTTTCCCCACCAGGTAGAGCAGGTAGGGCACCAAGACAAATTACCATTACATGTCATGTGTGAAACCTAAGGGTGTATCAGTAACTCCTTGTCAGAGTCACGCAGCAAGTAGCTATTTTAGCCATTCGAGGTGGAGCAACCTTCAGAACCACGGGATAAGAAAATGGAAGTAAACTTCAGGGCTGTTTGAACTGGACACCTCACCAGCACCTACGGACACAAGATAAGCAAGCACAGGGAGAGAATCCTTCCTCCCTGTCAAAACATGGCACTGAAGGAATAGAAAAGGAAAACCAGTTTCAGTGTCTGCATCTGGAAAGAAGCTGGAACCTGATTCTGTTAAATTCCACGATGAAATTAAATTATCTGCTACAAAATAGGGCATCCACTTCACTGAGAGCAGATGTGCTCATTTTTGGATGGAGAAGAGAAGAACAATTCCTCATTCAGGATGGCCAGAGTAAAGCATTCCAAAGGTTTTCTGGCCAGAGGGATCATTATGATTATCTGCTGGTTTTGCATAAAACAGGCCGTAGGATTTTGTTGAGTGTTTTCCACATCAGCCCCTGAAACATGAAAGCTAAACAAAACAGAAATAATGCTGATCTAAAAAGAACTTTCTAGTTATAAAACTGACAC
Source organism: Aramus guarauna (assembly GCA_013400195.1). Lineage (NCBI taxonomy): Eukaryota > Metazoa > Chordata > Aves > Gruiformes > Aramidae > Aramus > Aramus guarauna. The sequence goes on from VXBL01000533.1 coordinate 683,662, forward strand.
TCCCCCCAAAAAAAATACATTTGGAACATATTAATACATTTAGAAAAGAATTGCTTAAATAACTTAAAGCCCTAATTTACATAGAGTTGACAAATATAAGCAGCAAAATATATCAGGGAAAATTGAACCACATTTTATGACAGAAAAAGTAGCATTACTGCACCATATTAATATCTTTAAACAAAGTGAGGAGGTTGGAATTCCTGCTTCTCATGAAACAGGAAGAAATACAAAAGTAAATATACCTCCATTTGGAGCCAAATCAATGAAATATTCTTTGCAATGTGTTGCCATGCCGGTGTTATGCTATGAATACTAAAAGAACCGAGGAAAATTCCTATTTTCCCAAAGATGAACTTCAGCAAACTGAGAACTGTAGACACTTTTGGTTTATGAATGTGATGCTCAAAATCTAAAGGGTGCTTTATATAAATCTTAAACAAAAGTATGCACAACAAAACAAACCAGATGTGTGATGAGAAAGGAAAGCAAATTTCCCTCTGAAGGAATAGTTGCATGTTATGCATATCTTAAGTAATCTAGTAATTCATTTGCATTTTCATAGCATTCCTACTCACAGCATAAGCCCCAAAAATAATATAGACGAAAACTACTGTACCTGCAGCTTTTTTGCGACATTTGTTCATGAAAAAGATTAGGCTTTTACTAATTCTTCAGTAATTTAACAGTCCCAGCATCCTGCTTCTTTCAAGTAGGAGAAAACCGTTTGTTTGGTTTTGCTGCATTGAATATTTTTAAAGAGGGGCAGTACACAGTCTGTCTATAATATAATTATTAGATAATATTCCTGAATTTTAAAGTTATGAAGAAGAAACATTGATTTTGTTTGGCCAATCTTCAGTGAAAAAGAGATAGAACAGCTTCTGTGAAATAAGCCACATAATCAGATTAGCTTTAAAGCACTGATTACTGTACTTCACATTCAAATAAAAGCCAAAGAATAATTTATTTGATGTGCTAGTTAAGCTAAAAATGCAGAATTGACAGAATATGGAAGTTCTTTGATCTTTTGTAGGTGTTCAATATACTCTCAATGCTCCTTGATGAGTGACAACAATTCATAATGTTTTAAAAATAAACCTGTATGCACAGGGGTTTTTTTAGCTTTAAGCTTATGCTTTCATTATATAACTGCTGCTTTGACTTTGAAGATTTTTATTTTTTTTCTTAGTTAAAAAACATATTTTATTCTCATCTTGGAATGCAGAACTAGGAGCTGAAATATGTTTGTAAAATGGGAACAAAGTTGACTCAGATCCTTTTTAAAGAAGATATTAAAAATATGGTTAGCAAGGTAAGGTTCTCATTTACTTTCATTTTCAAAGCTGAGAAAAAGTGACGAGTCAATTTGGGTTCATTCTTGGAGTATCTAGGCACATTTTCCTGAAAGTCAGGTTCAGTCAGGCCTGCCTTCAAATTTGTCTCCCATTTCCTATTCTCTCTTTCACCATAGAAAAAATGTGTGAAATGTGAAGGGAAATTACAAATTGGGAATATGCCCCCCTCATTTCGCAACAAGTACTCTGCTAGTTCTTGACATCTTCTAAAAACAAGTCAAAATTTTCTAAAAAGTACAGGTAGTCCAGTATTAAGACTGACAGGAGGATTTACTCTCAGAAAATTTTAACAAAACAGCAAATTACTTTTTTTTCCCCCGTGGAAGAATTTTTAACTTTTAGACAAGCTTCTCCTATCACTTTCTGTAGAAGACTAGAATTGAATCAAGCTGCTGAAGTTTGCAGTGTTTCTTTAAACTGCAAACCCATGATTCATTCCAGTGGTGGCTTCTGGCCTAAAGTGGACAAAAGGATTGTTTATTCCAGGTTTCCCATACAAGAATTTCAGAGACAGGAACCAGGAATCTCCAGTCAGTATGCAAGTTGTACTCGTCGCACCAAATTCTGCATCAGGACAATTTGTGTAGAGCAATGATGCTAGCAAGGTAACGGGGGCAAGACATTCAGCCCAGCTGAAAATCCTTTCGAGGTTGGTAAGATAATGGAGAGAGATCCTATTTCGCAAACTGTTCTTTATTTATTTTACTATGCTCTGAATTTGCCCCCATAGGAATCTTTGATGTGGAATAATTCTGTTGGTGCTGCGCTGTTAAAATATGGTCATCGATTCAAACAGAGCAGAATGGCCTGGGCCATTCACATTCAACAAGGCTAAAGTAAATAGATTTTAATGAAAAGACCTGAATGTATTTCAGGGAAAGGGAGAGAGGTTTACATTTTCAGAAGACATTATTTTCTTGCTTTTATTCATATAATTTGTAATGTTGTTTCCCAGAATAAAAGAAAGCAAACAACAACTATTATAGAATTTGAGCCTTTAGTTATATTCTAGAAAGAAAACAGTAAAACCAAACCAACCACCTACATTAAGTATTTGATTCCAAGTGTATTTTACATGCATGTAATCATAATTCTCTCAACATCTAAGATCACAATATGATATTGGTACTTAAAAGTAAGCCAGTATATCTTTATTTTTACTAATTTCTTGGATGTCAGAACTTTAATATATTTTCATTACAGTTTGTTGGTGTTTGGGGGTTTTTTAGCCAACACTGAAAGTGGCTGTTAACAAGTCAAATTTCTGCTTGGTAATGTAATCTCTTAAGCATCAAGAGATCAGGATTGCAGCAAATCAGCTAGCTAATTTGAGGAGGTGGGGGGGAAGCGATTCCAAGATTTTTACTGCTTCTGAGTTTGCATGATTTTGTTCTACAATTCCACATCCCATGAAAGAGGTAGAGAGATAACTAGAATGGGATTTCCTCAAAAGAAGGTGCCTCAAGAAGCAAGTAATTCTGTAAGCAGTTGTACTAATTAAACCACGTTCCCTCTGCCTAGCACATACCTAGCAGCTGAGCGGCAGTTCTCTCAGCTCCTCTTTTTTTTACTTGCCCCACCGCATTATCCTCCAGGCATTTCTGCTCCTTCCCTGCTTTCCACCAACAGGTCACCACCCTCCAGAACCACAGTTCCTGCAAGCCAGAGCTTTCACTGCAAAACCTCATCACAGTGTCTTCAATCAACCCCCTCAAATCTGTACCTCCCAACAGTAACATGCCCTAGAGATAATTTCTAATGTAGGCCTGAGCATGTGCCAGGAGAACTGGCCTAGTAAGTGAGCCCGATCAACACGCTGGTCATCTCTTTAGGATGGGGAAGATCTCAGGACTGTTTCTGTCGGAAATCACAATCCCAATGATCAGCTCTTGGTAGCAGAACATGGTGTCCAGCCCCTCGTGCCCGCATGTTTTGAAACTAATTTCATCCTGACTTAGGTTGAAACACAGTTTTCAGAGGCTCCGTCAACTGCACTATGAAGGGACATGTCAGTTAAGATTCCTAATGTAGTGTTCTACCACTTTATGTCAGCTTGACTTCTTCTATTCATATAAGTTTTATATTCTCCTATTCGTATCATTTTTATATTTGCCATGGTTTTCCACTCTTTGGTCTCCTTGGCATTTGTGCTAAGCACCAAAATAAACGTCGGTTTCAAGTTCATGCTAGACCAAAACCTCAGTCTAAGTAAACGGTAAAAGGGGCACTGGTGGCTACAAAGACTCAGCTACACATTTCTGCTCAAATGTTAGTATCAGAAACAATCTCTTTCCATGATTAACTGCTCTCACATGACCTTGTAAGTTGAGCTCATGAGGGATTTTGTGAAAAACTGTGGTCTTGAGCACGCAACAGTGACTAAATTCCTCACAGATCACATATGATTTACATAAATGAGTGTCTCGACTCTCACACAGTCAGCACTAGACCTAGTTACTAGCACATGAAAAATGCACTCTCAGACTTGGCACACAGCTTTTGCAGCTGCCAAATATACCCCCTGTGAGATGAGAGCAGGTTGATGAGGAGGGCAACAAAAACATTTTCAACACTGCTAGTGACAGGAAGAAGAATGAGAATTCTGTTTATCTTGTTAGAGATTTTCTGATCATATTAGTGATTTCATTACGCTGTTCCTAGAGACCAAACCTTCTAAAATGGCATGGAGCTCAAAAGCGCCCTATGAAAATTGCTGCTATAAATCAGACTCTCACCATATTAACAGCACAGGAATTACGCAATGTCATGAAAATACAGGCACTCCTTGTAGCTGGTGTTTGGACACTCTTTTGCACTGATATTCACATAGGTGAGTATCACCTATGAATATCACCTATGAATTATCATAGGTCTCCATCCCATAAATTTATTCTAGTATCTGGTTTATGGCATGGTCTGACTTCACCATAGGGTATGGACGCGTTTGCTCTTGCGCTTTCAAGCAAGCTCTGAAAAATGAGGCGACTGAGCAGTTATTGAAGAGAAGGAACTTCAGAGCAATATGGGCAGTTCAGTCATGATCAGAAAAGGCCTAAATTCTTTTAAATGCTCAGACATTTTCCAGCTGGATAAAAGAATTTTAAAAAAGGGAATCTCAAAAATCCTGGTGGAATAAGAAAAATCTACACTGGATGTTATTTGACTATTAAGACACAAAAAAAGACACAAAGTCCATCTTTCATAATCAGGTTGATAGGCACCTGTAACAAAGGTAGAGGAATGCTACCAAATAATCTGCATATGTTTCTAAGAATTGCTTTTGGTTTGCTCTTGTGTCCATAATCAGTTTCATTTCTTTGTTCAGATTGCTTGACCTTCTCATCTCTCCCTCTCTTTAAAATAATAAAAATATGCTGCTATACCTGTACATAATCTCTTTGCCTAGCTTCATGTGCCAGATGATCTCATCTCCTGTTTATCAAAGACTTCAGAAATTAAAATAATAATTAAAAAATCATTTTTTTGAGCTATCCTAAACCACTTCTTATTCAAAGACTTTCTCTCACAACATAGAGCTATTGTGACTTACCTAAACCTTTGGGCAACGATAAATCCAATCCATGCAATATAAATGACTGCAGAAAACTGTGTACCATTAGTAAACTTAAATATATTTTATGAGATGCCTATACATTCAGAAAAGGATATGCTTAAATTCTTTCAAAAGGACTTCTCTTGTGAAGATGTGAGCTGAGAGCAGCACAATCATGAATGAAAAAATCCTTACTACCATCCAGTAACTGGGATAAACACTATGGTAATAAAAAGTTTGATGACATAAATATATTCATATCATTACAAGTACCATTATTTTTGGTATTACATAAGAATCTTAGATTTTACATGAAAGGCAAAACAAAACAAAACAAATATAGTAAGGTTTGGAATCCAGGCAGAAGACTTTGGGCGGGGTGAGTCTGAGTATTTTCCTTTTGCTTTTAAAGGAAATTTTAAATGAACTCTCAAGGCAAAACTCCAGGGACTACAGTCCGTGTCCCAAAGGCAATTACTGGATCAAGGGACTGTGTCCAGTGTCTTTAACAGAAATTGGAGCAGAGCCTCTGTGAAGTGAAATACAAACTGTTGATCTGTCTTCAGTGTAAAAACACTTCAGTGGTTTTACCCAGTCATATCTTTAAAAGGGAAGAAAAAGTGAGCTTGTACTAGATGTAGCTAAGCTGTGCCATCTCCTCTCAACTTTGAGAAGAGATGCTAGAATGTCCTGGGCTCTGCATGAGAAAAGGATATCTTATTCACCAATGCTAACTTACAAATATTAGGAACATCCTATTCTTGACTTTATATTAGCTGTCCAAAGAAAAAGCATCTAATCTTCATAAAGGGAGAATAAACCGATTTCTTTTTTTGAGATAGCCGGAATTCTTTTGTAGCACAAGAAGGGTAAAGATAGAAACAGACATTTGGTTTAATTTTTCCTGTATTTTGACAATCTACAGAAAAAGTGACAGCCAGGATTTATCCAGAATACAAACTCCTCTCATCGTGGACAGATCAGAAGTACCACTCTACTGGGGTTTTCTAACAAATGCTTGGTTTCTGGATGCTATTAAAAGGGAATATCTACAGCAGGAGGGTGGGGAATAACAGCAGCACTGAACACAGGAAGGGAAAACCAAGACTATCTGATATTACTGAATAGTAGTGCACATTAATTAGATGTGCTATGATACGCAGGACCTGCTCGGTAGTCTTCTCTTTGAAATGATGACAGCATTAGTGGGACAGCATTACTCAATTGCAAAACAGTCCCCAGCCCCTGTGATAAAAATCACTACAGCACAACCCACCAACGGAGTGTTTTGGCATTGCGCATAAATATAATGCATTTGAGTGTGTCTCAGTTGGCATGCCCAGATCAATCGGGGTAAATTTCCCACAAAATACACAGGAGTATTACAGTAAAAAGATTACAGTAATTTCATAGATGAAGCAAACAAAGAAAATACAGGCTCAGTAGTCCTATATATGGCCTTCCTATTAAAACTTTATAGTTATTCGTTTTGTCTATACTATTTCCTAATTATTAGGTGTCTGAAAAGTCACTTGGCCAAGGACCATAAAGTAAGTGTACTTCAAACTTCTTTAGAAGTACCTGAGCAAACATCTCCCCTCTCCTACTTTGTTTCACCCACAGTAAATACAAGGATGCATCCAATGCTCATTTTCCACTATCTTATTTTACTGTATGAACGTCACAGTTTCTCTGCTGCTTCTCTGATATCTCTCTCTGTGATAAGCATTGATGTAATTCTTCATGTTGTTGCCTCATTTTATTTTTCTGTTTTTCTTTAAAATTATGAATATTAAAGATCTTACCAGGATATTGGTACCTTGATCTTATTGTCAGTCACTCTCTCACGAGCATGGCATACTGTCTGTTCACGGTGCTGTGCCTTAACCTTACTTGCTGACAGCAACAGATCTCTCACTACAATGTTGTATCACAACCAGCAAATCCTTGATTCTGGCATGATGCACATCACTCTTCTTTGCATTTGCAACACAAAAGGTGCCCTTACAGCTTTCCTTGTCTGAGCAATTAATGTCCCACGATACCGCCAAATTATCTAGGAACTCAACTTTGCATCTAAAGCTGCAAACAGAACAACAAATAGATTTTCTGATGTGTGCTTGGTTCAATTCCTTATAATAACCTCCCTCTTTCAAGAAAAAATTCTAAGATAAATTAGACACCAGAGCAATAGAAGTGAAAGAAAAATAAAGAAGTGGTATCACAGATATCATCCATCCAGTCATGGATGATTGTGGTATTTTGAAACTATTATTTATCCTAATATGTAAAAAAAAAAATAAATGTGGTGGCTAAAATGACCAAATGGTGGTGAGGATACTTACCTGTTGCATGGTTCATCCTTGCCCCTAAATGATTCTACAACTCTGCAAATATCCTAGCTATATATATATATAAAAATACATATAGAACTATTTAGCCCAACTTCAAATGAAGTGAAACTTTATGAAAAAAACAGAAAAACTCCTGATCCGGATTTTCAACTCAATAGGCTAAGCTATTGAAAATAAAACACACAATAGTCATCTCAAAAAACTCAGCCCTAGGATTGTCAGCTTGGGTGAATAACATGCGTCCCATGAGCACTGTAACGCTGGTGATGTAATCCATTAAAATAAATATTTTTAATGGTACAGATCAGGTAAATAACTATTCTTCAAGCAATGAATGTAAGACCAGATCTTGGCAATTTATATTGTATAATTTATGGAACAGATTTCTTTCCTTGTTAGATTTCAGTCCTCAATTGCTCAATGTACAAGTTGTCGCCTCCCAGCCCATAAAAATTCAATAGGACTTCTCAGAGAAATCCATCCTTGACACTCTTCAAGAAAAGAGGAGTTAATTTTCAGGTAGAATTGCATATTCTCCTTTTTTTTTTT
>VXBL01000533.1:691510-945708 GCA_013400195.1 Aramus guarauna
TTTTTTTTTTTTTTTCCAGTTACTACAGGAGATAACACCATGACTTGTTCCTTATGATACAGGTGACTTGAGTTGTCAGATGGTCATACTCCTCTTATGTTCATAATCTAATTGTGTATATATCCTGTTTTATAGAGACGATGCACAGTAGCCAAGTAGCTATTTAGGACTATGCAAATATATTCTTTATCATAATCTTATACAAATTTCAAAGATACATATGATCATGGAAGCAACAACAGTTACTTGACATGCAAGATGAAGTTAAAATAGGGACACCATATGTCAATGTGATATTGGAAAAGTATTCAAATACATCAGAAAGTACTGAACTACCTAAATATCAGAATACAATAATATCCGCGAGTGCAAAATGGGAAACACAAACGGCAACTGCTAAGCTACAGAATTTTAAAATCTGCATTTGTAAATTTTTTTGGCCATCAAATACCCTTCGCAGAAATTTCACAGGATCTCTCAGCATCACAAATTGTCCACTTCTACGCTCTGCAAAACTGATTGCCATTCTTTTGACCATATAGGGTTCAAAAACACGTGGAAAGCTTCATTACCGCATTGCAATGGTACTTTAGCACAGTAAGCAGTGGAGAGACAGTAGAATGCTTCAGCTTGGAGAGGAAAGATAAACAGATTTATGTCATGCTTTGTTTTTGCAACTTGGCAAACCCACAAATAGTTATATAGCCAATCATTAAAAACCCCTTAATTTTATTACAGAGACCTTGATCAAGATAATTCCTTTCTAACACAATGATGATGTTGCAGGGTCCTACAGCGCTTCCTTTTTCTGCTTTAGATTTAAAAAACAAAACAAAAACCCCCAAAACTTCTTTCTTTCATCATGACTATTTTTCCTTTATTTCATGTATAGTAAGCAAATATAATAAGCTTCTTTCAAAAAATCAGGCTAGTATAAAATTCTGCATTCTTTATATGATTTTAGGAGGAAAATGGTTAACATTTTAGCCTCATGACTTGCAAATGAAAGAAAATAATAACGCTTAGCAAAAGACATTAGAAGAACACATTCACCATGAATCATACTGCCCTTGAAGGTGCAGCTTAAAAAAGCAGAGAAATAGATTTGACACCACTTGGACTTGCAGCTCGGACATGCTGCATTAAACTGTTCAAAATTAATTTAATCTGAGCATGGAGAATAATAGCCTCTCAGTTCAAGGCTTCTGATAGCAGTAATTTGCACTCGAAAGTACTTCCAAAGGGAAAGAATAAATGAAGGGCGACTCTCCAAAACTGAGTGAGCAAATATATTCACTAAATGAAAGCCTCTTGATCACCCTGCAAAAGAGCATTCAGGAAAACGACACATTCTATATCATTTTGTGGGTTAGGAATTTTTTCTTCAAACTGCTCTCTGCTACAAGGAAGATACTGTTCTTCCTAGACTGATGATGGCACAAGAAGCTATTTACTTAGAGCTCTCGCATTTTAACTCCAAAGCTGTGAGATCCATTTGCTTTACAAACAAGCAAGACTGGTGGAGTAAAAAATGCTCATCACATTTGGAATAAGGCACTTTGTAGACTAATTGTATACAGAGTATTGGCAGATCCCCTTGCTTTTTCGGAGGACTAAGAGCTAACCGTAACAAAGTGTTAACATTCCAGCCCTTAAAAAGTAGCTTATCAACCCAAAACATTTTTATATTTCCTAAAAGTCATATTCTCATCACTTACACATTCATAACTTTCAATTGCATCCACCGTGCCCGCAACTAAAGTCTTTTGAGACCTGTTTCATTTCTCTCTCAGCTCCTGGGAGGCAGTGTGATCTCGCTCAAAGGGCACTGGAACAGGAGGCAGGAAACACTGGTTCTCTGCTTCAGCATGAAAGACGTAAATGATGTTTTAGAGCAACATCAACCCAGAGCAACAAAATACTAATACTAACTGCTCAGGTCACATGTGGCAACACACTGGACAACTGAATGGGGAGACCTCATCACCTTCAAAAATCATATGCAGGCAGAGATACCCAATGCAAGAGACTGCAAAGCTGCACTCCACTGTTAGCTTCTGGCCTTCATTATGACTTCTCTAGCCCAAAATAACTGTCCCAGAGTATTCTTTAAGTATAAGATCAAAGTCTGACCTCTGTCAACTCCAAGATTGTTGGGGAAGACTGTGGGGAGAATCACAGGGGTCAGAAGTTAATCAACAACTTTGCAAAGGTTAGTCCTGTAGCGAGAACAGGGGTGAGAGAAGGGGAAAGGGACTGATGTTGCTGAAAAACGTGCATTTGGTCCAAGCAAAAGATTTTACAACTTCCAAAAGACTTGGTTTACTTTCAGCTGGGGGAAGGGGTGGGGCTGGGGAGGAGGGGCAAGGAAGAACTGGAAAATAGAGTAATCTTCATTTTTTCATTTAATCTTCTCACTCTTTCTGAATTATTTTCCCACCCCATAATAAATAAATAAATAAATAAATACTAATACTAATAATAAATTCAACAGCACATTTTCTCCATTTATTAGCAAAGCAGACAAGCCAAATATCCCAGCCACAGTAGTTAAGTCAGCAGTTCTAGCAAGGAAGCAGTGAAAGACGTGTGAGAACCCAGGCAGGCCTGGGAACAGGTAGCAATAAGGTCATGACTGAAAGCCCTAAGTCAGGTATAAGGGTCTTGGGCTGTCTCTTTTAGGGTCTCAGGCAGTCTCTTGGCCTGTATCTTTTTAGCTATATCTCTGAATATATAGCCAAAAATACGTTTGAGGGAGGTGTATGTGTACCAAGGCGTATGCACATGTCCATACCTAGACACACGGCATCTTTCTTTTACTACATCTAGCACTGGTAGGAGCTGTATCCCGCGGATGTACAGCACAGGGCAAACTGTGTGCTTAAGTAATAGTAAATAATAAGTAAAAATATCCTTTCTAGGCAGAGAAGTAAGGACATTGACTTGCACTACAGTGCACTGACAGAATGAATCAAAAAATAAAATTATCAAACAAAATGAGTTCTTGACTTTACTTCTTTCCATTCATTTAAATATTTTATCTCCTTTTTCTCTTTCTTGGTTTGTTTTTGTTTTGTTTGGGGGGATTTTTTGGTACAAAAAAAAAGTGTGAGAAAGTCTTAGGAAGAGATACAAAGAAAAAGTTTCATCAAACAGCGGGAAAGTAAATAATATATTAGTATTCAAGTTTCATTTCCAATCCCACAGTTGCATTACTTTTGCAAATTTACAACAAAGAAAGCCAAAAGGTCTTTTTAAATTTTCTGGTACCGCTTAATTTCTTCTGAATAATTTACCTGCCACTAGCTGTTTGTTCTATAATAATTCAAAGAAAACTGGTTATGCCAAAAGTCTGAAAAAAAAAAAAGAAAAGTGCTTCTAGAATGTATTAAAAAGCTAAAATAAATTGAAAGCCTTCAGGATATTGTAACTCTCACACAGCTAGTATGAACAGCATTGCCAATTACTGGCACTTAAAAGACTGAAACGAGTCTAAACATGATGCTTCTGGTACCTCTTACCAGATCAAAATTGGAGGATGCACTGTGAACCGCCATCATCATTATGAACGTTATTGTTTGAAGAGAATGCAGGATGCAAGTACAAGTAATTCAGGTCTTTGAGAGCTCATCCTTCCATATCCAACAGCTTTCTTAAAACACCTAGTTTTCTAATGCTCTATGATTAAAAAGGAAAGGATATCTCAGTTTTTAAAGCTTGCTCTTTCTAGCACACAGTCCATTTATTTGGCTAAGTTAATTTATCAAATTCCATTTGAAGTACACTAGTATTTAACCCTTGACTTTGCAAATGAATTAGCATACTGATATCGACTTATGGGAAAACTACCCTGCAAGCTAACAAGTAATTGATGTTAGAAAACATAATAAGGTATATTATCCCACAGTTTAGTTCCTTAAGAATATTAGCAACAGAGAATAACACTGAGAGAATAATGACTAGTCAACATTTCAACTCGTTGCTGTCTTTCAAAACTCAAGTTCAGTTCTACATCCACTGCTTTTTTACAAAGGAGGAACACAATTGCTTTTGCTTCAAATCACTTTTCAAATATAAAAAGGGATACCTACTATAAGAATTAGCTTGTAACTGCTGGATTTAGGTCAGGAATATACCTTTCAAGAGAAGAAGAATGGAATAATAACAACTTACAATCTTAAATCAAACTTGACAATATATCAGGAATAACAAATGGAATGGCAATTGATACCAACCCCATTTTTCTTTTGACACAATGAATGAGTTTTTAGAGTTTGGAATATCTCCAGGAGGAAAAAAAAGTAAAAGCGTTTGGTATTTTATAATTTACATAGATTTTGCATATTTACAGTTGTCAGAGGTAAAAATAGACAATTACTAGACATGACACTTTAATTTTGTTAGGCCATAGAGTTTAGTGGCCCTGGTACATTTGGAAACTAAAAGCTCTAGCACCTTTGTGAGGAGTTAAATGGTATAAAAGGGTTTTGTCTAAACATTATATCTTTGCTTTAAAAGATAAGTGCAGGCAATTAACCCGTTCAATGACCTGTGACTGTACACCCAGCTAAGGAGCTCCCTCACGGCCCTATACCATTATATCACATTTTTTAAAGATGAACAAAGCAACTTGTACCCAGGGGTTCACACAAGGTTTATGCAATCAGATTAACAATGCTTGTTACTTTAAGAAATGAAAGTCTTTCCCTCAGAAAGTGAGGTTACATATAAAACTTTTGTATATATGTAGTTTGGAGTCATCAGTTTTCTGCAAAACCGTGGGGCAAGAGGCTGTGTAGCTTACCCTAGCCACGGTGGAAGGAGGTGAGCTGCGGCCCTTTCTCTGCCCCACGTCCCCTCCCATCGCACAGGCACAGTCAAGGGGACTGGAGTATGAATTCACACCCCCATGCTCCTGAAAGGCTTTTGGTTGCATCACAGGGAAGGGCCAAAAATCTGGTGCCTGTTAAGAAGTACTTTTCGTAAAATAAAATCAGGAGACTCTGTTTTGCAAATCCTTAACAAAATCATTTTCCTAAAATGACGAAATATTGATTTTCACCATCAGATGGGGAACTATCAGCCACACAGAAAATTTAAGGAAGCCAAGTTATCATCCCTAAAAACGCTGGGGTTCTTTTTGTTTTAACAAGGGGGAAATACTCTCATGGCTGAAAACCTTTATAGACATTTAACTTTTAAGAATAAGATGAGAGAAAATGAATATGCCTGCAATGATGATAATTCAGAATGGGATAAGCATCTTTGTGAACTATCTCTGGTATTGCATACCAAGCTTTCTGTGTTCATGAGCTCACTAACAAGCGAGTTCATAGAAATTTAGAAAGTTTATGATCCGTTACAAGGAAGCATCTGTGCAGAATGAATCTTGAGTGTGGGAACTTGCACAGGGAACTTGAAGAGTTATATCCCTCTGTTGGGAGAAAGTATTAAATCACAAAGTAATTACTCAACCAAGACCAGGCAGAACTACTCTAATTTCTGGTGATTCCTCCCAATCCACAGACTACTAAGTCTTTCCATGTGTACGCAGTGATAACCAGTTACGTTGATGTGGTAACCAGCCACAGAGATAGAAGTTTGCAGGGAAGAAAAGAGAAGCTGAGGTGAGAATGAAAAATTACTTCGGGCATAACATTATCCAGAGAACCAAACAATCCACATACCACTAAAGCCCAGTCAGGCTTGTAGGCTTGTACACGTATATTTTACTATGCCACAATTTTCATAGCTGACAGAGGACAGATTTTATTTTTTTTTTTTACAGCACCTGCAAGTATTTATCTTATCTGAACTACTAGTGAGCACAGATTACAAAGATAGAAATAACTGAAAACAATATCAAGTTCCGCTATCAAGCAACAAGCTATTATTCTTCAACTTGGTAAAATTAGGATCTCTCTTTCCTGAAAGCCAGTCGACAACTTACCACCACTCCAATACCACTGGAGGCCCTTTTGTTTAAAATAACACATGGGGATTGCAAAAAGGCCATCAGTACAGGAGCTACAGGTCACCCTGGGATTCCTCCTCACAAAATTTTTGTGGGTCCTGAGAGAGTGTGGAGATGTGATGTAGGTGGATACGTTACACAGATGAAATTACTTGAAAGGGACAGAGAAACTAGGAGGTCATTCTTCCATCTCAGGAATACCATTAACAATACAAGAAATAGAGTCAGGTAAATAAATCTACTGATATCTCCACATCACCTACAGATAGGGTAACAGTTGGGTTAAAATCTGCAGATGAGATAAACAACAGAGAAAAGCAGATAGTACATTTTTCAGCCTGAAAATAGTGTTTGGCCCTTCGGTGAAAAACAAGTGAATTTTGTCTTCTGAAATGATACTGCAGATACAGTCTGCTTTGCCAGACTAAGAATTACAGAGTGTCAGTGCTGTGGACTACTTAAGAAACCAAACTAACAGGTAGTGAAAAAAATCAACTCTCTGATAATATCACAGCAAAAGAGTAATGTTACTTTTGCAGAATGTCTCAGTTTAAAGAATAACTGAACAAAACCAAAAACATGAACTATGAAAAATATTCAACAAGCAGATGGTGTGAGAATAATTTGGGAAGCTGATATCCAGTTAAAAACACTGCCTAATGACTGGCAACGCAAGGGATTGGTGGCATTTGTTATGTAAGTGGATACACTGTGTGTTATGCGAGCTGAAGACCAGCTGCAATGTAAAATTACAGAAAGGAAGCAAAAGGAAAAGAAGCAGAAGCAATTATTGCAAAGACGAAATAGAGCAGAAAAGTGGAAACATGGAATTGAAATGAAAGCGTGGCAATCAAGCAAAAGTAGTAGGAAAGTAAAATGAAAATATTTTGTTTCCAAACAATTAATTAGAAAACTAATTTAGGATCTTTATCAACCATATCTGAAGTCTACTGGATATGGATCACAAACTCATATCGCTATTATTATTGTGTTAGTCACCAGCCTTTTATTAACTCTGTTGCTTTCTATCACATTTTGTTCATGCACTTACCTATAATTAAGCACCTCTCTAATGCTGCATCTTTTTAACAGTCCAAATCACCTTGAAAATGCTGCAGGGTGAAATACTGACATGCCTCTCAGCACAGACATCAGAAACAAGTTTAAGAACATCAAATTAACTGTGACTGATTTTAAGATGGATCCTTCAAGAGCACACCTGTACTTGACATCATTCCGAGCCTGGTTAAGTTCTGACAATGTATTTTTACCTAGCAGCATATCTGGCAAACCTTGTTAATCTTTCTAGGGGCATGTATGTCACCAGATTGGTGATAACACGTGAACTGCATTTTGAGAAGCCAAATGTCATCTCTCTAGAGACCTCTTAGCACTTTTGAAAATGCTGATGGACAATCTAGTCTTTTCACTATGCCCTGTCTTGCCCTCTCAAAGCGATTAGCTCCTAGGAAGCTCAGAGAACTGCAACTCACAAAATATCTATTCAGAAACTCTCCCAATTGACCACATATTCATGGACCCTTTGTCAGAATAGTCAACAGGGCTTCTGCAGAAAACCAAGCTTTCAAAATCTTTTGCCTTCAAGTTTTCTCCAAGGAAACACACTATAAAATACATGCCACAGCGATGACCAGTAATCACTTGCATAAAACATCTGCGTTCACTAGAGCTACCCTCTACTCTTTTGGGTTTACTTCCATCTTTATTAAGTAAACATTTACATAGTAAATATTCCTCATGGACATTCACGTTTATTGTTGTTATATCATTTTTCCTTACAACTATAATGAAGATTAATCTCAACAGCATTAGCAACTTGCCAGCTGAATACAGTGTTGTTCTCCTAAGTCAGTAACAAAATTCTTTACGATGGTGCTGTTTACCATTCCACTTTCTACAACACTGATTTTCATAAAACACAGTTTATTTATTTACAGTTAAAAGATCTCTTACATTGAAGAACCAAAGATGATAGGGGAAAAAAAAAAACAAGAAATATTTTTGCCCCCTCTTTGAAGGATCATCCAGCGAGTTATGAGCATCTCTCTGCTAAGAACTCCAAGGGGTTAAATAATTTATCAAGTGCATCTGAGTTAAATGTCACTTTTCTCATTCAGGTCATGCAGTATCAATTTCATCCAAACTAGAGCATGCACTCAACACTGTGTTGCTAATGACTGCAATCATTAGGATCTTCTCACAGAGCATCGTGTATCGGAGAAGTAGCTGTACACCGCAGGTTTCAGAATGAACAGGAGGTCCCTTTTCTGTCTTTCTCTTTTAAATTTCTGTCCATCTAAGAGGCACATATCCATTTGCTAAGGTATTTAAGGAGAGAGTCGATTTTTTTGTTTCCAACATATTTCCCCCTGCAGGGATCATTAAATGCTTGGATTCATTGCTAAAATGGCAGGATTTATCAAGTTTCCCTCCTGGATTTAGATCATCATTAAAACTCTTTTCAACTGTTTTAATTACTTTCCTAGCTGACCCTTAACCACACAACCGAGCAATTCAGTCTATTCTGCTTGCTCAGGACTTGGAGAGTAAAGGCCAGAGCGTGTATTCATATTGGAGAGAACAGGGCCGATACAAGCACATCCTAAGATAAAACATGGAGACATAATAGTGCAGATATTTGGCTTTACTAATACAAGTGTTCCCAAACTACCTTTAGAACTTGACTGAAGTTCACTGATAACAAGAATTCAATAATTCTGACAAAGCTGGCGTATGATTTATGGCATACGCAGGAATCTGCATATGGCAGTACTTTGAGATCACTCACTGAAAAAAGATTGGACAAGAACAGCAAAAGAACAAGAAAGAAGCAGTGTGGTTGATATTACTGTAGCATATTAATTAGACTATGATGACTTTTCAAACCATTAAATGAAGAGCTGATTATGTTGTCATACTGTGTCTTTCATTAAAGGCCTAATTGTAAAATTGCCCAGTATTTCTTTTTATTTATATAACTGACATTTTGAAAACATAGTGTATAATTATGCATTGGGCAGAGGTTTATATCTTAGTGAAGATATAAACTGAGTGTCCTTGTACTACTGTCAGGTGATTCATGGCAGATATATTCAGCTCCTCAAAAAACTATTGAACAGTTGTACGGAGGAATGCATCTGTCAAGGAATATGACAAAAAGGCTTTGTTCCAGTCTGGAATTCTCTGTAGGGATCCCTGTTTACCTCAGCTGCCTTCCTCTGCACAAGTTGTTGCTATGCTGTTCTTCAAAATACAACAAACAATATATTGCATTAAATCCTGTCATAAAGAACATCGGAATCTATTAATACAACTGTCCTGACAGGACAGAAAGCATTCCTCTGTCCCAATGAGCAGAGAGGACAAATTACACATGGGAAATAGCTTCTGTGCCTTTTAGAAAAGATTAGGCCTAAAACTGGACAGACAAAATCTTTAAATAATTGACTGAAAATAAAAAGTAATCTGGGTCCAGGTTTAAATTTTGTAGTGTTTCTGATATCCTAATTACCTTCAATTTCAAGTTAAAAGAGTTTTTGTATCCCCATATAATTTTGAAAGGTAAAAATGAAAATATCTCTCCGTTTGGTTCCTTGTATTTTTTAAGCATTTCTAAATCTATCCTTTCATAGGTCAACAGAAACAGCTGTCAAAATATTCCAGCTTCAAATATACCTTGCCTATGACATATGGTCGCTACCTGGGGAAGATCAAAAGCTACACAGTGAAAGTGAATTATGAAAGCTTAACTTTAAAGAATAATTTTCCATTTGCTAGCTTGAGATTATTTTAAGTTCTTGGTATGATTCCAATACTTTCGGGAGACTTGTCAACAGCATGGGTAGACATATGCAACTTAGATTAGATAACAAGAGCTGCGAAGATGTAGCAAGAGCAACCTTGAACATACCAAGAACCTAAAGTACTTACTGAAACAGTTAGCCTGGGCTGATGTTCGTGCTGTCATGTCTTCACTGTTACCAAAATAAATCAGATTATGGCTTGGTTATGTAAACTTACTCACGCAGTGAGGAGGACTTCGGATGGGGATGGGAGCTTAACAAAACACAGGGAGGTTTTCAGAATTTTTAGAGCGTTTTTTTCTATTTGATATATTTGGTTAATTCACTATTAATTCATAACTGTTTTAGTTGGCTAAATCTGATTCACATGCGTGGAGAGTCTTACATGATAATGGAGTATTACAGCTTTTGCTGCAACATCAGAGTAGTCTTAAATGGGGTGAGGCGAGGTACAAATCACATCCGGACTCAGCAGCTGGGCTGAGAGGACCCCATGCACCAGCTCCGTGTGGCGCAAAGCTGTTTGCCACTGTTTTATTTTGGTACTGTTTGCCCCGTGACAAGGCAGTGACTGCACTTTTGTGCACGCCTGGCCATCGCTGCACTGGTTACACACAGCTCTATTGTAACCCACACCAGAAGTAGTATTTTGCAATTACAGTCATTGTGTGTAGTAGGATGGTTGCAAGGGTTGTTATACTGGTAGATATACAATGGAGATCTTTATTGGTAAATACAAAACGTCAGGCGCAAGAAATACGGTTATAATGCCCCTGTTCCACCTGCGACCTAGCATATACATGTCAATCTAGCTTTAAAGAGCTGGGTACAAAACTGTGCTGTTGGGATGCCAACGTACTTACCGACTTCTGTGGATTGTGCTGCCAGATGACTTAATTGCAAGGGTAATCAATACCCGTTATTATTAATGTTGCATGTGGATACAGAATCGTAACTCAGATGAAGACTTAGCTTCTATTTACTGCACTCAGCATAGTCTACCAGTATAGTTTCTGATATTTATGATGAAATGCTGATGCTCAGTATGCATACTGAGTAATACATCTGTTTACAAGCCTAAAGCCTGAAACAAAACACTCAGATCTTTATCACCTCATATCAAAACTATACCAGTGTGGTGGGTTGATCTTGGCTGGGTGCCAGGTGCCCACCAAGCTGCTCTATCACTCCCCTCCTCAGCTGGAATACAACAAAAGGCTTGTGGGTCAAGAGAAGGACAGGGAGATCGCTCACGGGCAAAATAGACTTGACTTGGGGAAATTAATTTAATTTCTTCCCAATCGAATCAGAGTAGGGTAGTAAGAAATAAACTCAAATCTAAAAAACACCTTCCCCCCACGCCTCCTTTTTTCCTGGGCTCAACTTTACTCCCAATTTCTCTACCTCCTCCTCCCGACCAGCGCAGGGAATGGGGAAATGGGGGTTGCAGGCAATTCATCACGCATTGTCTCTGCCGCTGCTTTTTCTTCCTCATGCTCTTGCCCTGCTCCAGTGGGGGATGCCTCCCACGGGGTCACAAGTCCTGCCAGCAAACCTGCTGTGTCGTGGGTTCCTCTCTCCATGGGTCCAGAGATCCCACCAGGAGCCTGCTCCAGCGCAGGCTTCCCACAGGGTCACAGTCTCCTTTGGGTGTTTAGATTTTAAACATCTCTTTACTTGTTTTCTCAAAGGAAACATTTCTCTGATCTTTGTGATGGTTCTAAATTATTTGGTCTGCTTGGAAGTAGGTGGCATTCAATATCTTTAGTCATTTTTGCAGGCTATCTCCAATTTAATATGAATCATAATTTTCTTCCAAATCTTTTTCTTACTTAGTAGTATAAAGAAGATTGTTACTAGTTAGATCAAAACTTTGGAAATAGAGTAGTTTAAAAAAATCAAAATACCCTAATGTTAGTATCAGCTATTGCCTCATCTTAACTGCCAAGTGGGTCCAGACTGAAGTCCATGAAACATCATGGCATTCAAGAAAAGCATGGAAAGAAGTGTTCTCAAAAAGCTGAAGGTATACCCCTGGAAATACAATTTTAATGCTATTAAAATATTGACAGTCCGTCTTTTTCATTTGTCTTCAGTTAATCAATGATTTTCGCTCATTCAAACTAGAATTAATGTTTAATTATACTGTCCCTTTCTCTGCAATTTTTTTAACCTTTATATATTTCATATATATTTTTTCCAAACTCTGAACAGATACTTTACACAATGTAATTTTTATCAGAGTGTACTTACACTTGTGTTAAATCTGTGAGAATGTACAGTGCCTGATCTGAAAAGTTATACTTGAACACAGGAGCTTGCACTGCTTCAATCAATAAACAGAATACAAACAGAGCAAATACCAGATTACTGTCTATCTAATCACACTCACAAATCCACAAATTTAAAACAACAGTCCATTGATTTTCTCCCATCTCTTCGTTCTTTAAAAACTATTGGCTGAATTCATACAATACAAACAAATACAAAATAAATAAATTTCAATTACTGGCCTACTAACACATACTTAAAATAAGGAATTAAATAAATAGATAATAAAATAATTGAATGTATTATGATTTTCTTTCTAGATGCAGCTAGTAATTTGAGGGGCCATATTATTTCCTTCAGATGGTACTCCCATACCTCAGACTCCTGCCATACCTATTACTGTGCTCAAGTTATTCGCACTTAGTACTGACCTAACGCTGCTGCTGCATCTGCTGTTATGGACGTTCTTACTAGAAGAACATTTGGAACAGAGCCTGCTGCCGTACAGGCTGTTAACAAAGACCTGCCTGAGGAAAGGAGTTTCAAGGCCAAAAAAACCAACTTGTGCTTCCCTCATCTGCTCTGTCAAGGGAAGCAAACTAAAAGTTAGACCGGCATTGAGTAGTCCAGTTTTGTGACTGATGTTCTATTTTCTTGTGTAGCTATTTTCTGCGTGGTTTAGAAATCCAAAAGAATACGAAAATTATCAAATACACGATTTGAGAGGCAGATAAAGCAGGGGGAATATAATCAGTACAGCCCTCAGCCTTCCCAAAGGAAGTTACTAATGTATTTCCAATAATTAATCTCCAGACAAACCTGTTAAATAAATTCATAACAAAATAGTGGAGCAGAAGTCCACTAGTTGTGGAACTAATAAAATTATTTACTGTATTCTACTCTGATAGAAGCTAAGTGCTTTTCAAGACTTTACAAAAGAGCCTTACTTTGCACAGTAATTTGAACTGCCTAGAGACCAGTTTCCAAAATTGGGGGGGTTTTTTTGAAAGTATGTTTCCTGACACAATGGAACAACCAGCTGTCAATCCATGCTGTAAAAAGTTCCTTGGGAAAACAAAACATGCCAAGATATCATCTTTAAATTCCATCTACTGCTATGTAAAAATATTTTTAGAAGCAAAATGAAGCATATTTTTATTCCCAGAAGCGCTGGCACCTTCTTGACCTTTCTCATGTTAATTGGGTCCAAATTCTGCAAAGCAGTTACAGGTACGCACTTTGACTTTTGAACAGGTACATTCTGGTTCCCGCTGAATCCATATAATTATCCCCCAAATTAGTCAATCATTTAGCATTCAGCCAGCCATACTCTATGTGCTCCTGACTATTTAATAAAAAATTAAATGTGCATGCAAATATGACGTGTACTAAAAACCAATATGTAAATGTCAATCTGGGAAGAACAGCTCCAGAAAAACATAAATCATGAAGACTGATACAAAACAAAGCAACAGATCATGGCCGCAGCAAATGTCACCTGACTTCATTCCAGTTTGCCCTCAACTTGGGGGATTTTGCTGACGCAGTTAAGGAATGGCTCTTTATTTTGTTGACCAGATAATATGTATAATTCTAATATTTGCTATATCTTAATGAAGCACTGTTAGTCATAAACTTCACAATAAATACATATTTCACAATTAACACATTATGAATTTAGACACGATTTATAAGTATTGAAGTACTGCAATTTTTAAGGAGAAAGCTCTGTTTGACTGTTGAAGTACTTTGTTACACACTGCATTTAAGATAGGATGTTTAATGAAAAAGCTATGCACTAGATAAGAACTCAGTGTGGGGGAAAAAAAGTTTTCATGTAAGAAAATCTAAAAGATTCCTACTGAGTCATTTATTTTCTGGGCAAGATGTATGTCCACCCTGAAAAAGGGAGAAAAATATGTGTACAGGAGGGAGGGGGAATTTCAGGACTTCACCCTGAAATTGAACAGAAACTGAAATTTGGGGGCATGCAGGGGACATCATCTAGATGTAGCTCATGGAGAATAGCACCTATAAGGAGGTCCAGTGAAGAGTATCTTCACTGTAATTTTGGTCTCCTGTTGGTTTTGACTCAGGACCTGTATTTCAATGGATTGTTGGAATTTAAAGCAATTTCTGGCTTCTTATATTTCAGGAGGGCTCTGTTAATATCTGCTTGGGTAGATGGACACTTGCCTCTGCAGTCCTGTTGTCTATCATTCTGAAGTAGAAATAAACAGAAATATAGGACCTGTAGGAAGACTGTGAAGCAATGAAAGACTTTATAATAACAGGTAAAATAAAAGTTGTACATGCAGCCTCACCTTATTTATTGCTGAACTTCTGCCCATATAATTGCTGCAAGTTAAGTAGCTATTTTCATTGCAGTTCTCCCTCAGCATCCCTAATTTCTACTTCCACGTTTTACCCAGTAGTCTAAAATATATCAACTTGGTGAGTAATGTGATATGCAGTTCAAGAGCCACTTGACGTTTAATCAGACTGGGGGTACGTTCTTTTCTTTTTAAGTGCCTAGCCAATCTGCTGTTGAATTTGGTATCCTTGCTATTCATGGTATTTATAAATATTTGTTGAAACGAGATAAACTTATCCCTTCCCTCATCCTCATAAAACATTCCAAGAAAATCCTAGGGTTTAATGATTTCTTGAGCAGAGTAACAAATAGTCTGTGACTAGACTTCTGTATACAGAAGTTCTTTTTGAAACTGTGCTGACACAAAGTGAATGTAAACTAGAAATAACCAATTTTAAGACCTCCGCTGAGATTTGTTCTTTGACAATTGACAGAAAGACTGAGAAATTAGCATTTTGGTAAAACCTTTATTTGTTTAAGATGCCTCTTAGCCAAAGAGACTGTCTGTACAAAAGGATTAACCTATTGACAATGACTTTCTAAATCCAAACTCATTGAATAACAAGTACTGAATGTGTTTACCTTCCTAATGCACCCACAATTCACAATGAAGCAGGCTTTCTTGAAAAGGTCAACATGCATGAAGAGCTGAATTTCAATAGGAAAACACAGCAAAATTTGGAGCTGAATAGAATAGAATTTATTTTATAGAAGAATCAGTGGGATTAAACGCATTTTGGTTATCTAAATGAACAAAAACCTAAAAATAAAAAAAAGAATAGATTTTAAAAGACTACCCTTGCAGGCGTTTTAGGTTTACCTGATCCAAATTCCATTGCTTGTCTTTTAAATACAACATCCAATCATTTCTCAATTAATCTACTCTATATGAACGTGCTTATGAGGTGAAGTAAAGAGCACAGTATCCTAAATTACTTACACAAGTGCATACATGCATTTATATTTTCATGTTCACCACAGTTGTATGTCCCCTCTGGGCAGAATGGTTTAAAAATGTAAAATGAACCATTATAACTTATTTAAGTTTGCTTCTGAGGAACAGTTTCACCATGTGAGGCAGGTACACTTGAAGGGTCATTTTCTGAGCTGAGTTTTATATATAACTGTTTTACATCTGTTAGAGGATAAATTGAAACAAGTTGATTATTCACCATAAAGCATACTGAAGAGACAGTTCTTAAGACAGATCACTTGTCATACGCTGAAAATTTTTTTTCAGGTAAGACTGCAAATGCAAATGAAGTAGTTTAGATTAGGCAACTGTCAGTAGGTTGTAGATATCATAATCTGAGTACTATATATATGAAAGAGAACATTTTTATAGAACAAGTTGAAAAACGCGATAGAATCAAAATAGAACGTTGTGCCTGTAAGAATAAAATCTTCACCACGTTATAGAAATGTTAGCTTCCCTTGAGTACTTTTGGCTAAATTTTCTAAGTGCCTTAAATTATGCATGGAGCTTAAGAGTAATGTTTAAAATGTTACTCGGGCACCACATACAGGTGTGGTTTTAATGGCACATACTGATAGATAGGTAAATCATGTTTGAAAGCAATATTTGAGCACTTAAGTCAATTTGAGGCTTTTGAAAACTTTTCCTCAACTCTGTATTATTATAGCTTTTAGGAGGCCTCCCTTCTCAAAATTGCAAACCTTTCACTACATCCAGAATACGTCTGTCACAACATTTAGGTCTTGCCCTGTACTTTCACAGCTGGATCACGAATTCTGAACTTCTCTGAATTAATGCAACCTGTTCAGTATTTTATGGCGCTAACAGTGATGAGACTTAAGGACACCTGGCAAAACTGGCAAGGATATGAGTCCCTAAATGGAACTGTTTTGAGGTGAGTCAACCCTGGAAGGATTTAATAACCAGTACTGTTGAGAAACAGTCCCCTAGTTGCACACTGTTTCCTTAACTTGGATACCCTGATCACAGAATAATGCCAGCATTTCACGTTGCATTATGAATATGAATGATAATTTTGCTATCTCATTTTAGCCAGAAGATTATTTTTCTGCCGGATGAAGACATGACCTCAGTCATTCAATCTTTCTCACTTCTGTGTCAAACAGCGGCAATAAAATCTGTCCAGAGTTTTCTGCTAATGGGAAACCCCAAATAGTATACCTTGCAGCATACTACAGACTATTGCAAACAGACCGAGTTTGTCCTGTACCTTGGTGGTTTTTTGCTTGTTTATTTTTTGTTTGTTGGCTTTTGGTTTTGTTTTTGTTTTTTTAAAGAATTTTAGACTCTACTTCTTCCCTCAAGCTCTTAAATTAAAGGAATAAAAAAAGCAACCTGCAAACTTCAGCCTGCTGGCAGTTATTTTTCTGTTGCAAAGCAGGACTGCAGTAGTGTTTTAGACAGTTTTCTCAAAGGTATCCTAAAAAGACAATGCACTTGAGAACTGGTGGTCACCGCATTGGTTAAGCCTCATCAACACCTACTACAAGTGGAAGAAAAAATTCAGAGATGCTTTGTCTCACCTTCTTATGCATGAGCTACCAAAAGGCTACATTCCGCTGCAACCGTCTATGTTCCTGGTGTGAAGATGATGGAATAAACGTGACAGAAACACTTATTAATGTGTTATTGAAGGTTTTTTAAATTTGATAAAGATAAGCATGATAACCTGGACAGAAAAGCGTCATTATTCTTTTACTAAATGTATGCTATAGTGCTCAAAGAGATAAGAATGCTAGTGATAAAAATAATAATAATAAAAAAAAGATGAAGGAGCACCTTATTCCACTTATAGGAATACAGTAATGAAATATGATATAGCAGATGACCTCATTAAAATTGAAGCAGTGTTCTGTTGAAATAATAATTCAATATTCTTAGAGACGAGCTTGAAGTGAACTTTGTGTGTTTGTGTATATAACTACCCTTACAGGTACAAATATACTTCTATATGTACGTAGTTAATCAAAACTTTGCCCTTCAGGATATGGAACATCAAGTAAATTGGGAAGAAGAGGAGCTCAAATGATAGCATTATGTAGGACTCATATATTTTCTTGTTTTGTAGCATAGAAACCTGAATCTTTATATGCAAAATGGGTATTGTGCAGAACAAGCTCTGAAACGTAAACTGCTCAAATAATCAGACTGAAGCAGTCTGATTTTCAGGAATGTGATTTGGAAGACAAAAGCTAAAGATTTAGAAGATGACTATTGCAGTGTTAATATATGTAAGTGGCAGTAGATCATTCAGAATATTTCAACCAAAGCATGACTTTCCATTAATACCAGCTGAGACAAAGAGAGAAATTTAATATATGGTAATGACAGTAGAAGGAACAGATGTAAAACCCATTCTTAGCCATGAAGCACAAGGAAATGACAATGTAATAAACCTGTGCAATGCGTCTGAGAACTCTGCATCATTTTCCTCTATTATTTGAATGGAGATCCACATCCACTATAGAAACTCTTAAGATCCTTCCAAAATTCTGAGTATCAGAAAGGATGACTATTGTCAGGGGGAAATGCCTATGATGATTTCGGATGTTACCACACACAGTATCACTTTTTTTTCCCATTCTTCAAAACTGTGCACGATTGCCAGTGCAATTTTGATTAAGTCAGTTTCTAATATTAACTAGAGTTCTTAGACAAAATGGAAATACCTATAGTTGTTTTAACTACATACTGACTTTTGCCTAACAGTATACAGCAGGAAAAAGTCCATAGAATAATTTATTTAGAAACAAGTCTACATTCACACATAGTCTTACTGACATCAACAAAGGCTTATCTATGTTTGAAGGTCTAATTCACAAGGACCTGTGCCCAAAATTCACAACTAAAATCTTAAAAATGAGATCAATTTAGGCTATTATGCTCCTTTTATATGACAACTTATTTAAAAACACAGTCTATGAACAACAGATTTTAAAAACAAAGGGTTCAGTAATGCAGCTTTGGAAAAAAATCTTTTTTTAAACTGATGTCTAAAAAGTACTTCATCAAATCTTCCCATCGCAAAAATTCACCTTAACGCTGTAAGTCTATGACACAAAGTAAAAGTCAGTAAACAAGTTATGGAAATTAAGCATTAAATGTTAGAAGTAAGCTAAATACAGATAGAATAAAACCTTTTTAACTTAAAGAATGCATTCATGTGCATGTTTAATTGCCCTCTTCATATTAGAGTGATTGTCTATTCAAGGTAGATTAGCATGACTTTTGATCCTAGAATTGTTTCCATGTTGTGATGCCACATCAAAATAAAAAAGGTTTTCCTTTGATTTAAAATCAGTGTAATCAATTAGAAAATATCTTCTGTGCTTGACAAATGAGAAATGTTTTTCAGTAGTTGAGAAATACTCAATAGGATTAGAATAATCTAACAAAATAATGAAGAAAGGGTTCTGGTTCTGCTGGGTAGGTATTTTATATATTTTTATATATATCTGTGTTTTTACAACACTGAATGTATGACTTGTCATATGACTTTCTGGTTTACTAGTTCTATTTTAACAAAATCTTCCTCTGTCAGACTTTTGTTTATTTATGATAAATCAAAGAGAAAGATGAAGTGAACATGCAGTGTTTCTGACCCATTAAGAGCTGGAACTGCACATGCAAAAGAGCTGTTGCAACAATACATCTAGAGCAGGTCAAAACTGTCACACAGTTGAATGTGTTTACTTTTTCCCTGCTTTCCTGATATGGTTCAATGTCATTTTCACTTTATTTTGCTTTTTGTATTGTGGTAGATCAGTTAAAACAATGTTGAAGTGGAATGTCAGTGCGGAAGGTCATAGTAGATATTAACAGTCAGATTGCAACCAACTGTTCACCAGATGAGGACACATCATCATCCTCTGCGCACATGTAACCCCCTGTACTCCTGTCTCCATGGAATCTTAACTGTGATGAGACAAAGAGCAACCCAAAAAAGTTACAAAATACTTCAGACTTTTGTTAACTTCTAAAGGCACGCAGGTTTAACCTCTATGCTAAAAACCTCCTCTTGCAATAAATTGTGCTTATTTGTTTTATACAGGTAGGGCTTAGGTAAGTTAATGTTGTTTGAGTGTGTGTTTCCACCAATGCAAGAAATCTAAGAAAGAGAGATGTGATTTGGAATATCTGGTTTTAAATGAGGGTATTAACATAATAGGCATGTCAGAAACTTGGTAGAAGAAAAATAATGAGTTGAGACCCCTAATATCAACAAACATTATATAGAAATAACACAGTAAATGACTCTGCTGGAGAAGTGCTCTATGTTAAATAAAGCTTAGGACCAAGTAAAGTAAATAAGTTACCTGTATCAAGGATTCAAATTCCCAGCTTAAATAGAAAGAAGATTAGTATTAGACCTATAATAGTGACAACTTGACCAGGTGCAAAAGAGACTGTGAAATGCTAAGGCAGATTAAACTGCAAGGGCAGAAAACAGAGCAGGATTGAGAGACTTCAATTATTTCTAGGCAGACAAGGTAAATGTCACAAATGGGTTTTGGCTCTCACATCACATTCACTTTTATAAAGGACACAATTTTCACAGAGAGAAGTATCAAGATTTTCTTATGCAAAACAATGCTCTTTGCTGTCCTGTGCCTCTCAGTGTCCCTTTTCCTCCCATCTTTGGAGCTCAGCAACTAAGATTTACAGACTCATGCGACTGAATACTGCTCCAGAGGCAAGGCACTACAGAGACAATAAATAAAATTACAAATGAAAACCCTGCAATTGCACTCTGACATAGGAAAAGCAAAATGACATCTAAGGTAAGTTTGTGCGTAAAGACATGGAAATAATAACAGTTCTTTTGGTGGGATTTAGGATGAGTGAGTCACTGAAATTTGGTTTCAGGCTGAAGTTGTAGCCATATACTGGCTATACTGAATATTGTTAGCACTTCCAGTTCTGAGTTAACATGCGGAAGGGAGCTCAACAGCATACAAATTGGGTAGTAAGAGAATAAAATCCATAACAAGATGATCTTACTTCCCAAGGATGCTAGGGGAATATTTTGCTATAGATGAGCTACACCTTTATTCACTCCACTGAAAATTAGCTATACTGTTTTACATTCATGATATTGCTTCAAGAACAAAGAATTGGTTAGAAGTAAGGTGTAAATCATAGTCTGGTTTGGATTGTTTTATCTAATCCTTTATACATATATTAGTCACATTGTAAAACAGACATGTAATTTCCCTTTCTCGAGCCCTAACTAAATCTTAACATTATGTAAATAGACATCTGCTCTTTAAAACATAGCTGGAAAACAACCCACATTTACTACAGGATAACGTAGGATTAAAGGGTATTGTAACATAATTTTGCTTTTACTTTATTTGCTTCAGCAACATCAAAGTCTAAAAGCACTGAAATTCACTATGACTAATGTTATTATTATGTTTCTTCAAAGCGTAGGTACCATAGCAAGAACCAGCGTATAGGAAATCACCTCCGTTTATACATAGCGTGTTTAAGGTAGCTACTCCCTTTAAAAGAACAGCCTCCAATGTGATCTGATTACATAGATTTAAAATATCAGAAACATAAGGACACAAGAAAACTCTGGTTGGACAAGAACACTTGACTGCTATCCAGCTATCTAAATCAGGCACCTCTCTAAGTGCACTTTTGCAGGTGTGCCTGCTTTGTGCTCACACCTGTTTATCTTAGTATAGCTGTTTTCCTCTGGAATCCAATTTTTCCGTTTCTTTTGGTTTTTATTTTTCATGAGGAGTTTGCTAAGATGTGGAGCTGGCATTCATCTACTTCAGTAATGTCAAGAAAAGAGAGGGGAAAACAGAGCCTGGAAGGAACGCGGGCAAGTATTTCAGTGTTTCTGATGGATTAATGAAACTTCACTCAATAAATGTTATAGAAATAGCCTGAATTAAGTAGGAATACAGTAGCTAAAAAGTTTTAAATACTTGACTGGCCAATACATATTTCTTAAATTATATGACGATAGTACAATGAATGTTCGTCATCATCTATTGTAAATCAAAATCCAAGGTTATACTTTCAAATATATAATCTTTCTAGCATGAGATCATGTGTTGCACACACTGTAATTGAGGACAGCAAATAGCTGCTCACGTGGGTGGTATTTACATCCCATGTACGGCACAGAAATTTGTACAAGGTTACATTATGGGAAATGATACTCAAAAGCCCTGGACCTCTGAAGAAAATCCACAGATATGCTGGTGGTGATGAAGACTTGATAACAGAAGCAGTCTTTTAGAGATTATGACGACAGACAGGAATATAGAGTTCCCAAGAGAGAACAAAACACAAATTCAGACAGATTCTGAAGTTCTTAATCATGAGCAAAGTGCAAACTATTTTAAGCGATACTCCTGTCTGAATGAAGATGATTGTAAATCACTGTAAAAATCTAAAGATATGTCTAGTAGTTCTATTTCAAAATGCTACAGAAATGGTATCAAGGCTTCTAAACCTAAGATCAAGAAAAATATTGTTACAGTTTGAAGGCTCCACTCAACAACAGAAAACAATGCTGCTTGTTCAGTTACCAAGACAGTTTTCTGATACATTTGGGATAGTGGGGAACATAAAAGAAAAAATAGAAACTGCTCATAATTCTTGACATTATCATGCATATGCAGCAAAACAGCTCTCTGGTCTGTTCTTTATTTCACTTTTCCCTGGGCAGAATGCAGACCATGCAGCTTTCCAAACACAGCAATATTGCATGACAGAAAAAAAAGAAAAGAAAAAAAAGAAAAAAGTATCTTCTGCTTTGAAGAGGTGGGACTTTAACCTAACATGCAAGGGGTTGATTCAACTGAATATGGGATTTTTTTTTTTTATTGCGTCCAGAAAAGCTACGTGCTTATTTTGAGGATAGGTCAAAATCGTTTGAATTCCCTCAAGGGGCTTTGGATTTTTGAATGCCATGTCCAGGAATACAAATGAAGACGGATCTTGAAATAACTGGTTTTTTTCTTTGCATTTCAGATGGCAAGAGTAAGCAGTGTATGGCCAAGGACAGACATCTTTTATAAAGGATTTGGCAATACTAGAGCTTTTTACAGAGTGGTTTTTACTTTTACAGAATGGTTATTTCTGTTGAGAAACCTAATGAGAAGTCACATAGCCAAATAATCCCAATCTTAAGTACAAAGCAGGAAAGGCAGATAAGTAACCAAGTTTTAAAACAATATGCAATAGTTGTACATCTCTCTCGAACAGTTTTCTATGATTTGCCTTGGGCTTCAGTGCATTTAGCACATTTCTTCAAGTACTAGAGCAGTATCTTGAGCTTGCTTTGATTTATAACCTCCAAACATTTAATGAGAAAGGTAGGGTCCTTGTTTATCTAGTAGCTGGATTTATACATTCTGAAAATAACTCTATTTTTCTTTCTTACCTATTATTGACAGTAAGAAACAGAAAGCACTTTGAACATTTTTTTCTTACAGCAGTTAAGGATGTAATTTTTACTTATGGCTTCAAGTCTTGCTATGAGCATCTTGTGCTTCTTGTATGTTAAAATATCTGAAATTAAGCGTCTTCATTAAAAACACAGCATTCTGTAACAGAAATTCATGGCATCTTTTGATGTTCTTTCCCAGCTGTTGTCCTTTCATACAGCCTTTACTTCTAAGATACATAACAAAAATCCAGACCAGAACATGGTAAATCTACACCATCTACAGGTTGTCTCTAATGGAACACAAATGGGGATACGTTTCTTTTTCTGTAAACATGGTAGCATCAGTGTATTTCATGAATGGCTATTTAATTCCCAGTCTGAGTGAAATAACTGCTATGTTCCACAATTACTAAAAGCATTTCTGTGGTGAGTAGTAGAAGTACAATGTAGTTGTCATGCTCCAGGATCTTGCTCTTTTCTTCCCTTTTCTTTACAACAGGATTTTAGAGAGCGAAGGGCAACTGTTCCATGAAAACAGTTTTAGACTTAGCAGTATTTTAAAAAGTAAAATCTGCAAAATGAACCCCTCCTCTGCCTCACCTTAAAAGATTCTTAAAAAATATAAATCACATTAGAAGCCCCAAAATGGAGCTTAGTGCTGTTCTGTGCAGCTGGCACCACTGAGGGAATTGCAAGTGCAATCCCAAAGGCAAGGGTGAAAAATTCTCATTCCGCACAGTGTAATTATTCACACCAGCCAGTTATTCTAATGGTAATCACCACACTAAAAGTGACATGTGAAAAGACATTATGCTTTGATACAAAACACAAAATACAAATTAATTTAAAGTGGATGCTGATAGCAGTTTCCTTTCTTTACAGTTGCACAGCAGTCAGAAAATCATGCCTTCGAGATTAAACAAAACAGCAAACTGCTATACACCAGCACTCAATTGCCATGGAGAACACGACGCCTTGCAGGATGTCCACTGAGTGAGGCACATTATGGTGAAGGTTATGGTGTAGTACAGAACTGGCAATCGTATCTGGGATATCCTGAACACATGGAAACTACAGAATTAAATATTCTTAGTTCTACTGCATTGACCTGTCTTTCTTGACAAGCTATTTGAATAACTTTTGGTGAAATGCACCTAAATTCAGTTCACTTTTTCCAAATTGATCTTCCATATAGCAGTGATATCCATAAAGTAGAATTTTCCACTTTACAGGGACAGAAATGTGTTTGGGTTAGTGCTTAGACACTGTTTAACTAAGGGTTAAACACACTACTTGCTTTTCTGACGACTATAACTTTGAAGAAGAGCCGAAAGACTGATAAAAAGCATGCTTTGCTAAAGACTATCCTTGAAGGAGAGCTGAAAACCTGATAAAGAGGAAACATCCTGCCCCAGAAGGTGCTGAGAGCTGGGCAGTTGCCAGAGAGGCCTGAAGTCAACAAGAATCACCAGTAACCAGGGGATGGGAAAGGTGGCTGGGGGGAGGGACAGGTTTACCACCACCTACCCAGTTAAAGGACTATGCAAGTTACATCCCCCAGCCCTCAAGGAGCATGCCTGCCAGTTTAAAGATGCTTGACCAACAGTAGATGATGCGGTACTTAATAACCAATTAGTGTAAATTTAGGCAGGTTTTTCTAATCCTGCAAAAAGATAAATATGTGGTAGATTCCGCGTGTGGTGTGCTAGCTTTGTGGAATTGCCACCTAGCACCCATCTCTGCGCAGACATGAAATAAATAAGATCCCTCTGCTCTGCGTGTATCTTGGCGTACTGCACACCGGGTAAACGATCCCACTTTTGGGACAACAGCAGAACACAACACAACATGCCTACTGCGCTTAGTGAATACGTATTAGACATTCAAGCGTAACCTGCAGTGACTCGTAGCTACTTCACATGCTTTATCTCTGTCTGCAAACCACCAAGACAATTGTCCCATCTAAGAGGTAACAGACCACATGATATGAGAGCAGAATGTAAGTCTCAAGAGATTAAAGAAGAAGAAAAGATTATCAAATGTTATCCATTGTAATAATAATGGTCCCTTCCCACCACTTCCTGTCTTCCTTGCCAAAAAACCCCCCAATATTCCAAACCCAAGAATGCTGTTTTTATTTGAGTACTCATGAAATAATTTTGCTAGCAGTGATCCACTCAAAGCCTCAAAATTCAGAGGAATAGCATTTCTCTACCTAATTCTGAACAGTGTATCCAGACGAGCTTGAAATAGCAATTAATGGACAGAACCTTATTAATTTTATGAAAACTGCAAATTCTTAAGGGAACTACATAGATATCCCAAACATGTTACTGGAGCCAATCTTTCAAAGGTCAAAAACCAGCTTGACAGCAGCCACAAAGCCATTCCAGCTTAACAATGCTATCGCCCAGCCTTGTTTAAAATGCTGGTACCCTGAATGATTTCCCAGGCAGGAATAAAAGAAAGAGATTTGGACAGGAAGTACAGGAGATATATGAGAAAGAGAGGAACGGATAGGCATTGGAGCTGCAGGAAAGGCTCCATTAGAAATCTTTTTTGAGGTAGTTCTCATCATGAGAAACCTGTATCAGATGATATTATTAGACTTTTCAGTTAGAAGCAATCAAAATGATTTGAAAGTGCTGTAAATAGAAACAAAGGATCATGTTCAAATTTCCAAAGAGTAGGATTCTGCATGCTTCAGTAAAAGGACTTTTAATATGGGGATATTATTTTGATGGGTGTAAAGTTATGTCGTATTTTGCAATAGACACTGCTGCACTAGGTAATACAGATATTAAATTGTTTTCTGTACATCATTCACTACATGTCTTGTGTTTTCCTTATTTCTTACATTTTAACAGTTTACAGAAAGGTAGAGCAGTGGAAAATACAACCTGAGTTTTTCAATGGCTTCCACAAATACCATTTAAGCAGAGGATTTCAATCCCTAAGGTGTTAAATATTTTGTGCTCCTTGGACCTTGGGGACCAGCTGTTCCCTCATGTTTACAGAACTACTTTCGCTAAACCACCCTGATGCTTAAAGCTGAGATTGCCTAAAGCAGTGTGTTTTCAGGAAGGGGTTTTTAACTTTGTAATTTACTTTTCTTTCTCCAAAGGTTTGCCAGAATTTGTGTCTGCTCCCCCCCCGCCCAAAACTGCAGATCTGGAGGTGAGCATGAACAGAAGGAATACGTAGCATTGTATTGATAGGGACACCACAAATGTTTGTTTCTATATGGGCCCAATTTATCTGTTCTGCAGGTTTTTATTGCATGCTGAACTTTGTAAATAGGATGCATTTTTAAAGTAATTGGGTACCTGAATTTTCTAAGAATGTTTTAGTTGCAAAAAATTGAAGTCTAAAATACATTTTTAGTATTTCACAATTGACATATAGGATTAGGAAGCGAGACGCATACGAGGAAGTGAGAGATATTTCAAACTTCACTCATTTGCAATAGCATGGCAAGGGTTCCAGCTGCTGAGCTATTTAGGTATCAACAAACTGAGGTCCTGGCCTCCAGGCAGGAAACCAAACGAGCCTCTGGACACTTCACAATCCACTAAAACACAGTTTCTCTAAGGAATCATTCTGACGAAGCCAAAGCCCTGCTGATCATTCCCTTTCGCCAATTAAATCAATAGAGCCACTTAGATATACACAAAAGCAATTTCTACAAGAGGTAAATGGAATTTATATTTCACAGCATGAGCAGCAAATCTAAGGAAACAATAAAGATAGTAGAAGTAGTAGAAATAGGTTATTCTTTCACAGACTTGGTGAACACAGTTCAGGAAACTGCAGGAGAATATATTGTTTTCTAGAGTTTAACAGAAACTCAAAAGAAATGAATCAGGCACTTACAGCCTTTGCTTTCTGGTATTGGCTTTTTGTGGAGACAACTGTTACTGCACTGTGCAATACAGTTTGCATCCCTATCATCATTACATTCCAGGTTTCAAATGCTTTTGTTTCAGCTGTTGAAATAAATATTACCTTAAAGGGCAGGACATCAACAAAACACCTTAATTTATAAGACTGAGGGAGGAAGGAAGATTTGATTTAGCTTTTGCAACAAGATTTACAACTGAGATTCTCCTTATAGCAATGAGAGTACCAAGCACTGAAATAAGTAGAACTATTTCATTTAAAAGAAAGTTTAGATTTCAAACTTGCCAAACTGTTCGTAGGGCCAGAAAAATGAATGCTATATTCATTTTGAGTATAAACTCTTACTTATGATGAAGTATCTAGAAAGATTAAACAGAATAACTTTGGGGAAAATATAAACCTGTTCTGACATTTATCCCAACATAAAAAGGCATTATTATGGTGGCAGAAAGAAACATCTTTAATTTGACAAAACATTCCATAGATTATTTTTTTTATACATGGTCTAATTTCTTTAGTATGGCAATATGATGTCCTATACACTTTAGGAAGCTGTTATATTATTTATTATTAAATTTGCAAAGGGTATTATTAAAAAAGGAGTTTAAATTCACAGCTTCTGATAAACAGAAAATAAACTCAAGATGGAAATTCACTGAGTCTCTGAATTATGCACAGAGGTTTCCAAAGCATTGCTTAGTAATTGTAAAAGCTGTGGAAGTGACCATAAATAAGTAAAGTCCATAGTTCTCCTAATCCCTTTTCTATAGTGCACAAATAACTACCTCCCTCTTATCTGTTGAAAGAAAGTAGGAGCAATATTGACCAAATCATAGATTTAAAGGCTTCCTTATTTCAGATATTTATTAATATCTGTTACATGACTAATTTGTCTGCTGTATACTAAAAAAGCTAACTTTAATAAAAATTTTAGTTAAAGGAAGGAAAAAATAGCAATATTATTTCACAGTTTCTTCATCATCATCATCCTCTTACAACAGATTGGTTAAAACTTTTAATTAAAAATCTTGATCAGCCTCGGCCTGTGTGGCAGATTGAATATATCGACATTTTCTGCTGCTTTCTTCCAAAATTTAGCACACGACTAAACCAATCATGTCAGACTTGCTCTCTAAAACTGCAAAGTTCATTACAGAAGTTGTTCTTGTACAAATGCTACAAATTCGCCAAAATGTCTGACCTCATGAGATTTCAGCCAGACGGTGACTGAAAACTGCTCTGTTCCATTCACAATCTAATCAAACTCTTCAAAATGTCTGAGACATGATGGCATAGGAGTCTAAGACTAGGTTACTCTATCTTCTTGCACATTATAGTCTGTCTAATCTTTATTTCTTACAATATTTACCCTAGGAACGATGCTCATCTGTGAAGAATTGCATTAAAAGAGACCATGGCAGAGCTTCCCAGCTATTTCATGCTTTGCTTTATTTTTGCTGATAAATGGGAGAAATAGCGATTAGGTAGTGAGTGAGCACAAACGACTGCTGACTGAAGGGAAGTAATAGTTAATGTTTGGCCCTTTAAAGAATTTTCAGGCTGCACTATACATAGCACGCTAACGGAACACTTTGTTTGGAAAACAAGTCGTAGAAGCAACTCCTGCACAGAAAAGATGTATGGAATTTACAGAGCACCTGGAAAATAGCAAAAAAGTGACATAAAGTCGTAGATATTATATAAGTCTCCAGATTTTAAGTAGCATTGTTTCACATTTGAAAAGAATATACTGAGTACAGGAACTGCAGTAGAAATTGCCCATTACTGTATCCATGCTGGAAACAGGAAAGCCAGATTTTTATTCAGCTAAAACTCTTCATTTTCATAGCGGCTGCTCCCTTTAGCACCTATACAGTTATGAAGTATTATTTGGATATTTTCCCTTGTTCTTTAAGGAGATTTGATGAACATAATCAAATGTTTGTCACAGACAAAATGGGTAGCTTGTAAAGCTACCACATTTATTCGGAGCAAACAAGAAGTGAGATTTGCAAACTTTCTCAGTTCTGTGAAGGCACGTTTTAAAGTTTTAAGTGCCCTGTGGACATCCAGGAATGCCGTTTGTGCTCCAAGGAATCTGGAGTCTTCGGATTTCAGAAAGGAAGAAATACTTCCTGATTTATTTGAGAGCTGGAAGTCACTTTTGGCAAAAATCCCAGAACTATTCTTATTATTACTTTGTTAGGAAAAAGATATGTAAGATAGGAGCAGGAGAGCATGAAGCTCTAACTCATCAAGCCAAACACATAGCAAGCTGGAAGGCAGAGCTCAGGTCAAAAGCCTGAGAGGAATGGAAGCAGTGGTTGAAATCAAGAGTCCATCAGAAGACTCAGCACTACTTTTAGGTCCCACGATGAAAAAAAAGAACTCTTATGTGAGGTCACATGGGGGACACTCTGTGAAAAGACTGCATTAAGTTTGGATGTGAACAAATCTGTTTCTCTTTAATGCATCACCTACAGTAATGGCAGAAATGTTTGCAACCTAAAGTACTCTTAGTTCCTTTCAGAATCTACAAAGGGTAATATAGTGGAAACTAAGTATATCTTAGAGTAATCTTCTGTGCCACGCTTTCAGTGAGAGCTTTTCAAAGAAGTATATGAGACTTCTTGTAAATGCATGTGCAAAATTGGAAGGAAACCCTAGATCAACGTAACTGAATATATATTGCACCTTACTTTAGAAATCTGGAAAGGTTTGCAGCACAGTTTCTTCATAGGATGTTTATGAGACTAGCAAAGTCTCAAAATCCACCCAAATGTTACACATTTTACCTGCATCATTCCACATTCCTGAACAGAGTCAAATTTAGTGTCTTTTTCTTAGCATCTTAATAACTCTGCTATTTTTTCTATCTTCCTCTGGAAAGGCATAATTAAAACCTTTATTAAATCTTTATTAAAGATACCTCAGGATCTTTAATATCTGAAAAGTAATTAAATTGATATGCAAAGAGTTCTTGAAATTTAGCCTAAAATTTTAAGCACATAACAATTCTACAACAATTTACCCTTAACCTCAAACAGGAAGATTTCCAAGCGATTTAGCCATGAGTACAAAATAATACGGATATAAACATACGCTTAATCTATACATGACACGGATGTGAAGAAGAAAAGAAACATATCTTGATTTATATAGTCAACTTTAGTTGGGGCAAAGTATGAATCCATTCTTCTTGACTTTAAGTTAATTTCGGTAGTGATTAAGAATAAAAAATAAACTCAATATTTTATATGTCAATAAGCTCAATATTGTTAAGCCAGTGAAGGGACAAAGATATGATAAAGAGAAAAGACATTTTGACTAAAGAAAATCCAGCCTTTTTAAACTGAGATGTCTAGATTTAATTTATGATACTGACTGAAAGACATGGCACAACAGATCAAATTAGTCTAGCATGCATTTCTACCTTAACTTTCAAACACAAGAGAGTATGCCAAAATGGGTTGAAGTAGGAGCTTCCATCACAAAATTGGATTAAAATTCCGCATTACAACACAAAAAGAAAAAAAAATTCTTTTTTTTCTAGTTACTATTTTTTTCTATACTTTTTACAAATGACAGCAAAGATAATCTTTGGTTTACGCTCATGAGAAGCATATGAATAGATTCATATTATAGATATCAAATCTATTAATGTTGACTCGTATTGTGAAAACTGAATAGAAAAAAATTGTACAGTGCTCTTAGACACAATCAAACCAATGTTGCTATCCCTCCTAAACAGCAGATTCAGAAACTCCTTTAGGAAAATATTGCGTCTTTAAAAATACATTGCAAAGCTTTTGCCACCAAAACACATGAATTATATTCTATTACTGCTAGCATTAGGACAAGCATGTTATTTGCTGACCTCGATAGAATGTTTTTGCACAGCTAGGAAATTCCACGTTCCAAGCAACATTGTGATTTTTTTTAATTAAATAATTTTACTGTGGGCACCACTCCTTTGTTGTTTACTTTCTACCCACTAAGAACTGCTCTTAATGGGGCAAAGAATACTATTTGTGGGGGTGGAAACCCCTCAATTTAAAGAAAAAATTCACATTCTATTCTAAGATTTCATCATGAAGTCATGAGAATAGAAGGCTAATATATGCAAAATTCTTCTCAAAACTGACATGAAAACTGTCAACTTTAGTTGACAGTTCTCAACATTTCATCCAGCTTCAGTAATTGGCAAAGAAATTCACAAATGTGATTTAGCATACAGTCAAAACCAAGGAGTTCACTTCAAGAATATTCTACATTGATCACAGATCATTCATAAAAAAGTCACTTGATAAATTCTTTACCATTTTGCTGCAGAACATTGGATATGACTGTATCTGTATGTACTGAGTAAGAAGCTACATTGCACTTCTGCCATTATTTAATTGATAATATGAGCACTCAGGAAACGATCACTCTTTTATGTCAAAGTGCTCAGAGTAAGTGATTGCAATGATGACAAAGGAGGCAGATATTTTTCTCCCTTTGTAATTTTAGTTTGATAATACCAGCACCTGCATTCCCTAGATTTATGAAATCTGACATCATTAAAATCTCAACATTTCATCATAAATCCTTCAATTTAGAATAGATTCAAAAATTGTTTATGTCTCTTTACTGAGGAGCTTAGATATAAATGACACTGAAATTAATATATGAACTTCACTGACGCTTCCTAGCAGAGGCAGGCACTCCAAAGTCAATGGAGCCACGCCTGAAGCATTAACCTCAGGAGTTCTTTCAAAAAATCTCCCTTACTCAACTGCTCATGGTCCCTGGTATCCTGTACCCATGTTGCTGACCCCTTTAGCCTGGGCTAAGATCATCTCTGCTTAGGAGGAGCTTAGTTCACAGTCAATAGACTGAATTTTGGGATGGTTCATCATTATACACGCTCTGTCTAGAGCACACGATCACCCTTTATTTAACAAGTTATGAGAGCCCTACCTTCAATCCTTCCCAGTTTGCAGGGGCTTTCTAGGAGAATGCTCAAAGATGTAGGGCTTCTCTTGGTGGGGGTATTCTCACCTGCAGCTCTGGAACTTTACCCACTGTGTAAAAAAAAAAAAAAATAATAAAAATCACATCTTCACTGCGGCAGAAAAACGTGACTCAGTCCTTTAGATAGGCACGCAAGAGAGATGAAAGCCAAGCTGAAGTATCCATGCTACGAGAAATTATTCTTTTATTTTTACATTGGCCAGTGTGGGCAGAAAGACTCAGTCACCATGAAGCTTCGCAGGTCTTCTCGGTGACTCAGTTAAAATTCCCCATCTCGGATGGGAAACGGATTACAGCTTGCCACGATATCTGCTGGAGCACTCCTTTTCCCTAAGCTGTGTGCTGACGAGTTACTCAGCCTGATATGGCCATAGACTGGGCCAAATAATACTTGTTCCTAAGTCAATTATTTGAAAATAGAACCTGTAATGTGAGATTTACTGTGATACTGTTAACTTTGTAGTGAATTGAAGTGTTTGTAGCATCTGTAAAATTGATGGATTGTTTCTCATAGAGCTAGCAGTTCAATAGCAAATATGGCTTTTATGTGCAGGAAAACAGCAAGGTCAAACAGCTGTGAAGGGTATACTGGAAACTCAGCTGACTTCTAGGGGAACAATGCACACCCTAGAACTTACTATTTGTTTCTTTGAAATGAGAGCAGATGTGAAAATACCCACAAATATCATCCATGCTTTTTTGCCAGCTTCATGTACCTAAGATGAACAGAATGGCTAGGAAAAAAATTTGCTAGGTTTTAGTTCTATTTTTAAAGAGGATTTGACAGAGAGAAATCCTTTTTCAATAGGATTTTACAACCTAAAATATATGCTCAGATCCTCCCAAATGTAGAAAGAATACCTAGTGTGTCTGTGTTACCACTGCCAGATCTCAGCAATGACAAAAAGGGAAGAGGGAACTGTTCTTTTGTTTTTCTACTCAAGTATAAAATAATCATAACGTGAGAAAAAGCAAGGGTCATTTGAGTTTTACTTTTTATTCCTTTCCCTCTATGTCTTCACTTCACACTTTTGTCTTGAATTGGGAAGGGAGAAGGCAAATATAACTCATCAGAAAATGTATTTCTCCATTGTATGGAAAAGTACCTTAAGTTATTCAAAATAAAAGTCCACTGAAAAATTCACTGGGAAAAAAATGCACGAAAAAATGTAACTTTTGATTTTAAAACTACAACAAGTAACATTTGATCAGATCTTGTAAAGAACCAAGACATTGTGAAAAACATGGGAGTTTATGATCCAGTCTAGTAGAAGATCATCTTCAGCTCTGACTGCAGCTTGTCATCTCTGAAGAACCATTAACTGTTAAAAGTAAAACATAACTGTCTCGTCACACGGGGAAAGCTGGCGTGACTTTGGCTATTGCCCAACCAAACAGCCCTAACCGGAGTGCTAGGAAATTGTGTTAAATAAATACGAAACTAGACAATTATTGCAGATCTCCGTTTAATTCCTGGCTTTGTTAGTCTTCCTGTGTGACCTTCAATGAGGCATTTAATCTCTTTCTGTATCAAACAGTAAATAGTTGTCAGAGAATGACAATGGTATACCAGAAGGCATATAAACAGCTAGCAGAAAAAGAATAACATACACGATTCATCTGGTTTATGAAAAGCTTGCCTCCATTTGAGCAAATAGAGCTTTTAAATCTTAAGTATAGTGTGTAATATTTTCTTTACAATGAATTCATTTTATTCACTAATTACACCAAGAAAATTGTGTCAATCATACCTTTCATCATTTATGATGAAATTACAGTCCCACTTATTAGACTTGGAGCCTTAATACTATTCCTAACATCTCCTGAATGTAGACTGGACTCTTCAAGGTAGAGAGTTACCAGACACTTTGCCCTGACAAAAAACGGTTCTAAAAAGTCCCTACTTTTTAGCAATAAGTCACTTATTTAAAAGCATTTGGCAGTCTACTTGAAACCAAGTTTCACAGATTTATCCTTTTACTGAAATAAGATTGCTCCAGTTAGTTCACACTGGCGGGTCAGGCTAGCCGCCCTTTCAGTACCACTGAAGGTAGGAGTTCCTACAGCACCGTGTCCTTGGGAAGCACCCGTGATTGCTTGGTGCGGAACGTAGAAATTTAAAATCTGGTTATACACACATCCGGTTACAGTACAGCAGTGCAATGACAGTAAAGTATTTCCCCCTCATTAAAATGCATATAATTAATTTCAAAATCGTGCATGTCTAATAGGATGCCTTGCTATTTAAAGAATCTTAATTCTGCCAAGATGTCATGAAAATAAATTCATAGAACTTCTTTCCTATCTCATTTAACAACAAGATGCAAATGTAACTAATGTTTCCCTGAAAATTGAGAAAAATATCAGCACAGTGCCTAATCAACTTCAGTAATGTTATGCCATTTATCACCAACCACAAGTGTAAAATTGCTTCAGCAAAATAAATAAGCACCTCTTTCACTTTGCATTGCAGTTTAAGATAACTTTCAAACTGAGAAAAAATTTTAGCTAAGGGAAGATGAACAACAGATTCAGATTTTGCTTTAATTTTTCATCACATATTCCTGGGTCTGATTCTTACACAAGTACAGTAGAAGAAATTTATGAAAGTGGCTTCAGTAAGTTAAGTGCATATATCAAATATTTATGATTAAAGAACATATATAATCATATATTTTATATATATATGATTCACTATTTCTTGAATACAAAGCAGTTGCAGAAAGTTGAAGTAGGAGAGTACTATTAACAGGAAAAGTTCTGCCTTGCTGCTTGGTTTTGGTGGAATAAGATATCAATTCCTTCAACAAATATCTTACATGTACCAAAAGCCTAATAGATCAGAGACAAAAATTCCCGCTGCTTACATTTCTGTTACAGATAACCTTAGTGAAATAATTCCGTATCTGAAAAGAAATTCCCCTGGTCCAAGTCAAAAGTAATCCTGCATAGCAATAATTATTAGCATGTAATAAATGAAGAACAAAAACAAAAAAACAAAAACAGGCAAATTTCTAAAATATAATTTATCTCACTGTGAATCTGATACCAAACATCAGCAGAATATCCTAATTGTCACTTTGGTTTCTATGAAGCTCTTTTAAATAGAAAAAAATATTCATACTAATAATTCTTGATGATGCTTGGCAACCCCCCCTACACCCCCCCAAAAAGCAAAACAACAAATGGAAGATGTGGGAGCTTTTTTTGGATGTTCTAATAGGAAATGAAGCCAATTGTTTATCAAAAAGGAGTGACAAGTTAAAATAACTATGATATTGAAGTTTTTATGATGACAATTATGTTTGAAAACAGTGGTGAATGTAAATAGTAACTCTTTGTAATTCAAGTCAGCGGCAGTATCTTATGTGTAGGATCAAACAATGTGATTCTCTACTTTGCTAGCTTAATTTTACAGTGTTACTACTTAGCACCCCCTCACACCATTCTCCAACACCATTCCTACCGATGGGTCCACTCTGAGAGCAGCCTGAGCATTATAATGATTCTTATGTTGCATTTCTGGATCTGTCATACATTTAACAACCCGTTTCACTCAAAATCTAGTGTAGTACAGACAGGCTGGGTATCCACACTGCTGTGTTCCCAGACTATTGTACGGGTGGGCAGAAGATGCTCAAGAGAGCAATTTCTGGCTAACTGGTCAGGAATTGCTGTTAAGGGTTTTGACAGGTTGAGCAATACAGTTCTTCCTAAACGAAGTAAGATTATATTTCTGGACCAGAATCCTGAAAGACCCCTCCAGCCAGCAGAATTCATTTTCATCCAAGTAGTTTCACTGTAATAAACATCACCACATACATCAGCTATCATACATTAACATAAATCATCAACAGTTTTAAATGAATTCAGAAGTGTGGCTCCCTATTTCTACCAGATACAAGTCTGTCTATAATTTAATTTTTTGTACAAAGCACAAAACAACTTGAAAAAATAAGCTATGGCACTCAAAGCAACCTCAAAGAATTCTGAAGTAGCCCACAAGACCTTTTATATATGACATCCTGAAATGAGGTGAGAATTCAGATCTTCCTGCCACTACCAGAGTCATTACTGGAAAGCTGGGATCATTAAGTTACTTGGTTGAAAAAGAACTTTTGGATGGATATAAAACTCAAAGGCATAAAGATTTAAGATGTCTTTTTCAATCAAAAATAAAAGCCATGGTGCGTAACAGATTTATTTCAAATAAACAGAATAATTTAGCAGTATACGACAATTTTTTTTTTTTCTATTGAGATGTTATTGAAAATGTGTCAGCTTACACTGAAACCTTAACTATTTAAAAACAATTGCTTGAAAGATATGGACAGATAGATCAATGTTTTGAAAAACTCTTGTTACTGTTGTATTCCCAACAACACTTGAACAGGAAGCCATTCAACACTTCACAGCCGCAGTTCTTAGCTGCACACGTGTGTTCTCTCTCTTGTTTTTCTACACCTTGTATGACTCTGATTTCACCCAACTTCATCATTCCTTGTATTTAAGTCAACTGCCGCACACCAGCTTCAAGTCTCAACCAAAGCAGGAATGATCCCAATGTTTGGTAAAGATTTTTAACTTTAGTGTGCCATAGGAGCTATATAATTCCAGAAGAATGGTCCACAAATTGATTTATTTTCTAAAAAAAGTTTCACTGGACTTGCAACTTTCCTGACTTTTCAGCTCAACCCTATTCAATAAACTACCTTGCCAGATTCTTATTACTCTGATTAATTGATCAAAGGCAATGACAGCCATAAACGTGCAAATGGAATGAACTCTGGTACCCTCATATTTCTTTGCAGCCTATATTTGCTTGGGCTACTGAACATATGTGAAGTAATAAATCTCAAAAAATTGTTTATCAGGAGGTGTTGTAGAGATCAACTTGGAAGTCAAGCAAGGATAATTTATCTTGAGACAGAAAATTACCGCTAAGCTCTTAATAAAGGACTGTTTGCACCTTTTGCTGTAGTATTTTAGTGAGTTTACCAATGGTAATGAAATCCAGTTCCTACTCTAAATTTACCCCCTCCTCACCTTAAATCTAAAGTGAAAAAGTTTTTTATTCTTTTAACAGAAAATAGAGAGGAAGGCTTTAACAGTGTATTTTAGTATCAACAAAGAGTATGTCAGTTCTGTAACTTGGTTTTCTTGGTATAAGAATAAAGTCAGTTTACACCAAATCTAACTAAAGGTT
This sequence comes from Aramus guarauna, assembly GCA_013400195.1. NCBI lineage: Eukaryota > Metazoa > Chordata > Aves > Gruiformes > Aramidae > Aramus > Aramus guarauna. The sequence goes on from VXBL01000533.1 coordinate 728,487, forward strand.
ATTATCCAGTCAAATATCTTTTATCTGTTGCTCTTTCCACATGCTGCAGGAATGCATAGCTGATGCTCCCACAATGGAACAGAGTAGGAACCTAGCTTGGTTCAGCTCTATTATGTATCCAGCTGGTTTTTTTGAAGAAAGACAGGAGAGACAGTGAAAAGAGGAGAAAACAAGGGGCTAAGGTGGGGGGGGGGAGAGACAGATAAAAGATAGCTAAGGAGGTATGCCTTTCATCGAATATGTCGATACCAGATGGCTCTCAAGACTTAATGCAAACTCCAAAGCTGAAAAAGCTATTTGAGTTCCCTAATACCCATCTCAACGCAGTCACACTGTTATTCTAGGTAGACTAAATTATACCGGTTCAGGCTGCCTAGAGATCACTATGCTTTTGCAACAGGCAACGTAATGGTCCTTTCAGGAAGAAATTTAGACTGTCTCATCTGCCCAGTGTTGCTAATATGAACACCATTAAGACAGCATTTAGAAAAGAGACTTAGCAGAAACATAAGTAAGTTCCAGTAGACGTGCAAATGTCTTCACAAGTAACACAGTACTAGAGTAATGCACCAAAATTCAAAATCATCACACTGCTGCTTTCTTACTGTCTTCAGAGAGTTGCTGTATTAAGTCTCCGGCTCAGCTGTGTCCTTTGTCTGCTGAAGGCTAAATCTTATCACACTATTGACAATCTCATGTCCAAGAACTTGATTGTTCCTTGCCTTTAACTCTCTGGTCTCTAGGTTTATCCAGAGACGTATATTCTCCAAAGACTGTGAGGTTTTAGAGTCTAGCATCAGTGCTAAGGTCTCTATTCAATTTCAAGGACTTCAGATCACATCTTTGTTAAACCTGCAAATTATCAATACAAAGATGTCAAATTTTATGCAGACAGGATTTAAGTTACCCAGTTTTGAAAGGCACTCTATTATTTGGCAATCAGATATAATGGGAATATTTGTACCAATGACAGAGAATTTCAGTTTGAATCAGATAGTTCCAGCTCTGTGTTATCATTTAACCTGGACTCCATTTGTCTATTAAATGTCCGCTAGCCTGCAGACTAAAGATTCAGAGTTTTCACTTGAAAAGGTTCAAAGTTTTCATTTTATGGCACTGCTATTTTCTAGTCAGGGAAATAAGTAACTAATTAAGAGATCATATTTATGCACAGTTTGAGCCTTCAAAGAGTTCAACTGAAGAGAACGGTGAGAACCATGTGAGTTATAGTGGTGTATTGGGTTTGCGTGGCCAGGTTTTGGTAGCAGGGAGGTCTGCAGGGGTGGCTGCTGTGAGAACCTGCCCAAAGCTTCCCCCATGTCCAACAGAGCCAGTGCCAGCCGGCTCTGTCAGATAAATTTTATCTTCCTTTGGAATGAGATAAAGATAGGTAAGAAGTTCCTAAACAGGACACTTTACCCATGAGTTTCTGCCATTTATGTAGTGCTGTTAAGTATCAGAGCAGTGAGAAATCATAAGATGACTAGTGCTTAAGGATTTGTCTCTGCTTGCAAAGCTTTTTGAGTAGAGCTATTCAAACAGCTTTAAACAGAGATCACATTTTAAAAAATCAAGAGCATAAATTCTGGTGGAAGCTTTTGCTAGAGTAATCAATTTAAGAATCTTGAAAACAGCCTGAAGAGCTTTCACCACTGGCAGAGAACAGTGTAGAGACTGACAAGTCCTACACCACAAGAATACACTTAAAAATACCGAATAGACTCAGTACCAGCATATACAGGGTTGGGAAAGTCCTTCTGTCTCCTTTATCGTCTCTCTGCTGGCTTGAAAGTGAAGAACCACCCCCAAACAATTAAGCGCTCACAATACAAAGTTAACTTCGTTACAGATGCACCTTAACAGACTACCCATACTTTGGCTCGAAAGTGAAGCTTTAATGCTCTGGGGGAAAAGAGAGACAGAAAAATCTAATCCAAGTACTTTTATTTATCAGTTTAATAGAACTATAACTTAAGGAATAAAAAATATTTGTCATAAAAGTAGCTGCCGAGTTATCTTTGTGACAGACCATTTGAGACATACAATGGTAATATCTGTGTCCTTATTCCCTGAATTAGGATCATCAATTCCTTAGCAATTGCCTAGAGTTCTTTTGGAAGTAGAGGACTTTATTTTCCCATTACAATTTTATAGCAATTTTTATGGACTTATAGAATGCACATGTTTTAAATCGGAGCTGTTTACCTCAGATTCAATTTCAGATTTTTTTTAAAATGCTGACCAAGTGTCCCATCACAAAGTCCACATTTTAAGGTAAAATGGAAATTGCTGGTCAGTGGACTCTGAGGACAACATTTTGAGGTAGGTGTAAGCACATCTTCTAATATTAAAAGAAAATTAAAATAAAATAGATTAAGTGATGATCCTCCTGAAGTTTCATACTTCTGTGGAAGAAATCAAAGCTAGAATCCAGTAGAGGATACTATGATACTACAAGAGTGTACAAGTGTTCAGTCAACTTCATTAGAGCCAAATTCTGATTTCATTCAAAATCACTTCCTCCTTCTAAAAAATAAACACCACAATGATAAAGAATTTACTTACTATATTCAGGTTTTGAATCATGGAACAAATTATACTGAACACAGAAATACTCAGTTCCTGCAAATAATACCCAAATCCTCACACACAACCCTGAATCTGAAATTGATTTTTTTTTCAAGGTGCTGCTTAGAGCAATGAAAGTCTTATGTCGTTTGATTTTATTGAACACCGTACATCCAAAGTTCTGCTACAAAACAATGGAGACATTAACACTGTCAACTTCTCTGTAATAAGTTATCATCCTTGAAAAAGTCTTAGAAACAGGGTCCATTCACATTTGATGGTGGACGCTGACTACACCGTTGCAAGTAACACTTTATAGCTTGATCCAACTCAGTTAACAAAAAATGTACAATCTTTCTTTGATTACCCTCGTATTTCTTTGTAAAGCCCTTTTTGTTCTCAGATTTGCACTGTGAAGAAGAGGATTCTGAAAGTGAATTAACCATCGACATTATTTTCCATCTCAGTTTAGTTCTGTAACAGGCATCTTAAGCTTGCTCTAATTTCAGATATAGACCAAATTATCTTGAATCACAGAATCACAGACTGGTTTGGGTTGGAAGGGACCTTTAAAGCTCATCTAGTCCGATCCCCCTGCCATGAGCAGAGACATCTTCAACTAGATCAGGCTCCTCAGAGCCCCATCCAACCCGACCTTGAATGTTTCCAGGATGGGGCATCTACCACCTCTCTGGGCAACCTGTTCCAGTGCTTCACCACCCGCACTGTAAAAAATTTCTTCCTTGTATCCGGACTGAATCTACCCTCTCTCTTAGTTTAAAACCATTCTGTCAGGGAGTACACTAATAAATCTGCTATTTTCCTAGACACCTATTTTGCTGGAACGCTGTCTGTGATCTGTGAAGCAAGTAATTCTGCCTATCAGCTTACTGTAAATATCCAGCAGAAATGTAAATGGCAGAAGCCGAGATCAGCCACTGATCCCAACATATCTGTTAATTTTCGTGCCATGTTTGGCTACATCCTAGTGCTTTTCTCCTCAGGCTCAGCTTCATTTTGTAGCTATTTTCACTTTAAGGGTTTTCAGGGCATCAATGCAGGATGCAGCCGTACCAACCAGAGCTGAGCCACAAATGTTCTCAATCTCTTTTTCATTTAAAACAGGGTGTTGGGGGGTTTTTTTGCTATGAAAGGATTCTCATATGGAAGCACTTCAGTGCACACTTTTTTCTAAAAGTACTTTGCATTTTCCAGGAATTAATTCACTAGACTATTTATGACCCATCGATTCTAATGAAAGCAGAATTATTATCTCCCATATATTTAAGACACGGCTGCATCATGTGAACAACTTGAGTCCAATGGTCATGACAAAGCTAAGAGTTTTTTAAAATAATGTGGAAAAGTCATAGTGCTTTCAAGATTAGGTATCAAATTTTCCCCATTTATCTAATCAATAGCTGCAGTAGAGATGATATCAAAACAAGTGAAGTCGGTGAAAAAAAGCAAAGATTTCCAAGAAATCACTGAGAACATCAAAATACATTCAAACAGAAGAGCGCATGGGGAAAATCCCTGATTTCTACAACTAAAAATGCTGTGCTTTCTTTGAAGAAAGAAAGAACTTGAAGTAACTGCAAATTAGTGTATGTGCTGTAGTTAGAGCAATAAAAGGGAACTGTACGTATTTTTAGTTTGCATAATCATTATAGCTGGCCATTCAAGCATAAAAGTGGATTTTCTGCTGTAGCAACAGTTTTAGTTTCTGTTTTTCATCATAAAACTAATTAAAAGTAGACATGGGTTGACCTACTAAGAAATATATTGGTTATATTTGAATACTGGGTGGAATATTGTGTATATTTGAATACTTATCCATTAAGGCATATATCACTTACCAAATACAGTTCACTTGTATCGAGTTCAAGCTGTGCCACAGAAAAAGCTCCAGAGCAGTTTAGCTGAAGCATACTTCCACAGACTTAATATCCCTAAAATTACCCCCAAATATGTTTTTTCCCCTATGACTTTCTAAAAAAAAAAATGTTTCCCTTTCCCTTGTAGTTGGTGAAAGACAACTTTCTAGTGTCAATTTTCTAGGAGGAGGCAGTTATTACAAAAGCCGTATAAAGTGTTTGAGACATTTTCATTAAATGCACACAAAATCCCTTTGTTGCTCTTAAAGGCTTGCTCTTAAATTCAGCTGTGTCACAGTCCTATTTAAGCACACGTAAAACTAATGAAAAAATTGCCTGATATAGAAATGGAAGCCTGAACTCTGGGTGGCCAAAATGTTTTAAGATCTAATCCACCAAGCCTTCTCCTTTTTTACTCTGGCATATGGGTGTAACTTGAAGAATTTTCAGGAAGAAGAGTAAACAGAAGAGACAGTTGGTGCAGTAGATAAGCCATATCAAAACTCGAGACAGATTTTAACATGAAGATAATGGATGTGTACTAAGAACAGTTACCAAAGACTTGACAGAATGTAAACCTGGAGGCCAGAAGATGGGCTAATGAACCATAACTTTCCATTTCACATTTCTAGAACTTTATATTTGAAAAGTAAAATACACAACGCATGTGAAAATGCACACTTTTAGAATCCTTCAGTAACTAGTTGAATGTACTGTCTTCCCCAGCATATGCAGACACACACATATATATAATTAGTTATTATATTTCAAAAGTATTTGGTGTGCTGGTCATCTTACTCCTTGGCACCTGCCTTGAGCTGCTGCGGGGGACAGGGGACCCCAAGGTGGCCAGACCTGGGACGTGCTCCACAGATCAGCCCAAGCCACTTCTGCCTTATGACCATCCTGTTACCTCCGAGCCACAAGTACTTGAAAGGTTCTTTTCAAGAGTATTGAGTTCTCCTCAAAACACATACAGTTGTGTTCAGATTGTATATTTGGATAATGTAAACACCTGAATTTCACTTTTTGGGAAGCAAATGATTTGAGTAAACCCTCCCCCTCCTGAATGTTACAGCTGTCCCATGGAAAGGTAGGAATTCAAACTGCTGTCCAATTTCTAATTAAAAGATGTGAATGAAAAGCTGACATTTGGTTGTGCCTGAGAAGATTGGGGTTTTTTATTCCAGACCTGCAACTGATAGACGATTATTAAGTCAGAGTAAAACTATTCTATGCAAGTGTTCTAGAAGTTGGTTGTTAATTTGACTTTTGTAATATAATATTTCTGGTGCTTAAGACGCACAGTCAGTTTACTATATTCAGACAAATATTGTGTTATCTGTCATAGCAGTGAAAGTTCAAGTACATTTCTCCTAAATGCTTACAGCCTAGTAAAGTAATTTAAATTCTAAAGAAATATGTATCATAATCTAAATATAAATATTATTGATAACTAGTTTCATAACTAAAATCGCTTACAAAGCAGGATTTAATTTTTAATAAACCTGCAGTATTCTATAGGTGTGTTTGGTTATATATTCAAAATTTACTGGTATTTTAATTGGTTTATTTGTCATCGTTACAAATTGTTGCTATATACATTACTACAAAGAGAAATGGTTTTTGTCATAGTTCATCAAAAGAAAGTTATTCAGATTAAGACAACATAGCAACTAAAATTGTAGAATAAAGCAATAATTTCTTCCACAAAGTGTATTGTTTTAGTTATACCTAGGATCATCTACAAACTTATAAATTCTCTTTTTAATGAACAGTTATCATGTGCCAAAGACATTAAGAGAAGGATCAAGTGCTCATTTTAACTGAGGAAGAGAAACACATGTAGAAATAAAAAGCTGGAATTTTGCATCCCTGAAAAAGAAAAAAACAACTTCAAGGAAACAGTGAATTGCACATGACTGATAAGAATCAAATTGATTGCCCTAATTTCTTTCACGTAAAATTCTCTTTTCAGTACACAGTATAGCCATTAGTATCTACTAACGAAATGAAATTTTCTCAATTCTCTCTATTTATACAACTGTTCCACGTGCTGCTGATCAATAATGGTCGTACAGCAGTCAACAGTATTAAGGCCCTAAGGTAACTGCCCGGAGCTTATCCATAAATCTACAATACAGTCCAAGCAAAAAAGGATGGTCAATGGGAATATAAACTGAAAGTGAAGAAAAGGAAATATTCTTTTTTTTTTTTGTAACATAACACTAACTCAGATTAGTTACGCGATATTGTCTGCAATGCTTTTAGAAGGCTAAATAGACAAATAACATTTATTGCCATGCAGTATCAAATAACTAAACAGATCAGTCTTTAAACCTCCAGAAGGAATGCCTCCTTATTAGAGATAGGATCATGCAGTACAATTAAGCCTGAGTCTTTTGCCTTATTAACACTATGACTTATGTTTGAGAGGAAGATGACAGAGTAGATACGTCCATGGTCTGATTTAGTACAACAAAATCCTCTGCTCTTTCTTAAAGCCAGAACATCCCGAACATGAACATTTTCAGGAAGTGAAATTTGGAGCTTACTCTGAAATTCTGCGGTTCAACTATGCAGCCCAAAATAAATTTAGAGAAACATTTCTATGGGTTTATTTGTTTAATATCCATCTTTTTCATACTCATGTCAATCATCTCTTTAGGTGCATGCACAAGAAAGGCCTGTCCTACATCTCATTAAATAAGCGGACATTTGTATCCAGCAATATTTTACATGGCAGAGACAAATTGGGGGCCAGGTTAGAACCTACATGCGTACGATCTGCCAGATTAATACAAAAGCAAGTTTGTTAATTCGAGCTAGAAAATAACTAACAGTAATATATTCCTTCTAGCAAAAGTTAGACTCATAGTCCTGGGAGGGTGAAAGCTGTGGCCTTGTGCAGCCCAGTAAATGTCAGTGCCCATAGGCACTACTAGAAGCTACCAGGTCTCATCACTAAAGTAGGGGTGCATGTCAGCTTCTAAGAGAAATATCTCTACTGCATCTAATAATTAAATTCAAGGGACTTTCAAACATATGCTTTATCAGTTAAAAATTTGTATTTTTAATTCCTCTAGCAGAGGCTGAATGAAAATGAAAACACACGTTTTAATTTAACCTCTGATCCAATTCTACAAAGTGACCACTTGATAAATTTTTCTGGTTGTTTAAGGCTACCACTTGGTATAGAAATAGCATTAACAAAAAGCCTTGTGGAATTTTTTCTTTTTTTTTTTAGCTTTTTCATCTTTTTAAGGTATAAATTAAGCTAAAAGCTTACAGAGACAGGGTAGTTTACTCTAATTGAACGTAACACATACACTCTATGAAACAACTGCCTAAAACAATTCCAAGAGTCAAATAACTAAAAGCTAAAAGTCTGCTTACACTGTAAAATACTTCAATGTATTACTCACAGACACTTACTCCATAGAGTGCTTGGTGTAATTCTTCTTGCTGAACCTCCCTTCACCTTCCCCCCCGCTTCCACTCAGGTAACAGCAGCCAAACTAAAGGCTGACTTAAATACAAGAATTCAGATGAATGTGTTCTGTCACTATATGGACAGTTTTGAATGTCCTTTCAGGATCTTTTAGACTGTTTCTGTTAGGAGGTGAAACTGGAGTCCTGATTTGGGCATCTATTGGACATGATTAGCACTATATTAGAAACCTAATTACGACACTTTCTCTTTGATCCCAGTTCCCCGCTTCATTCCAGCTGGCGCATCAACCAAAGGAACTCTCTTGCCGTGGAGTTTTCAAGGTCATATTATAATTTCTTGGTTTGGCTGCCAAGCTTCCTTGCTACTTATTTCTAGCTTTTCCTTAGCTTAAAGATTTCCATATAGGCTTCTTGATACCACTTTTTGCATTCAGGTCCCAAACTTTCTTGGACTATATGGCTCAACTTCTACTCTAGTCTAAACACCACACTTGGTGGTTCCCAATGCTCTGCTGACTGTTAGTAAAGGAGTTTATTTTGCTTTTCAGCCTGAATGAATAATGGCCATTGTGTCCAGCAGCTTCACTGATCTTTCATGTCTCATCTTAACTCATACTAATATATATATATGCCTGTGTATGAATATACGTACACACACATATGTAATCTCCTTATAGGAAACAAAAAAATTTCTATTGGTGCCCAAATCTTCACACACTCAGTTTTTTGAATACCTAACAACTCTGTAAAGTGAACAAGAAATGAGAGAATCCCATTAGGTTACTAATGACCATTTCTTTCCCTTAGTGAAATGAGGGGAAAGCAGGAGTTTCCTCTCAACCTCCATGCCCAGCACACAGCTCAGACCAAAGTGCTGAAGTTTCCACAGCTGCCTTCACCTCACAGGTACGGAAGAGATTACGGTAGTCCTTATGATCGAGTACATTTTACGTCTTTTAAGTATCAAGTGGTAGTCAAGGATGAGAGATTAAAAGTTACACAAGCTAATTCCAGCAAGATTCTTTCTTATCTATTCTTACCCTAGGGAAAGGTGGAGAGCAATTTTCATAACCTTTAGACTTTCTTCTGAATATTCCTGAACAGATATTTTACTAGCTATTAAAAGCAGGATCTGCTGCTTGTTCCAGATCATTATTACTTGCTTGTATTTTTTTTCCTTTTCTTTCTTTAAAAAAGAAAAAAGAAAAACAAATTCAATTTCTTTTCAGGTATGTATTTCCGCTACTATACTTGGTACCATTTGTTGGTGAGCTTTTAGGCTCTTCTTTAAAACAATTTTTGTTCAAAAATATAGGTTATAACAGCAATTAATAATCAAACAGATGATGGATTTTTTTCAATTTGGGGTTGTTCAGATGCTTGTGTATATCCGGACTGGACTTTCATGACCAGGTCAAGCAGAACCTTGTTGTTAGAAACGGCACTCAGTGCTAAGCTTCATAGTTTATGTCTAATGAAATATTGCAGAATAGAGCCACAATTTCCGAAGTCCTCCCCGCTTCCTGTCCCAGTTTTGTAAAGGAGAAATAACTGTTTAAACAGCCTCATAAAGGATTTCAAAAATGTATGGATGACCAGTACTATGAGAAAAAGTACTAAGTGATGAGAGACAAATGAAGTATTATTTCACGGTAAAAAATATGCATTACACTGGATACCATCTCCTCCCCTTCCTTCCGCACATCCTCTCTTGCAACTATATGTGAACTGTCCTCCATCCCTTCTGAAGGTCTAGTCCAAGCTAGGTTTTAATCCACAGGAGTATTCCCATAGCCCTCAGATCACCTTGGATGACCCTGCAAAACTCCAGCTGTATATCACGTCATACAGAGCAAAACCCAAAATAATCTCTACAAAACTTCTGGTGAGCTCAGGAAGATCCAGTACAGTAACAAGGGCTTTAGGATTCCAGCATCAGAACTCCTTTTACTGAAAATATTTTGGAAATTAATTTCAAGCTGGCAAGCTTTGTGAAACACAAACAGCTACAATTGGCCAATCTACTATTTAGATGAAAGTGAAATATGTGCACTCCTGCAGAGATTAAGCAATTCTCTATCGAACTGTTTATTGTTCACTATTATAATTTACCATATGAGCTGTGCCAACATTCTGAAAGAAGGATCCAAAGAACGTTCCTTTCTGTGCCTTTTTTATGAAATAGAACTTCCCTAGAAACACTAAAAAATGTAGGTACTGAGAAAGTTCCACTGAACTCAGCATCTGCAATGCCTACTGGACGAGAGAAAAATAACAAACTATACAGTCCTCACTCACAATGAAATTTAACTTTATTCTTTATACTTAACACCATCCCGTGCGCCCCCTCCCCCCACCCTTTTTAAAATATTTGCATACCATTTTGTCATTGTAATCTTTGCTGTGTTACAGGACCATTACCTGTCACTAGCTGTGAAATAAATGGCTACTTCTGAGTTGTATAGTCCGATTATTTTTACATATAAAAGAGAAATACAACTGAAAAAAACAGGACTGCATTTAAATGTATGTAGCAGGTACACCATCCCAGCTGGAAACCGGATTTGATGGTGAGTACCAGTGATGGACTATTTCCTGTGGAGGATATCACAATGTAATAGAGTAGCAGTTGAAACAACACTTTCAGTAACACATTATACTAGCTTCATTTATCTGTTCAATGAATAGGAAATCTACTTAAGCCACAGTGCCAAGATACGCTATTTCTTTTGCCTCAAATGCATTTTTCACATTGCCATACTACTAATGGAAAATGTGTTATAAACAACAAAAAATGTATTTTATCTCACAGAACACTTAATTCATGCAGTGAAGATTTTAACTGAAGTTTCTATCATTTTAGATAGGGAGGATGGTGTGGGGTTTTTTTCTTTTTCAAACTTCATGACAACTTATACAATTATGTATTCAATATCAGTTAAAGATACCTATACATATCATCCTTATCTGGCAGCAGTACATAAGGCATATAAAATATAACTGCCTCCTACAGAGGTGATCTGTCATCAGCTTTTGAAGTGGCAGCCAGTAGTAGAGGGCTACTCCATGCATCTCTTCATTTGCACACTCAAATTTCAATAGAGACCGAGAATGCTTTTTTTCCAAATTCAGTTGGGAAGAAGATTGTTCCCAATTACTGTGCTGTGACTATAATCACGGTGAAGCATGTCTGCCTTATTTCTGTGCTTGACCAAAGCAGCGTGAGCCATGTAGTAGCTGACTGCTGAGTAACAGGATACCTGGGCAGACCCAAATCATAGTGACCACCACTGAACCAAGCTAGAAGGAAAAGCACACCAGACGTCTTTACTTTAGGGCGGCTTCCAAGGTTTTGCTAAATATACGTAACAGTATTTCTCAAGATAACAGGAAACAGGATGGTATTCAAAATTCTGTCCTGAAGGCTATCAATTTTTGATGTCAGTACTGTCCCATACATGAATGACAGAGTTGGCCACCTACAACTGCAGGCATGTCCTCTCAAGTGACAAACTGCAGAATTCAAAAAACTGTCTAATGTCATCCTATATAAATAAATATTAAATTGCGTATAGTGTAATAAGAACATTGAGCAGAATGAGCAATGATTTCCTAATTTGTAATCACTGAATCATGTCAGGTCAGAGGCACATTATGTGATGCTATATATCATCAACAGTTATACTGGTTTATTTTTATGGAAGCAACAAAGGCAGATGAACAATATTTGCACTTTCTGAATTTAGCAGTCTGTTTTCTGTTCATTCAAAATCAAAGTGCAAAAGCTCATGCAAGGAATGATGACTTGTGTGATGGAAGAGAACCAATGACAAATTCAGAGCTGATGGATATTTATAGGGGATAAAACATTTTGAGATTTCCTGTAGGGTAAAGGTGTTGAAGGCAAGAGTGGGACTATATTTATTTCTCAAATTTACTATCTATTCAACACATGCTCTTAGAAGACACACAGCTATAAAAAGGCCACTCTTTTTCTATGACAGCACTCTCTACGTTACACTCACTGATGATTTTGCCAGAACAAGAAAACATTCCTGGTACTTACTATAGTAAGAAAATGATGGAAAATAGCATCATATTTTGTTGTTTAGGTTCATTGTTGATATCAAACAATATTCAGAAACCTTTGTGGCCTTCAAAGTTTACTTGTTCTCCAAATTTCCCTTCTAATCAACAGGTTCAGGTGATCCAAGTAGCAGCAGTCAAGCTTCTTAGTGTGAACATTTTAGGCATGCTGCCCCAATTCACATTAAATTGTTTTATTTTCAGTGCTGCATGGCTGCATTTTTTGATAGCATGGAGTGCTACGAAATAAGTTTTTGTGATTTGTGAAGGGCGCAGGCAATCAAACACAACTTTTATGTCATTACCACTGCATAAAAGTGTATGTTCGCTATAACGTTCCAGAGCGATAGGAAATGCCAAGTAAAAGAAAAACAATGTTTGATTGTTTACTCACTCCATTTATCCCACATTTATGTGAAATAAATAAAGGAGCTATAAAGGGGCTCCAGTGGCAGACCACATTTAACTCTTGCTGTTGAAAGCTAAACCGTAGTAGATAAAGACCAGAACATTTTTGAGAAATAGATGCTATTCCTTTCTAGTACAGTCTATATCCCCAAACACTGCAAAAACACAGAGAGGAAAATATTTAAGAATATGTATTAAGTTTATGTAATTTTTTTCTGTATTTTGTTGCAATAAAAAATCTGGCATCGCTTAGGCAAATAACCATTGCTATGTGAATGTTTTGACAAATAACTCCAATTTTTTCCTTAGAGCTTTGGTCTATTGCAGTGGGAGATGGGATTGTTTATCATCTGTGTTGACAACTGTCACAAACTGCCTGGAATCTGCAGACTCCTTAGTTAAACGTATACTTAATTGCACTAAAGTAACGTATAAATTGCACTTCATTTTAAACAGCAAAGAAAAATGCATATATTTTCAAGTTTGTCATATAGATGATCTTTTACTCCATAAAACTCAATGTTATGATTAACACAAGCAACGCATACAATTTTTGACACGTGCATCTCGACATGAGATACACAAATTTTTTGAGGAGGGTTAGCAGGCTAAGAATTTACTATACACCAGGTACTGCACTGCAACTGCCTATGTTTAAGCTCTTACCTGTAGCAAATGTGAGGTATGTTCCCCTCAGAGGAAAAGGGCAGCTACCTACACCGCATTATCCTGCTCCCTGTTGAACAGAGGAGACTTCATAATTTAAGAGCTTAGCTTCTTGCAGTGTAATTTTTAGATGCCTTTACACTTTTGTTCATCAATGGCAAAGAGATGTCAGCAAGACAAATTTGCTCTTTGGTTCACAAAATGACTTCTAAAGTCAAGTTAAAGATAGTTTTACTGAAAGACTGTTAAGTAAACTCAGCCCTGAAGATCACTGCGTTCCGCTGTCCCACTCATGGTGTGACTTATTGGCATTTCCATATTAAAACAGTGATTGTTGCTCTCACTGAGCAGTAATCCATCACATCTATGTATCACCTATTACAGTGTCCAGTAACTGAAGCTTCAATTTAACTTGAAAGAAAATCTGCCTGGACAGAATAACCTGCAGAGAGGAAATTATTTGTCATCTCAGGCAGGTGATGATTTAGGTTAAACTTAAAACTTACAGACCTTTATCTCCTTTAAAGAAATGTTTACCTACTGTAATTGCTTTCTTATTGTTCACATATAGTGCCAGTTCTCTCTGGAACCTTGAGTGTCAAGATTTCTCATTGAATCCAGTTTTTGGAGTTTAGTGTTTACCTTCTTTCCTTAAATGTTTAGTTTTCTACTTTTTAATTTCATTCAAATTTCTCTTGAAATTTAGGGGAAAACAGAAATGCATTATACTTCACTCTGCTATTCAATAATTTCTACATAACTCTGTGTTCCAAGGTAATTATCTAATCTTAAAAGAACATTTCCATCTTTCTCCCACATTTGAAGGTTTCGCCTACCTCTAATGAGTTTCTTTCTGTGGTACATCTATTTAGTTATTTTTTTAAAGAAACTGCGACCAGGAAAGAATATAATAGTGCAAGAAAAGGGTTACTGTATTACATTTTTTCAGTAGATCTGATTACTTATATACTCATATATATTAGGTTTACTTTAAAAAGCACCATGGCATGTGGACCAGTTCCTCACTAATGATACCTAAGCCTTTTCTTCCAAGGCATTACAGTCAAAGCCCAGCCACAGGTAGCTGAATGTTTTTCCCTGCTGAAATATATGTTAATTCATCAAAATTGGAATTCTTTGTCCACATACAGCTTATTCACCAAGTTTGTAAAAAAATTTCAGTGAGACTTATGAGTCTTCAGTAGCACTGCAAAGAAAGCTGTTTTCTGCAAACTCTGATATTTCATTGTGTTCAGACGAGCAGTAAATCTATTATGCACTGCTGTTTCTAGTATATACTTTAGGTCTCTTGACAACAGCATTAACCTTTTGCCATGCTGAAAATTGGCCATTTATTTCTACTTTTTGGGTTCTGTTTTAGCCATTTTCTAATTCAATACAGTAGGTTACCTTTCAGCCAAAACTATTTAGTAGCTTTGGCAAGAGAATTCTTTAAATTATGTCTTCAGTCTATTACTCACTATTTGACAGACAAGATAACATGTCTTTTTCTTAAACAAAGGCATACTAGTTTCTTTGTATCAAATATAGATGTTTGCAAAATACGTTTTTTAATTAAAGCTTGCCATCTGTAATTTAATAAAAATTTCTCCATTTATGAACATAATTGACAAGAATTAAATGTTGAAAAGACAGCCACAAAGCTGAGATAGCTGAGATGGATGCAACTTAAAAATGTAGATAACAAAAGTCACCATAAGCTATGCTGACACTGTAAATCAAGTCCCTACAGTGACAGAGCTTCACCTGAACAACAATGTATGTGTCTTGAGAATTTGGTTCAGATGTCTGGAGATAACGTAACCATGTTGCTAAGGTAACAATTTTTTTTTTATTATTATTATTTTGCTTGGAAGAAAAAACAGGCATGTAAAACCAGTATAAAATTGATGAGTGATATCTTGAATGCCCTAGGGCTTTTCTAGTTTATATGTGGCACTTTGCAAAGATGCTCGATATTCATCTTTCACAGCTGATTACCCCTTTCCTCATTTAGAGATTCCTTCAGAACCAATTGTGTAAAATGGAGAAATAACTAAGGATTCAGAAGAAAGAAGAAGCTGGACTGTGAAGGCTGTGCTACAGTCCTACTCAGCTGCTTCATTCATGACTGAAATGCTGAGCATTTTTGTCTAAAGCATAGCAAAGAGAACATCAATGCAAAGCAACTCACACATAAGGGACCTCTAAATCATTGCATAAATAAAATAAGGTAGCATTAGAACTGTGAATATTACAAAAAACGCAAAATGATCTGATTTCATTTTTAAAGCAAATTACACTGGAATCTTTCTGCTTTTAATGTTTATGAACTGTGATATTTTATTTGCATGAATCTTTCTGAAAATAATATTACAAATTGCATTATAATGAGAAATCTCAGGGCCCAGGTAAGAGTTAGTTACCCTCAGTACCCTAATCACTATCCTAATATTTTGTCAATTAAATGAACTAGACAAGAGTTTCAACTACAAACATCTCACTTCACCTGCTTAGACAATACAGGTCTGGAACCAGATGACGTTATAGTGCAGCAGTGCTTTTCATTGATGTCTCATTGTCAGGTTCTATTCAGAGAAGGCAGAGACTGAAGTACTAGAGGTTTCCGTTTTCCTTAAGTGCAGCCGCCCTTTGCCACTACAATCTTTTCTCCTTCACTTCCTTCCTCCTACCCAGTGCCTTCCTCCTCCCAGAGGAAAAAAAACCAAACACATTAAATAAGGATTCATAGGTACTTGAACAACTTACAGATTTGAATCAGACATTCATAGTAACAAATTTAGCTTTAGTTTTGAGGTTTTTATTCCCTATAAATCCACGTGCACTTGCTTGCACTTCTGGGAAATTTCTTTCTTTCCATCTACTTTCAGGCAATTCAAAGCTATGCTTTCTTTGGGAAGGAAGATCAAAGGCAGAAATACAATTCTCAGTACTTCCAAACTGTCCACATGCATCATCACTGTAAAAAGAAGTTGCTTATAGTTTAATGAACAGTGTTCAGTGCTTTCCCAAGCTAATGAGCACCACCAGGTCATATTTTAATATATCATTTGTTGTCTGAGAAGTCTCTCTTGGCCATGGCAAGCATTAGTAATATGGTAACAGGAGGTGACAGCATGAAATGGGGGTGAAGGAGTGAGATATGATGGAAGTGGCAGTATCTCATTGAGGTGGAGTAGGAGCAGAGCAGGAGTTGTGTGAAGGGCTGGCATGGACATGAACAGATGACTGAACTGATGAGAAGAGCTGGGGTATTAGATTGGGAGTTACCTCTGAGATAGGAGAAGTGTTAAGTTTAAGAAGAAAGAACAGGAGCTGTCATACAGGTGGAAAAGGATGGATGGAACACGACATGGAACATCGGTGAACTGGGCATTTTATGTCAGAACGAACAGGGAGTTGATAGGTGCTCTGCAGCAGAGAAATATTTTTCCATACATTATTTCTACTCTCCATTTGAATAATATCAGAAGTTGACTTGGAGCATGATAATTCTGAATAGAACAAATAGAGAGCTGTTTCTAAGTAATTACTACTTTTTTTTTTTTTTTCTTCTTCTCTAAGGATAGACTGTCAAATGTAAATTGTATAGATACTTGCACGTTAAAAACCATACCCAAGTTTCTATACATCTTACTCATTGAACCAGTTCAGAAGGGAGACCCACCCTGCAGGAAGACCTGGATAGGCTGGAAGAGTGGGCTAACAAGAACCTTATGAAGTTCAACAAGGACAAGGGTAAGGTCTTGCACCTTGGAAAACACAATCAGGAGTGCAGCACAGGCTGGAATCTACCCAGCTGGGGAGAAGCTCTATGGAAAGGGACGTGGGGGGTCCTCATGGACAGCCACCACCATATGAGTGAAGAGTGTGCTGCTGCAGCAAAGAAAGCCAACGGGATGCTGGGTTGGGCATCACAAGGGCATCGCCAGCAGACACAGAAGTCATTATCCCACTCTACTCAGTGCTTGTCAGGCCATACCTGGAATACTGTATTCAGTTTTGGTCCCCACTATACAAAAAAGATGTGGCCAGGTTGGAGAGGGGCCACCAGGATGACCCAAAGAACCGGGAGGCCTGCTGTACGAAGAAAGGCTGAGAGAACTGAGTTTGTTCAGCCTTGAGAAAGAAAGGCTTAGGGAAGACCTCATCACTGTGTTCCAGTATTTAAAGGGTGGCCACAAAGAAGATGGAGACTCCCTTTTTACATGGAAAAGGTGAGGGGTGATGAGTACAAGTAACTCCTGGGGAGATTCTGATTGCACACAAGAGGAAATTTTTTCACAAGGAGAGCAATCAGTGATTGGAATAATCCCCCCAGGGAAGTGGTGGATTCCTCAACATTGGACACTTGCTATTTGGCTGAATGGGGTGCTGGGCCATCTTGTCTAGACTGTGCTTTTGCCAAGAAAGGTTGGACCAGATGGTCCTTGAGGTCCCTTCCAATCTTGTATTCTATGATCCTTGCGTTACGCTGGTCTGCTCTTTCAAGTACTAGGAGGCCTCAGAGTAGCCACATCTGTAAACCAGGATGGGTTAAACTTACTGATTTACATTCATTTCATTTTGTGACTTGTGACTCAAAAACATACACATAAGCTGAAGACTTTTCCATGGGATTTAAAAACACGTCTCCTGAATAGGTGAGCAGCTCAGCGGCGTGGTGAGCTATCAGCAGAGTGAATGATCAGCCATGCTCGAATCAGTCTTAGCCATTGTATCTGGACTTTGGCTAAAGATACCACTGAAAATAGATGAGTCTTCTCCTACAAAATGAAGCAGGCTGGCTTGGAACAGTCCCAATTTTCCAGAACAGCTTGGCTTCAGTTATATGCATCTGATCACAGAAATTTAAAAACAGTGAGATGCCATCTCCTTCAGTCTTGAGATTTAGGGGAGGGAAAAAAAAAAGTTCTAAATGTCCCATCTATCAAAATAGTAGGAGGATTCTAAATTTTGAATAACCTTGATGCAGATGGAAAGCAACAAAACAGCTATATCTCAGGTTTGAGAAGCAGCATCACATTACCATTACAGAGCTGACAAGAAGTGACAAACGCTTGCTTCATCCTATAAGCTTGTTTAACAACCAGAAGGGGACAAAATGTAACGTCTCCATCACAGGCATATTGTTCAGGATTCAAGTGGTAACTCTAAATCTCAAACACAGAATTTTAAAATGAAAAAAACCCTGTGTGTCCATTTCTATTAAACTAGGGCAAGATGCAAACTCACCGTGATAGCCCTGTCATCCAGTCTTATCCCCAGCTCCCAAAACCTGCACAAAGAATCTTGCAATCAGCTTCAGGACAACACAAAATCTCCCAGGCCCTCACAGGCATAATCTTTTGGTAAAATAGGATTCTTTATCTGTAATGCTATCACCTGTCGACAGAAGTGATGTGATGCCACATCAAGGACAGCATATAATGTGATTCAGATATAGATTTTATTTTTTTTTTT
Source organism: Aramus guarauna (assembly GCA_013400195.1). NCBI lineage: Eukaryota > Metazoa > Chordata > Aves > Gruiformes > Aramidae > Aramus > Aramus guarauna. The sequence goes on from VXBL01000533.1 coordinate 747,029, forward strand.
AATTTCTTTTGCATGAAATAATCTGATTTAGAGATATCTGGCAAGTGCTGTAATTATTTGAAATACGTAGAACAAAATGGCATAATTTGTCAACATTACAAGATAATTGCAAGGTGACTAGTCAAAATAATTGTGATTAAACCACTTTCTAGGTACTGTTTAGATGGTGATACAATGAGAATGACAACACAATCCAGTTGCTGACCTTTAGAACTCCTGGAGATATTTCAAATGGCTCAGGAATCATGTAGATGGAGAAATGTTTTCTGGTTTGATTTTGATGATACAAAGGTGTTTGGTGTTTTTTTTCCTGTGGACCTGCCACAAAGTCTCAAGCTTCACACAAGATGTCCCATTAGTCTAACATTACTGTTCTGTCCCGTGTATTCTTCTGGAAGAGACACACCACTCCTGACATTATTTTATATCAACCTGAGTCCTTCACAGTGTCTCAGATGTTTAAAAAATAGTATTATCTCATGTGTTTTACAACAATTTTATTTAGGATTTCTGACAGCTCACTACGTTTAACCATTTATTCTGTACATGCCTAGATTTTGAGGACAGAGAGGACCCCTTTATGATCATCCAGTTCAGCCTCCGGTATAACACAGAACCAACAATTCAGGCTGCCAGTTTTAAAATCATGTTAGAAGTACAGTTTAATCTTCTTTTAAAAAAAAAAATCTGGGTTTTATTTTAAAGTGTCAGCAACTCCATCACATTCCCACATAAAGATCCATTTTCTTCTTTACCACGGGGCATGGTTGACTTCCTAGGACCACTTAGGTATTTTACCAAACTCCCTGCTGTTATGTAACACACCAGCGATGCCCCTGATCTCTCCTATTCTCTTTCTGTTGCAAACAGAAAGGTTAGGTTTTGGTCTTGTAAATAAGTCTTAAGTTCATAATATTCAGTACGTAAATGTTTTCAGCCTGCACAGTACAAGAAAGTATCAAGAAAGATGTTCCTTTGCACACTTCCAAGCTTAATACACAAAATTGAGACTGACTGGATCATATCCTTACCTCTAACTGTAAGGAAGAGGACTTGCTGAATCAAATAGTGTCTTTCACTCTACACTATTCTATTGCTAGAACGTTTATTTGCCCTATTAAATATTAATGGTTTAGTTCTTGTGTTACTGTTTCCTCACTGATCTTGCTATGCCTTCACTAGTTTAGAACTGACCAAGATTTTCTCTCATATATGCACCTCTAGATATTTTTTCAGAAGTTTTCTTTGCTCTTGGAAAAACTAAAGAGACAGACTTAGGGTTTTTTTTATTGTAAGAGAGATAATTCTTGTATTATTTTTATGAACCCTTTCTAATTTCAACTTTATTTTGAAAATATGTTCTCTCTTAATGACTTATTTAATGTCAGACACATGTGATAAAGCACCTGCACTGACCTAATCTTTTCCCATTTAAAGGCAAGCTTTGAAACTACCTCTTTTCACACAGGGATAAGTTATATTCGGCTTCGCTATGTTGACACTTTTGTTATTTGAAGAATTATATTTTTCAAGACTACACTGTCACCTCTTCCTCCCTCCAATTTTCCTCATTTAAGTATGGCAAAGCTTTTCATTCCTTGAGTCATGATTTTTTTTATTTTAATAAAGAAAAAAGCTGAGTGTTCTATGTGACCAACTTGCGAAGTGATATAAACTTCTCTGTTGAATTAGGACCTTCTCTATGACATACTCTTTTCTCACTTGGTCTTTTAGAAGGCTTCATCCTCTGACCAAGCAGTCACAACGGGTACAAAATTATAGTATTTCTTCCACTTCCTCCAACCTCATCCACAAAACAAAAATGACGTTTCCACAAAGCTATAATTAGCGCTCTATTTTGAACTCAATCTCGGGTCCATAGTCTTTTTACTGCTTTTAAATAGATATTAATAAAGTTCTAATACATATGGCTATATTTGCCTTTGCTTGTGGGAAACACAAAAGATTACGGCCGGAACTCTCATGTTAGTTCTGTATGCAACCAGTATATCAATTAAAAAAAGAAAAACGTACCTGTGGACTCACATATTCATGTTCTACATGAACAGTTTATATCACACTGATCCAAACATAGCACTGTTTAACAGACCTTCAATGTATTCAGATCATCTATCGAGTGTACCTATTGAACCCTCACAGTCCTGACAGACTCATGAGCCTGCAAAAGAAATATGACCACCAGAATGCACCCTTGAACTTGGGAGGACAGTATGTAGTAGATCATTTTAATAGCTATTTGAGAGTCAATGTCTTCTGGTATTTTAATAATGCCAGCTAGTATTATAGCAAAAATAATGTGCTTGAACTTTGGAAAATACAGTTAAACTTGTGTGGCACCTTCAGAATTTTGTCCCCTCTACCTAAAGCCTATTATATGAGAAGACTGATTTATCTCTTGATTGGGTTTTATAAAGCTATGACAATTCTTTGCAGAGAAGGATGAAAAAATATTCATCCCCAGAGCTTTCATAATCCAGTTAAAAAAAAAAAAAAAAAGTATTCCTGTTTCTCTTTAACTTCAATATACTCAGAGTCTTATAGACCTGACATTTTTTTAATCAGAGCAGAGCTAGTCTTTCAAGTCTTCCACCTAATTCCTATTCTTGCTTTCCAAATTAACCCTATCTTGTAGGGGGAAAAAAAACCCAAAACAACAGATAAACATTTTCACAGCAGTATGTAAACAGAACAGACAGTAGATAGACAGAACAGACATCAGGGAGCAAGTTCTGAGATCTTGTTTCCTACACTTGTATTCTTAGTTCTTTGAGGACAGATCCCACCATCTGTCTTGTGAGACCACTGCTTGGAAGCTCATTCTGTAGCTACTCTTTAGCTATTCAAGCATGACTGGGTGACCAGCAGGAACATTGCTAAAAGTGGCTGAATACTGAAAGACTGAGCTGAGATTCTCTCTTCCAAACAGCTGCTGGTTGCCCCAAGACTTGTAAAAATTTGTACATCTTTAATTCATTTGAAATTGGACAATTCTTGACGAAAATAGCATGCCTGCACTTTGAAACTGTCACCCCAAGTACTAAAGATCTCAGAGAGTGAAAAACTTCTGTAGCTGAGAATCTTCCCCCTAATATTTACTATTTAAAAGAGAATCTCAGAGGTAGCAATAGATCCGACCAGCATAGCTAAGTCAGGGAGGGCGGGTACAAAAGCTTACTCTAGGACTTTAGATTTTTAGATCAGTACTCAAAAATAACCAAAAAAACTGAAACACATGTTCATGAAGTGAACAATCACTTGCATTCTACAAGAGCCAAAGTTTCCAAATGGCATCACAATTTGGATACTTTAACACAGCTGGTGCTGAAGGTGAATACACAGGTGATTGCAGCAGTTTGCATTCGCAAGGAAAAGGCATCCCTTGTACCCACGTTACTTTTGCTCTTGAAACCAACAACAGTGCTCCAAAAATAACCAAAAGCTGTAGATTATTTTTTAAAAGCGCAAAATAACTCCAACAAGACAAAAACCAGTGGCAGCTTATGTGACCCTCTTTAGTTGCTTCACATTATCAATCAGTGCTGCTTCTCTACCATCTGAGCAAATGCCTACACAGTGGGTGAAAGTAACAGCAAACCAAAATCACATTAAAAAGGGAGACGGTATTAACACTGTGCCGCATGACATCCTTGTCTCTAAACTGAAGAGACATGGGACTTGACAGATGGATCACAAGGTGGATAAGGAATTGGCTGGATGGTCGCACTCAAAAGAGTTGCGCTCAATGGCTCGATATCCAAATGAAGACTAGTGACAGGTGGTGCTTCCCGGGGGTCCGTACTGGGACCGGCACTGTTTAACATCTTTGTCAGCGACATGGACAGCGGGATGGAGTGCACCCTCAGCAAGTTTGCCAACAACACCAAGCTGTGTGGTGCGGTCAACACGCTAGAGGGAAGGGATGCCATCCAGAGGGACCTTGACAGGCTNCCGGGGAGACCTTATAGCAGCCTTCCAGTACCTGAAGGGGCCTACAGGAAAGCTGGAGGAGGACTGTTTACAAGGGCATGGAGTGACAGGACAAGGGGGAATGGTTTTAAACTGAAAGAGAGGAAATTTAGATTAGATATAAGGAAGAATTATTCTCTAAGGGGTGGTGAGACACTGGAACAGGTTGCCCAGAGAAGCTGTGGATGCTCCATCCCTGGAAGTCTTCAAAGCCAGGCTGGATGGGGCTTTGGGCAACCTGATCTAGTGGAGGGTGTCCCTGCCCATGGCAGGGGGGTTGGAACTAGATGAGCTTTAAGGTCCCTTCCCACCCAAATCATTCTATGATTCTATGATAACTATGAGATAAATTATAGCTAGAAACATTGATAAACATTCTTCATGAAGAACAGAGAGAGGAAAGCAGAAAATATTACAACATTGGGAAGTGTATATAGTTCCCTTAAAGTTCAAGAATGAGAATCATGTATATCAAATGTCTTTGGATAAAGATACAAGGGAATAAACCATTAGCAATATCACACTAGGAACTTATTTCTGACAATAATTTCTGCTCAGAAGAAGAAAGTAAATAAGGCTTTCTTCTGGAGAAAAAAAACCAACCAAACAAAACCCAACCCCAAACCCACCAAAAGAAGCAACCAAACAAAAAAATCCCCAACAAATAATTCAAAACAGAAGCTGTGTGCAAAGACTGCGCTTCTAAAAGTAGATCTCTCTGCCATGGCATCTCTTGGAAAAGCACATCAGCAACACGCAGAAGCATACGCTTTGTTGTCGAAACTGACTTTCAGAGGTACATGGAGGAAATTGCTCTGGGAAGGACTACTGTACATTTGATCAGTGAGGAGGAACTAATTCCAGGATCTCAACAGCCAGTGTGGCTGCTTCAGGACCTCCTTTGTGATCTAAAAATCAGAATAGCATCCCTAAACTGGAATTGAAAACAACTATTATGATCAGATAACTTGCTTAGTTGGGTGTTATGCCAATACAAAGAATAGATACAGAAATAATGGAATAATTCAGAATTACCTAAGTTGGCAGATCAACCTTTTTAGAATACCCTATTCTAAAATGCCTGTCTTGGAACCTCTAGTATCTGAAAACATACTGAAGGAGGAAAAAAGAAAATTAAAAGGTAAAGGGCTAAAGGAATAGAAAAGGGAATATCCAAAGAATTGCTAGCCTGCCTTCCTAACTTTGGAATCCGTAAAGAGCAAACAACTGAACGATCACTTTACCAAATAAACAACCAGTCTTTCTGAAGGTGTGTATAAACAGGCAATATTCCTTTTACAAGAAAAAATTGTGTTAAACAGCTACACACTAATGATAAATTTCCAATTTTAAAAGAACATTTCTTATAGGAAAAATTATAAACCAGATTAAAAGTAACAAATATCTGTTGGTAAGTTTTTCCCATCGCTAACTCATTATCACTGTGATAATTTATCTCATCTCTGCCCTAAATGTATCCATCTTCAGCTTCCATAAGACATTCTTAATACATATTTTTAAACCTTTCTCTGCTAGATTGAAGGCACATCTGTTAGGCACTTTCTACTACATTGACACTTAGGGAAAAATCTCATCAACGTCTTGTATTTGATAAACACTTCAAAACTTATATTCTTGAATGTTTTCTCTATGAATTGCATTTTCTCTTTAATTTTTCTCTTTAAGCATTCTTCAACACACCAAGCTTCTCTATATTTTTAACATTCATTCTGAATTGTGGACACTGGAAATGAACACACTGCTGAGAGCAGTATTGACACAGAGAGTTTGAACAAGAATAAAAACTTATTAGGAGTCTGAAAGAGCAGGTGTCTGTGTTTAAAGCCCACCATCATCAGAAACTCAAAGACACAAAGGAATATGAAAAGTTCTATTCAGGTCTTTATTCCATATGCAGATAGGTTATATCTTACGTTAGCAGCATCCTACACTATTTAACAATATTTCCTTACACAATAACCTCTACCCAGCGACACTAATTCATGGTGTGACCCTATGACAACAAAGGCTAAAATCCCAAACCAGGTGAATACAGATATTCAAGTCTTCCTACTATTTGCTGTTAATTCATCACTATCATTTCAAGGACAACATTTAGGATTACAGCTGATTAATGCCTTATTAGTTCACTTTAAATCACATGGCATTCAATAATTTTAAGTTCAGGTACCTTATTAGCTGTGCTTTTTATGTTTTGATCTCTGATCTTCCTGTTACAGCTTATAGAGGAAGAGGTTCAGGTGAGTATACATGAGCATCTGGAGATGCTATTAGGAATATATCCAACAGAGGGGCAACGAAAGAGGAAAACAACATGAAACAGTAATTTGCAAACCTCTTTCATAGCAGTTTTTAATTTTTTTATTTTTTTTTAAATAATTTTGGGGATGAGAAGATGATCTTGTGAACTTTCACCTTCAAGTCTCCAATCCTTTTTAGCTTCCTTCCAAGCACTTAGGTTTCTTCCTGAAAGAAACTTTTGCTTCTTTTTTTTTTCTTTTATAACTATAAGTACTTCCCTCATTTCTTCCTCCTATGCGCTTTGTAAAGCAATGTGCAAATCTATTGAAGTTTCAGGTGACGTATGCTTCATCTGGGGTTGCATAATGGGATTACTATGGTGGATCAGCTGAAATGAATTTGTTTAGTCTCAAATGGAATAAATTGGTAGGCCATGGCTTTTGGTTCACCATCCTGGTTAACTAAGTAATCTTCCTAAGCAGTGACCTGTTTTTATATCCAAAACCAATCTAGCATGAAGTGCTTTGAAGTCGGTTACTCACAGTACCTGAAAAGGAATGCACTTAAAGTCTACTTATTTGTTTAGTAAGCAGGTAGGGGATGATGTGTGAGCGAAAGTAAATGAGGAATCAGTGAATAAAGCAACTAGATCCAGAAGGTCAAATGCCCACTTTTTGTCTACGGAAAGTGTATGCACAAACATGGGAGGAATGCAAGTACTTCATTGTCCTAAACTGAATTGTCACCATTTTATTGTCATCTTTCAATCTTCCTTAACCTCTTTGGGAATCTGTAAATAACAGCAAACCATATTCCATTCATGCCATTTTAGAGGAAGATTGATGTATACTCTCCTACTCTAAATACAATGCTGAGATGTCACAAACCTTTGCGGGGCCATGATTTTTAAAAGTAGTATAGAAACAGTGCTGTAATCATTCAAAATTGCACTGAACTCTATAGTCCTCTATTACAGTAATTTTTCAATACAACATCCTATCCCTACCTTTAAAGCACAGTTGCACTCAGAAGATCATAACAGGCCTTGGATAATAGAAATAATACTGGTTATTGTAATCCCTCTGACATGAGCTTGCCTAGCAGTACCCAGAGTATCCTCCCATTAACTTGCCATTATACGAAGCATCATCTCGCTGCTGCTGCGCTATTACTCGCGATGTGTCTCACTGCAAAAAATAGCATCTGTACGTCACAGTGAGGTATCAGCTAAATATCAAGGAAAAAAGAATGCAATACTCAAATTCTCCTTGTAAACAGAAAAGGGAGTGTACAGGGGACAGAAGGAATGTATGCTCCCACATTAAATTGCTCGAGCACTCTAATTAGGAAGACAACAGTCAAAATGTAAAACAATGAATCTTCTGCATAAAAGTCAATCACATGACTGACCTCTTGGATCCCTATCAGCCAGTGGAGTGACGAAATAAGTATCCAGCCAAATAAAAATATTTCCTGAAATGCAGACACTGAATTTTTTGTTTGTTTGTTTTATTTTCATGTTCTGGTAACTGATTAAGTAAATTGTGTTTTCAACTAAGATAGGTTGTAATCTCTATTATTGACTCAGTTGAAAGCACTCATCAGTAGAGCAAATTAGTTCATCACTCCATGTGTCACTTCTACCTACTATGACACAATAAGGCCTTTTTTTCTGGTGATGATTTAATGAGTTGAGCTCAGAAGTGCAGCATATATTTTTCATATTCAAATTCACTTCTTATAACCCCAAATATTTTTTAAATAAGTATTGGATGATTTGTGAGTACGTTTCTTAAACAACGTTTATACGCTGCGTGTAACAGTACAATGACAAATAGAAAAGAAAGGAAGGCTAAATCTAATTCTGAGAAAAATGTTTCTTTTACCAGTCTGCCAGGGACTTTGCCTGTGAGATTATGCTGTTTTTAAAAATAAAGAAGAACATTGAATGGGAATGAAAGAATTTAGTTTTTTATGTATTTTCATCATCATAAACCAGCAGTTTTCTTTAAAATCCAAATGGATTGGAAGGTGATAGATGCAGCTTCTTGCTTCCTTTTCTCACATTGCATATTCCTTCCATATATCTTATTGATATGAAACGGTTGCATTTTTGCCGGTAAGAGTAAGAAGTAGTAGACTAGGAATGCAAATTTATTTTGTAGCCTGAGAGGTCCGTTCAAAAACATTTGGCTAGGACTCATCCAACTTCATTTTTACACCATTGCCCTACGTGGTCACTCCAAGCTACTAGCATGTTATTCAAGCATATGCCAACCTGATGCAAACATTCACGGGTTCACTGGCTTAGGGAACAATCACAACTTACACCAGCGGACAAGCAGTTGACAGAAATAGGCGTATATTCATATAAAACCAAACGACGTATAACTCATTTTTACAATTAAAGAGAATAGAATTTGAAAATGTACACTTGCTGAAGGAATAAGGTGTATTTATTCAGTCCATCTCACACCCTGATGAAAGACTAAGTTATCTATTTTAAATGGTGTACTCAGATTCAAGATGGACACAGTATTATGCATACAACATACTTTTGTTCTCATTTGTAAGATGCAAGTACTTTGGGTCAAACCTATCTCCTCCTTTTTATACAAGACTTTGAATATCATAGGCACTACTGGAAATATATAACAACAAATGATGAATTTTCCTTGGAAGAGATTTTAGGTAGAATGAATTCAGAAATTCTCTATATAAAAATGAGTGTTATAGTAAATGCATAGATGTAAAGGTACTTCAGTTTCTTCCCTTACAGCTTGACTCAGCCAGGGAAAACAGGTATGAGAGAAACAAATACAGACACTATATGTGTTCAAGTTCTAATTTTCCCTTTCTGCAACTACATAGATAAATGCCAAATTAAAATTGGAAGGTTCCTTTGATAACATATAAGCAACTATGATGATAAATAACCGTTTGAATCTTAAGACAAAAATGGGAGTTTAAAACAATTCTGCAGACTTCTAAAGTTAGGCTTTGAAAAAATTATTTTGCCCAGCTGCAGTCTTCATGAACGCAAGTTTATATATTTGCACGCAAATCACACAAGTACACAGTAACTGACTGTTTGCGCTAGTGCTACCTATTTGTACCTACAGGTTGCCCAGAGAGGCTGTAGAATCTCCCTCCTTGGAGATATTTTAAAATCCATCTGGCCATGGCCCTGCCTGAGCAGGGGGGTTGGACACGATGACCTCTAGAGGTGCCTCCAGCTTCAACCATTCTGTGATTAGGTATATGTACAAATATTACAGTCATTATAAAGATATCGACTCAGATAGCCACATGACTTAGATAAATGTGGAGAAGTAACTGTAACTTCAGTTGTTTGGTGGTCTTTTGACAAAAATTCAAGATGTACCAAAACTCTAAAACATATTCAAAACATTGAATGCTATTTGGAGATAGCTTATAGGTAAGGATCAGTTAAATATTTCCTTAAAGAAAGATATCACAGGTAGGCTGAATGAGAACTTCCTTACGTTACCCATTTATATTATGGCAAGTCATTTCACATTTGCACATTCTATTTGCCAAATAAACATGTAAATATATAATCTTCTCCCTCTCCACCCCCCAGTTTATATTAATCATTGCACAATAGCATATAGTCAATTCAGTATGCAGATCTGAAAACTAGGAACTTAAATTAGAAATAAAATGTTAAAAACTTGGTTCATATCTCAAGTTTATCGTTCAATATGATAATTTGCTTCAGTCCATTCACCTTGCATGTGCCTCCCATTCCTCTCCCACTGTAATTACCTTCACTGTTTATTACACACAAGACATTTCTATTACTAATCCACACTATTTCCATATGAGACAAAGGAAACAAAGTAGCTGCTATTGATCTATATTTCAGTAAAGAATTTAATATGATGCCCCCAAAGGGACAATATTAGCAAAATATTATAACGGTAGATCAAGAAATGATGACAACTAGAAAGGAAAAAAAGAGTGACAACAGAAAAAAACCCTGGGCTTAGAAAAGGTTAAGAACATTTTATTCCTCAAGGATCAGTTTTGGACCCATCTTGTAAAACATCCCCACTGTTAAAGAGAATTCTTTTTAATAAAAATAAAGCGTGTTCTTGCCAAATCTGCTGACGAAACAAAGTCGGAAGATTTCATCAATGCAGAAAAAGCTCAGGATATCATACAAAAGAACTATATATCCTTGAGGACTCATGTAACACAGACAGAATGAAGTTCAGTAGTGCAAGAAAGGCAATGCTAGAAAATTGGAAACTATTAACAAAAGCATCTGCTAGAGTTGAAAGATCATGAAAAAGAAAATATAAAAGAATAAAATGTTTGGCGCTACATGCTTCGGAATGAGATTACCAAACGCAATGCTAGGACTCATCAGTCAGTGACACTTCACTTAAAGAAGTTCAGTAGACATACAGAAGTATTAGTGCTATTCAAGCTGTACTCCTCTGTATAATTCATCATATGTATTCAAGGAATAGTACTGCTGGTCCTAGATTCAGAGATGAGTTCCCTGAATGATCAAGAAAATGGATTCTTAGCATGAGCAAAGATGACCAGACTCTCATTTTTACCCTAGCAAAACCACAGTCAAGTGCGAAAGGCAAAGAGTCACTTTGAAGGCAACCTGAAATCCCGTACTAGAAACTCAAAGCGCAACTGGGTTTCAGAGAAGAGGAGTTCAGGAGACATCTTTTTACGCAGTCTAGTTTGTGTAACAGAAGTTTTCTGTCTCCACTTATGGGAGTGAAAAGTAATTGCCTTTGAGGTACATGCTTGCAGATATGGAACACGTAACTGCAGAGAGCTTCATTAGTTGTTTACATCAACTAGCGAATGAAACGATCGCTATGGCATATCTGTAAACCAGGAACTTAGGGGACCTTATTCTTCTTTACACTTCTTACTCTGTTGTTTTTATAACACAAAGATCTCTCATTACAATTGCACCAAGAAAGAAGCCCATCACCATATCCGCTTATTACACCCAATTATAGAACCTGAGCTGCTTTGTTAAGGTATTCATTAACCTTTTCAGAACTTATAATAAGAAATCTAATCAAACAGAGGTGGTAGGGTGCATTCTGAAATGAGAACAATTGTCATGTACAGTAAATTTTAATACACTAACTTTTCTTAAATTAGCTAGTTTTATTAAATTGAATGAGGCGAATTTCTTTTAATCAGCACTAGCTGTAAAAACCACAGGAATTATTCTGCTCTGTAAAAATAATATATATCATCTGGAATGAGCATCACAGACTATTTTGACTATTTTGACTTTTATTCAAATTAAAGGTGTGGCATTTATTAAATTTATTCTTTTTAATTTTGGGCCAAATGAATTTGCATTCTTAAAGGAATTGCATAAGCAATTATAAATATACCTAATCCGTTTATTTGGTATTTATCATTTTAGAAGTACATAACATGCCTAAAAATAAGCAGAGACTGAAATGGCAGACAGTTTATAGAGTAATTTTACCAAAATAATCAGTAGCTACCTTATGGTACTATTTTAGTGAGACTAGATTGGATGTGAGCTGAAGCCGACTGGTAAAGGAATATGTTGCACTGTCTGAGGTCTATAAACTTAGAAAAATCCTCCCGTGAAAGTTAGTCTGGTTAAGAAACTTGAAGAAAAAGCTCTTGGAGAAGGACGGTTGAATACAACAGCTAATTAGATCAGTATCCTTAAAAGATGTGACATCTGGGTTCTCGTCCTTTTCTAATGAAAATTTAAATATTTTGTATGAAATTAAATAGTACCAGAAGGAAATGCTGAGACACACGTCAGAACACTTTATAGACTGACACTGTCAAAATATACTTACGATAAGAGAGGAATTATTTTGAACCTTTGTTCTGAAAGATGTTGGGGTAATTTGGGCCTATGTCTGTTATTTCCAAGAGGTGTATCATAATGGCCAGAAAGTATTTTGTAAATGTAAATCCTGATTGTGAATCGAGCCTTTTGCTTTTATTTAGAAAGCCAGAAAACCAACATAGTTCCCTTGGATCTTTCCCCCCCCCCGCTATTTGTCCAAATAGTCTGTTGCACACATGAAATTTTCTTTCCTAAAACACACTTACCTTCAACTTGAAATATTTTTTTTTAAGACATCATTACAATTTCAATTATCTTTTCAAAGGCACTTTTAGCTCCTCCTCCCAAATCTCTTATCTATCTCCAGTACATCATTCCTAGGTGTGGGAGGACTTAGAACATGTATTTTGGGATTAATCAGAGATGACAAGACGCATATTTCAGCCACAATACAGTTGTTCTTTTCACAAAGATTTTCTATTCTGTCTGGCTTCTTCCTGTTCCTTTTGCAGTTAGTTCTTTTGTGTGTGTGTGTGTGTGTGGCTTTTTTGGTTTTTTTGTTTGTTTGTTTTTTGGGTTTTTTTTGGGGGGTGGTGGCGTTCATGGTGTGTGTTATTAAATTCAACAGTATAGAATTTGGTTGATGTTCACACATTATTCTCAACGCTATTTGGAAGTTGCAAGGTGATAGAAACCTTATTCAACTGTAGTCTGTTGTACAGTATCAAACTGGTTTGAAAATAATTACAATTGTGCATAAAATACTTAATCAGATTACAACTTTTAAGCACTGTTAAACACTCATTTAATCTTGTGCACTGACAACAGGCTCTCTGCTTTTTGAAGCTCACTGGTGTACTGTCAGCAAGACTCACTGTAAACATGCAATTTTTTAGATGACAATACCAATTGTAAAAATCACAATTAGTGCTCCACTTGCCCTATTGTCTAGGCAGAAGGCAATAAATGGACAGCTTTATGAAATATATAACGTTTATTTGCCGTAAGTTTGGCAAGTTGATTTCTACCTCCTCTTATATCGAATCCTTATAACCTGTCTCAATGGTAACAGCCAGTTAATCATCACTAATTATTCAAGGGATTATTTCACATGCATAATTACAGTTTTTGGTTCACCAATTCCCTGTAAAATATTGGCCTATAAAAGCTCCTGTTAACCTGACCTTGCTGTAAAATACGTTATTAAATGACCAAAGCTATTAGTGAAGAGAACTAAAGGCCAATGTGTGAAGGACAGAGGCAACTACCTCCACATTTAAATATCTGTTACTAGATTAAAGTGTACATGAAGCCAAGGTCAATTAATTGATCACATTCTGATTCTCATCTGCAATTTTCTTGGGTAACTAAGTAGTAGCAATTCTGGAGTCGAATTAGCATAAAGTTGAATAAAATTGTAGAATTTCATTCAAAATAAAAGATTCGTGGAAACAAGCAATAAATTGTAAAATTTATTTACACAGTGTCATTCCAAGTGCTGAAGTTTATAAAAGATGGTCTGAACTAAGAGGCTACTGAACAATGCAGAGATATAGGAAGCTGTTTAAAAGCCAGGAAGTGAAAGCGAGCAACAGAAAGTAAAGGAAAACATCACTGTCCTAATTGTAAATATAACACACATCCATTAAACACTGACTCAGTAAAACTATCTCTTTCATAAAAATTTCTCTTCTATTTTGGGTACTTCTGGAGGATGACTCTGAGATGAATATGCACTAGTCAAGACCTGAAAATGGGATCACAGGAGTGATCACATTGTGATCTCAGAAGTTCTTCCATTTAAAATCTATTTTCTGGTCTTCATACAAGGCAGCTGTGGACAGATTTCAAAGGTCTTTAAAAAGAAAACTGTTTTCTGGGCTTTTCAGAGGATACATAATTTACACTGGTGCAGAAACGTGCACATCTCCTAATAAAACTCACTACCTGGAAGAAGAAAATGTTTTTGAAACACTACCACAAAATAACCACATGATGCCTTAAACTCCTGCCTCTGGTTAACATTACCCTATATATACAGAAACTTATTTCTTGACTTCTCACAGTATTATGTTTGGTTATGTGTTTAAATACATCGACAATCAACATCTGATAATATTAACATAAAAAATTTACAAACATTAATAAACGTATTAACAGATATATTTTTTATCATCCTGCTCCTTTCTGTTTTTGAGTTTTACACTTACGATTTCCTATGTATTTAGAGACTTGAAGGTGCAAAATTCCCTGGATGATGGGACAGAGTGGACTCAGTAACTTTGCAGACAATACGAGTTTGGGGCAAAATGGTCAATATGCAGGGCTGCTATTCAAAAGTACCTCAACAGCCTGAAAGATGGGCTCATCTGGACCATATGAAGTTCAGCAACAAAAAAAAATGTGAAGTTCTGTGTCTTGGATGGAAGAATCCCACACAAGGAGCACAGATGTGGGGCCAAGTGGAGAGAAAGGAACTTTGCAGAAAAGACCTGAGGGTACTGGTGGGCAACTGGAACCAAAGCCAGAAGTGTGCTCTTGAAGCAAAAAAGGGCCAACTGCATCCTGGGTTGAATTAGCAAGAACGTAGCCAGAAGCCTGAGAGAAGTGGTCCTTCTCTATTCAGCACTTCTGAGACAACATTTCAAGTGGTTTGTGTCTCCTAGTACAAGAAAGACATAAGCATATTAGAATGAGGTCCTGCAAAGGGCCACAAAGATGGTGAGCTGGATGGAGCACGTGGCATATGAGGAAAGCACAAGAGCTGTCTTTGTTCAGCCTGGAGAAAAGAGACAAAGGAGAGACCTTATTGCCTCTGCAACTACATAGCGGGAGAACATATTGGAGATGGAGCCAGATGCTTCCTGGAGAGGCATACAGGCAGGACAAGAGGCAACAAACACATGCTGTACTGTGGGAAATTCTCACGAAATACAAGAAATAAATCTTTGCATAATGAAGATGGCCTGATATTTGAACAGGGGTCCAGAGAAATTGTGGAACCTCTGTCCTTGGAGTTATTCAAAACAACCATACATGGTTCTGAGCCAGCACAGAACAAGCCATACCCTGCCTCGGGTACAAGTTAGAACCAGAGATAACAAGGCGTCTCCCCCAAAGAGATTCTGTCTTTTTAAGTGTCTGGAAGTCTTTTAGGGACTGGTACAAATCATTGCGCTATTTTAATAATCTACTGTAAATAGTTAGATCTTTATGCCCTAAAGATTTTTCTTCTGGTAAGTCACAGGCATGAAATTTTTGCTCACAGTAAGTTCCAGAAGTGCTACTAAGCTGGTAACAAGTATATATTAATGGTTTTCTAAACTTGGCTCTAAAATATAGCAACATGTGTTAATAATAGTCTCCAAAACTTACAGCAGATGCTCACTTCATTTGTTTTCAACAATGCAGTTGTTATTCTTCTGCAATCAAGAACATTTTAAAAGACCTATCCTGGATCAGTGCACAGATAAAATATAAGAACCTAAGAAAGCCTACCATGACATTTCTACCAGCAAATCCTCCCAATGCATTTCACAACCTGCAGTTCTGGTTTTGGCGTTATGTTACTGTTTATTAGGATTCAGATTTTTATACCTGTTTAACCATTGTTGGATATTAGAAAAATGAAAGTAAAATAGGAAAAGTAAAAAAAAAAAAAATCTGAAATGTAAGCCTAATGCATAATCCCAAAATGAATCAAAACAGTGTAAAAGGATAATCTCAGGAAGCAATGAGGAAAAAAATTGTTTACATTGGTATAGTTTGTAATAATTTTGATTTTACGTGTAGTTCTGTTACTTCAAATATAGAGCCTCCGGGCAAAGAAAAAGCATTCTTCAAAGCATCCTTTTCTTCCCTTGTTCTCCCAATGAAGAGACAACAAACTCTTTTGACTACATCCTCCACTGAACAAATGTTCAACACCATCAAAAAAGAAAATGAAAGACAAAGGTGAAATCCTTTCCTTTCAATGCATTTGAGCTGCAGCTTTGCTTGTGCAAGTTGTCAATTTTCCTCCATCTCACAGTGCTGCCTATTGCCGACCTCTTCTTCCCACATATCCAAAAGCCGCATTTCCAGTCCCTGGTGTTTTGTAGCACTCCTCACCATCTTCCCCTCTTCTATGAAATAAGGAAAGACTAAAAATTCACTGTGCTCTCATGTAGAAGGGAAATAGTTCAGTGCTGTCTTGATTCTTCTTACGTGAAATACTGCAACTTTTTGACTCAAACAGTTGAAAAATTGAAAGGAGAAATATTTCTACATAAATCAAATTGTTTCTTAAAGAAATGTTTCATATTCAATTAAAAACGCTAAATAATGCAAAACCTGTCAGGTGACAGCTCAAAGGATAAGAAATGGTTGGAAAACAGCAAGGTATTAGAGTTTTGTGGTTTGTTTGGTTGGGTTTTTTAATTTAAAGTAGAAAATCAGTATACACTTGGAGACACTTAGGGATGATCTTTTACAACAGAAAAGTCATAAGAAAATTACAATCTACAGTTCTGCTATTAATCATGATGTTCACTGGACAAAAACTGCACTGAGTGGTAGTGCGTGGACAGTTCAAAGGACTGCATTTGAATACTTTTTTTAAATTAATATCTGCAACAATGTGCTGACTGTACACCCTATAAGAATTCTTACACAGCTGTATAATCCCAGCTGAATTTGGAGACTGTCATGAAAATTAGTCCTGCATTCATGAGGTAATTCAGAGTTAGAAACACCTTATCAAAGATCTATATGATGAGTTAGTTCCATATATCCTATCAATATCCAACCGTTCATCTCAAATGTACAACACAAATGTTCTCAGCATCACACATGATCTCCCACCTGCAATGCTGTGTTTTGTACGGTAAATGCAGTCCAGGAAAACAAGTAGCTTATAAAAAAATCTCCTCCTCTCCCACAAAATAAAACTCTAAATTCTTTGCAGTAAATTATTTGGTTCTGCTTTCTTAGGCATACGTCTCTGAATACATCACATAAAATTTAGTTCAGCCAATAACCGCTGTAAAATGCAGGATGCTAACGCGAGTCCTGCGAGCGGTGAGCTCTACTGGCAGAGCTATGTGAAAGGGGTTTTGTCTCCACGGATCAGATATTTGCAAGTCAGCAAATGCAGTGGGAGAACTGTCAATAAAATTACTTGGTAGATGGCTCAAGTCAGAGCCGGCAGTGCACAGTGGTGGTTTTTACCTTTGTGATAACCGACAACAGTTAAGCAGAAGCTGAAGGGGTACACAGGGAGCACAGCGTGAACATAAATGAGTTATTAGATTTTAATTTTTTACCATATTAACTTAAAGCATCTTAAGCTTCAGTGGAAAGCTGGAATTGATGTAAGTTGTCATGGACGACAGCATGCATCAAATGTGCTATTTTAAGAGGCTAAGGAAGCCAAGAATAGCTGAAGAGAGAATGACTCCAGCACTTAGAAATAAAGCGGAAAGGCCAAGGGTGCAGAGCAATTGTATCATTTTCCTGGCATCTTCAGGAGAGGATGGCTTGTCACCAGCAGCAACTGCCTGGTTGGAGAGAGGCTGGGACTTTGTCCCGACAAGTGCCAGGGCGCGATGCCGCACTGCATATGGGTGTACGACTGGATGAATAACTCGGCTTTCTGGCAGTAGACAGCAAACACCTGTTCAAGGCAATATGCTCAAGGAGCGGAGTTAAATTCCCCACTTCCTGATTTTCTGGTAAAGATTCCAAATACCTATCTGGCCTTGCTGGGACTGAAGAATTCATCCCACATAACAGAGTATTGCTGGGTTGGAGGTGGAAAATAAACCCAAAAGGAACCCTTGAGTATACAGCTTCTCGCTTAGTTTCACTAGTGAATTACTACTTTACAAAGAGCAGAATACAAACTTCTTAGAACAGGTTTGGGTTTTGTCTGTATTTTTTGGGGGAGGGGGAACGTTGGGATTTTTTTTGTATTTTCGATTTAAACATTGTTATTTTTACTTGAAAGTAAACTTTTAAGCAGACTTGCATTTAGTGGACGTACACAAAGAAAAAAACACTAACTAGTTTGCTCTAGCTGTTTCTCTGAAAATTGGAAGACTAAAAACTGAAACAGATTTAAATAAAATGGAAGTATTTACACAGCTCTGTCTACATGATATGTGATCGGCAGTCATTCTGCATCCACCCTTTAAGGTTCACATATACACATTTTAAGTATGCTCTCAAACAGAATTTCACATAATTGTAGACACATTGGTAGATGTAGGAGAGAAAAGTCTTCCTTCTGTCCTGTTCCTACTCTTCCTTTCGGAGAAGATAAGAAATCCATCATCATTATCTAGGGGAATCGCTTGTCCACAGGAATGGACGGGGCAGTTACTTTATGCAGCAATATAAAGATAAGAAGCTTCTTTAATTCCATCCATGAATGCATGAAGCATGTCTGAGTGCTGTCACATTAAATATTACTCCTTGGAAATTAAACAAAACAATTATTTCATCACCATTTGAATTTGTTTTTCTTAGTCATGTTCTAGGGAAAATGAGAATTTAGTTCTCTATTTTTAATGAGCCAAACATTTTGAAAAAAGACATACTACAATAATACTGGATAATCTTAATGCTGATATATAGATATATAGCAGATGGGGTAGAGTGTTCATAAGTAAATTAAGCTTTATTACTTTTTCTTTGTATTTGCTTAAAGCGTATTTGTGAATTCATAAAAATAATTCCTCTGGCTAAATGCACTTTTTAATTAGCTGATGTTCAGTGATACAGAGAAATGTAATATCTGTGATAAGACTGGTATCCAATTGCTCATGTAACTCAATATCTGCATTGTTGCTAGGGAATATGTTCACATCTCATCTGTTTTTCACCATGCTAAGACTATTCCTAATGTTAATATTAAGGTCACCACGTACTTCAGATGACAATAGGTTTGTTTGCAGTTTAACTGTTTGTAGATAAACCATAGGGAAATCTGTGATAACTAACATTGAAACTACACTAAGTTATAAAAGCAGGCTGGTCTGAATTTTAGAGTACTCCATAGAAATTACTCTTTCTTAGTAAATAGCTACTTTTCCAACATTAGCATCACCTAATAAGCAGTCAGATTGTACAGTGAAAGCATTCAAGAACTGCTTAACCTACTGCTATAAGATTTTTACTTAGGATTTGGAGATTTTTTTGTTTCATTCCGCAAAATGGCTGTTTGCTTTGTACTATTAACCTGTCTCAGCAGCTTCAGAGCAGAGACTTGACGCATGCTCATAACCAAACCTTACTAGACTGAGAAAAGCCTGCAGTTGTGCAGCGCTTAATTGTTTTTGAAAATCTGACCATGTATTTATCCAGAGGAACTTATGTGAGCTGAGCTCCTCAGAACACTGAGCACTCTGATGGAGCTCCTCTGAAAATGCACATATGCAAATGCTAGAATTTTTAGTCTGGGAAGAAAAATGCCATTCAGCAAGTTTCCTTTAAATACAAAGGTCTAAAAGTGAGAATTTATAAAATAAGCTGGTTTTTTCCCTTACTGAGTTTCTTCAGATTCTTATTGTTTCACCTTTTTTCAGAAGCCATGCGGATTGCTAGTAATATTTTGTATATGAGTAATAGAAACACAAAACTGCAGAATAATTTAAAACTGAAGAAGCCTCTGTGGAAGTGAGTAGGTATCTCAAAAGAATTATTTCATGCAAAGGTAATAAATCTATTCAGTAAGCAAAAAGAAGAAAAATAAAACAATAAATGAGCCATGAGCACATGAAGCAATAAAAATATAGCAGAACTGCCATCTAAGGCAGCAAAACAACTAATCACAGTACATGAGAAAAAACCCACTGACTATTAGGAGAGTTTCAGCTGCTAATGGGTGCAAAGAATGTTAAGGCTAGCTACGCAGAGAGCCATTTTGCTGGCGAGGCACAGCGAAGCCAGAATTCGGAATTCTGTATGAAGTTTTCAAACCCTGTTTGAGAGCTGATGCTCTATACTTTTACTTTCACAGACTGTCCTGTGTGTAACAAATGTATAAGCAATTGAATCTACAACTTCTACGTAGAATTGGGATGAGCGGCATGATAATACCACGCACTGCAACAAGGTACAGAAAGTGCATTAGGAGAGGGAAGTAAATGATCAACAATATGGTCTATCAACAACAACAGGAAGGAAAAAGCAAATAGTAGTACTAGTGCCATCAGTGCTAAGATAGCAGTAAATATTAAATTTGTGCCTTGGACAATGAAACAGCAGCAATTTCACTTTTGCTTGAAAGCAGTTGTTTTAGGTATTACAGTGCAGGCAGTATGCAAAGTACCTGCTGAAATATTTAAATGTAATATGATCGCTAAAGATAAGTATTAGTTTTGACTGAATTACATTATGTTGACCATTAATGTAAATCAAACTCCAATTTTTATTCTTTAAAATGCAATAATATATAAAGGTGATTGAGTCTAATGAACTGAGATGCTCTAGATTTCTCACCTGCTTTCTGAAAGAGTTACTAGAAACCTATTAGATGCTCACAGTCTGAATGATGCACTGAAAATCAAATTTATAATGGCTGTAATAACAATATTTCTTAGAAGTATATTCCATTAGTCTGAGAATAAGAGCTTTTCCTTCTTTCGCTTTTATAGAAGACTTACTATATGGACTGAGAGATTTCCCAGTGAAAGTAAGAGGTATTATGTATTTTTGGCAATAGACCAAGGTCACCGAAAGCAAAACAATAGTGTGATGACTACATGACATGGGTAGTTTTCCGGCTAAAACCTGAACAGCAAGATTTCCTATTTTCTGCCAAAAAAGCCACAACAAATTTCCTTATTGTACTAGATGAAGTAGGGCAAGACAGATACCAAAGAACTGAATCTTCTCCCAGCATTCACATTTAACAAAACAAACAATTTGATAACATTAGGTAAATGGCAAACCATGAACATTTATGAAGGAAAGGACTAACTGTTGACTAGAGCATTTAAGTCTCCATCTAAGAAAAAACAATAAAATTGAAAGGAATGTAAATCAGGCAGCAAAGCATAATCTAGCAAGAAACTCAGGATGGACAAATGTGACCTGGAAATATGGCACATATTTTAAGGATAATTAATCTTTGGAATAAAACACCAAATGATACCACCCCCACCCCCCGCTACCCCCGAACACCACCACCTTTTTTTTTGTTTTTCCCCCTCTAATATCTTCAAATCAGAATCAGATAGAGGATGATTTCTGTAATATCAGCGTTAACAAAATACATGCATAAAATACAATGGCCTGTGATATACAGGAGGCTAAATTAGATTACCTCATGATGCTATTGTGCCTCAAACTGTGAAAGCTCACTCTTAAATGAACAGGAAAAAAAAAAACTTTTTATGATCTCACATTATTAACATGTTATACTATTTCACTTAGCAAAATTCAGTTATTTGAATTTTGAGTGACACTGTCCTATGACATACACACAGCTTTATAGTCAAAGTCTAACATAATAAAAGGACAAATATCACATTTGAGGCAGAGCTGTTCTGATCCCAGAGCTCCCAGTGTCATGTGAGCCAGAACCAGAAAGCAAATACACAGTATTGATAGATTTGTGCTCTGATATAAGTATTATGCCACCTAAAAATCATGTAAATGCTTAATAGTAACTGTCTGCATTCTGCTGGATGTTATATAAGAACATCTTACAGCTAAATTAAGTAACTGTCAAATCTTTAAATGCTTCAAAAATCCATTTGATTTTAAATCCGTTTTGTGTCTCAAGGCAGCTCCTTTGCTTTATTTGTTTTGGGCTGTGGGTTGGGGATTTTTAGTGGTTTAAGATTTTGTTCTGTTTGTTTTCACAAAGATGTGTGCTGAAAATGCTCTATTGTTGCCATTGATGAAGTATTCTCTCTATTTCATTAAAAATTAAATAAAGACCCAAGGGGTTGAAGGAAAATGGATTTTTCATTTTTCTCCCTTTTGCTCTTGAGAATGATTTATGAAGTACAACTGCATTCATAAACTAGATACTATACCCTGGAGAAAATAAACTAGATATTATTCAATTGTTAGTGGTTCATATTATAAATGGCCACCACCAATTTTACATTGTTTGTTGAAATCATTTTTAACCACATAACTCTCACTCAAACCATGAAAAATTGGATTGAAAAATGCCCCATTTATCATCCAGATCAAAACTTAAACTCACACGTCTCTCTTCCATAGTTAAACCCAAAATTATTGTCATGTTTTATTCTATTCATTAAAAGTTATGAACACATTGAGATAATATGTTGTTACAGAAGCTGGTCGTTTGCTTGGTTGTCAGATTTGAGAAGCACACATAAATGCATACCGTTGGGTAAGACTCACTACAGGATTTGCGCAATCTGGACCTTAGTGTCAGTACTATCCCACAGCTTTCAGCTTCCACCTGCCTTCAACAACCTTTCTTTCCCCTGCAGGTAAATTTTATCTGAGTAGAACACTGAGGGACCAAAGAACGGCATGAGAAATCCCTAATGGGCATCTCATACTGGTTAGGGATCTCTCCCTAATGGGGCAGGATGTATGCATCTCTTTATTCCAGCAGGATTTTGGACACTCAAATATCAGGAGCGAGCCCTGTAAGACTGGGTGTGCTGCTTTCTCAGTTACATGCACTTTTCCAGTTGTCCTCCAGAAATCTGTAATACCCACGTTCTTTCAAATGACCCATGAAGCATCTGTGAAGGAAAGGATAAAGACGGGTCCTTAGACTTGCCTAAATTGCATTTGTCAGCAAAAGTGATGCTGGTGGAATGACCCTTGGGCTACATCCAAGGGAAGGGAGCAGGACTACCCTGCGTGACGCAAACACAGGGATGAGCTAGTGTAGTGTAAAATGAACTTGCACCCTTGAAATATTCTCCAAGTCTTTGAAGTACTTGAAAAAAAGACCAGTTCTCCCTTAAACCCCTTCTCACTGTATAATTTCAGAGATGATCTGCACCTTAGTTAATATTTATAAGACATCCCCAAAAGCAGCTAATAGATACTGCCACTTCATAACCGTAGCAATTTAAACAGACATTGAATGGGACTTTCGTTGTTGCTGGTGTGAAACATGCAGCCGAGTCAACAGAAATCTGGGTTTTTTAAATGGATCTCAGTTTAATAAACACAGGTGAAAATATAGTTTTAATGATTTCAGAAAAATGTTTTAAAACTTAATGAGCTCCCGTATTACCTCACAGTGCTTGACTTTTTCTACCTTGCCATTTCAGACAGTACTACTGACAGAGAGCAGCTACACGTGTATTTAAAGTTCAATAAATAGCCACTGGCAGTAGTATTGCAAGGAACTGCATGTAAACACCACCTCTGCAGCACTTCTTTTTCACTCATTCCTAGCTGCAGAGCTACAGCTACTGCAGCAAAGCTTTCCAACAGTGCACATTTATTGCAGCTATGTTGGAGAACATAATTACCCTGCACTAGCCCTATGTAAGAGCATCTCTGAAAGTTTAATTAATGATGAAACACAGAGCGCATTAAGCACTCCATTTTTAGGAGGGAAAGTGACCCAAGCCCCATCATGTAAATATTTGGTAGCTCCAGGAGCACGTGCAAGGAGCATAGAAGGGAAAAATGACGACATTCAACAAAACTGCCTAACCTCGCCAAGGTTAGAGGTATTCCCAGCTTCACAACATCGGGGTTTCACTGAGCTAAAAGAAGATGACACCTCCTAGTAACTATTATTCGGTCTTGTTGTTTCATAAACTCTGGAAGCTCTGGCACATATGAGGAGCAGGCATTTATTTAACGTAAAGGTCTGAGGATACCTACTTTGTCACACCAGGGAGGCAGTTCAAATGGAATACAGTTAGCTGTCTAGAGAAGTCATGTTCCAGATGGGAGCAGAAATACCAGTAAGAGCCTCTTTTCTCCTATTAAAAAGACAAGTCCACTGAGAACCAATCAACCCTGCCACCGCAGAGCCTGTGTGAGGATTGTTCTGCACTAATAGACTGGAAGAAAGTAAATAATGACTTTTTAGTATTCTGAAAGCTCTCTCTAAATCACAGAAGGCTCTAATAGCATAGTTACACATTTAAAAATAATGTTCACGTTTCAGTAACACGAAATGCTGGGAATGATTCACAGAGTAGGCTTCAAAGCCTTCCCATCCCCCACCGCATCACAAAATAGCAAGAAGCTGTTATAGAAAATGCTTTTTGCTTTACAAACATGATAGCTTTTGTTTAGTGCCTCACCAGTTGGCCTTTAAACAATTACTGAAATAGCATTTTTAAACTGAGCACTAAATTCAGCTCAGTATTTTAAGAAAGGTAATGAATTTGGGAAGGATGCAAATCACACATTCAGTGTGCTGATATTTCTTCCGCAGTAGAAGCCTAGAACAACCCCAGGCAAAAGTGAAGTGGCTGTTTGCACATGGATGGGGCAAGGATGCACCTCTGCAATGTCTGTCTTCTTTAGATCTCTTGAGAGCATCCAACTTGAGCATCGATTTGCCACTGCTCATTCGGCTGAACTTCTGCAGCATGCCAGCCATAGAAAAAAAGGCACACGTTTTACAAGAAAGAGAAAAAGAAAACACATTTAAATAACAGGAATGTGTGTAAAGTGTTGTGTGTATGACAATATGGAATAATCTCGGTATATTTGTAACCACAAATTTAGTAGCGTCCCAGGAATTAAAACTGGGCCCAAGTATACATCTCCAGTGGAACAGGAGATTATTTGAACACGGCATAGAAGACTAAGGCTGCTGAACTACAACAAAATGACAAAGCAATACTTGGGAACTGGCTAAAAACTTTCATGACCAAATCAAGTGGATTCTTAAAGCAATGGACAAGTGAGTCCGGGTCGGGTAGAATGGCTGCACATGCACACTAAGGTATGACACAGGCTGGTTTCAACAGCAGATTCATAGTATTTGTAATGGACATTATTTCTAAATATTTTAGAGTAACTGCTGTATGTATACCACTGTCCATGTGTATTATAATTGTATCATTTAATGATACCATGTGTAAGTGCTATTTCACCTGTTTTTTCTTCAACTGTGATCACATTGTTTTCACATCAGAAATCTTGACTAGAGTTGATTTTCTTAAGCAGATAAACTGGCATTCATCATATCACACGAAACAATGAAGTTTATCAAGACTAGTATATTAGGACTAACTGTTCAACAATGCACTCCTGTGCACAACTGTGCAACAATGCATTCCTTTGGAAAAGACTGGGTTGTTCTAAACAGAGTATGTCCTTTTCTTTCAACTGACACTTGACTTCCCCCTCCAGTTTAATTTTTCCAACAGCTCTCCACTGAGATAATTTGTTCTTTTTGGGGACAGCATCTTCAACAAATATTTCTGAAATGGCACAGGAGCGATCTTCAGGTATGATATTGTAGTTTAATAGTCTTTTCAGCTGACTACTAAAATAGGACACAACACAATAAAACTTCTGCTCTGCAATTCCAGAAGGACTTCACCATGGATGAGGAAAGAAACTTCTCAGGAGAGAACTACTTGCCTCAGTGAACCACCACTGCAGTGCAGCAGAAAAATGAGAAGAGGGTCTGCACCTTAAATCATCTAATTGATTATAGTACCTATGGCTGTGGGCTACAGCTGCTTTCTTAAAAATCCCTATGCAACCCAATTCACCTATGCTCACTTTTCTTACTTTTATTTAAAGCATGTTATTGACAGATTCTTTCTCCCACCTGTTAGAATAATATTGAGTGGAAAAAAGTAACAATAAAAATGCAATAATCTAGAAAAGATAGCTTTCCTTAGATTTTCACAGTTCAAGCATGATGTTCCAATAGGGAGATGCAGAACACAGTAATTTACAGCCTCAGCCCATACACTCCTTCCTGCATCCTCTTCTCCTCCCAGTAGATTCGCACACTACATTACTTTGGCATTAGACTAGTACTCCTTAAAAGCTGGCTTTCAGCCTGGATTCTGTTGGCAATTAAATCACTACATTGTTCAGATTTATATAAGCCAAACTAGACATAAATGAAAACAAAACAAATACAAGAAAACCAATAAATCCCATTAGTTGTGTAACTCAAAATATAATTGCACAATGGCTATTAAAATATTCCACACCTCTTCTGTTAGAGATAGCATCTAATATATCACTGCCTGTTTCAGATATGCAGGAAGCCAACAAAGCTGCAAGGGATGTGGTGTGATTACTCAATAACTTCATTAACTTATTTAGAAACCACACAGAGATAAATTATACAATGCAGAATATCATGTACCTCAAAATAGGTTCTATTTTTCTCACAATGTTATTAAAAGCTTTAAACACATTAAAAAAATTAAAGATAACTATCTCAGAATAAGTAGCAGTTTGATACCTAGGTCTTTTGTGTCACCCAGCTGAATGCGTAACACAGATAACAAACAGGGCCAACAGGAGAGGGCTTGCTGTGTCTGCTGGCACCTATCACTCTTCTCCTCCCCAAATAAAGGAAATCCCTACAGGAGGAAAACTTCATTCTTCATTAAGAGTGTCTTCATTAAAAACTAGGTGAGTCAGGAGCTACTGCAGCATTTGTAGGTATCTGTACCCAGACAGGGTAGTATCATCCCAACCCACATTAGCATCCTTCTAATTAGTCCAGCTTTGTAACTCATCTGCAAAGTTTTGTTCCTGAGGTTCCCTCATTACCTAACGAGGGCTGTCATCACTCTGCTAACCAACACTAATCACCCACTAACAAGCCGGCTACTTGGGGCAGGTGCTGGGATCTCCCTGACGGACAATACAGGTTTCACTTGGTTTTCCAAGCTCAGATCAGAGATGAGCTGCCCCACAGCTAGCAAGCGTGTCTCCAGAGGGACAAATGCTTTCATAAACCTTCCAAGGCAAAAACCTATCAGGTTCTTTAAAACAGCCATTTCCTAAATGGTAGTTACACAGCATAATGATCCATGCTGCACCAAAATGAAATGTGTACTCGAATACGTCATTTGATTTTCTTTCTTTTCTAGGAGGAATATAAAAAAAAGTAGGTACGGGATCCAGTGAGCCAGTATGCCCTAACAGAGCAGCCTCAGAGTATTAAGAAATTACATCCTAACAGTATCAAGAATTATCATGGCATTGAATCATCACAGTCACAATATTATGAACAGCACCTGTTGTTATCTTCTAAGCAATATTTTAAAATTATTTGTGTGTGGATGAAGCAATAACTGCTCAACGTTGTTTGGGGAGGAAGAGAAGCCCTTGGCAGCAATATAATGCGTCCTTCTGCACAGGGCAACACCAGCAGCTCTCTTCACACCTCGATCACAACATGCAAGCAATGAGGTAGGAGAAGCGTAGTAGTAACAGGGCACGCAGTGCCTGCCATCCTCAGCAAGCAGGCTGGTGCCTTGGAACTTGCTGTTCATTTGAAAATTAACTGTCACACCCATAGAAAACTAAGGAAAGATATCATCGTTAAGGTGATGTTCACCAAAATGCTGCACGATAGGTTGCTAATGCATATCAAGTGCAAGGGGACAAATTCCCATTCTTAATTATGCTGGGTCAGACCCTACATCTCTGTATTGGGGGATACATATTAAAAGATATTAAAACATATTTCCCATGTTTTCAAGACAGATGTGCATATCCAGGATAAAGGCAGGCATCTGAATCATTTGAGAATTATAATATCATTTTATTAATACTATTTTGTTTGCAATAATAATTCTGAAATATTTGTAAGTTCTAGTTTTAAGACACCGGATACAAAATTCAGTGACCAAGGAGGCCCACAACATTATTATTTTTTTTAAAGTACTACAGTAAATGTACATGAGATTGAAAACCATACAGCTGATCTTTCACAAATAGCTTATTATCCAACAGGTTAGGATAAAGATTCATTAATGGAGTAGATGAATGTGTAAGGAGGATTAGAGGTGGCTCTGAGGAATGATCCAAAGAGCAGGAGCAGAAAATGGTAAAAAGACAGCCAATACAGAAGTATGGCATAGTACAGGAAAAGAGGCAAAGCTAAAAGGTGAAAAACTAATTGGCAAAAACATGCAAAGGGTAAGCAGGATAGATTAAATGAGCTAAGAGATAAAGACAAATTATATCAGGGTTTTGGAAGATGCTTTGACTGCAGTAAAAATCAGTGATGGTGCAGAATCACTTCAAGAGGAAAAACTAATAATGTTTGGAGTTGTGGGAATGGAAGATTTCTCATCAGATCTCTACAAAACAATTACCAAGGAAGGTGAAGGACAGGAGAAGAATAAAGAAAAGACAGAATTTAACTGTATTATAGAATGAAAACTATAAGGCTCAGGTAAAAACGCATAGGGAAAAAAAAGCAAGTACTATGTGAAGTCTGGAAAGGCAAAAATGCAGCCATCAGTGGAACTCAAGAAAAAGGTAATTGAAAAATTCAGAGAAAACATGATGAGAAGCCCAATTTTGAAAACAGAGCTGCATGGCCATGCATTTACTTTTTGTTGTGTTTTGGGGTTTTTGTTTTGTTTGTTTGTTTTTCTTTCTTTTGTCTTGGTTTTAAAGTAGCCTGTCAGAATGGTCTCCAAGTGTTAGAGAACAAGCATCACTTACATGAAAGGACCAATCCATTTTTGGAGTATTTATCAGAAATTTCTTCCCTATTGTCTAAACAATTACCTTTTTCCATTAAAATACATCTTCAATACCTAATTGATGACATTTGACATCTCCTCTATCTTTCTATGACTTCCAGGCAGAAACTGTGCCATTTTTGCACAGAGAAAACCCCATGTCAATAAAGGTTTTATCTACACACACCCTCCCTCCCTCTGTCTCCTCCATTTCATTTGTACGAGTGAGAATTTTTGTGCTGCACTCTGCAAATACACATACTATCGTACAAAATTGATACTTTAGCCTTTTCAGCATTCTCTTTAGGATACACAAGTCTAGTGTCTCTGCAGATACATTATGAAGTGATTGATTCTGCAAGAGTATTCCTTTGTACTTTTGAAGGTTTTAACGATACAAAAATAAATTGAGTTTGGAACTTTCCATCCTTTTTCTCTCTTTTCTCTCTGAGAGAAACATGGATTTTTTTTTTATTTTTTTTTTTTTTTGAGAGAGGGGGGGAAAAAAAAAGCAATCACACTTCAACCATTAGTGTTCTCACTGAAATTGCAAAGCATCACACTAAATGTACCAGCATCCCTTTGACAGACATAAGAGCACCTACTCACTAGTGTAATGGAAAAAGTTAGTGATTATATATACTGAAGTGATTGAGCCAACAACGACTCTAATGGAGGGAAAAAACCTTGATTAATAACAAGTGCCACTAAAAGAACAAATTGTTTTATGAGGAATGAATCACAAAGAAAGTAGCAATACAGTACGTCCTTGTCCATTGGCTGAGAATTGGTAAGGGGAAGAATAAAAAGAGAAATGCCTGAAGATCAGTAACAGTTTTGCTAGAAAGATTTTAAAATAAATTTCTCCCTCATCTCCTCCAATTCACAGTGTGCAGAAGTATCAGAACAGGTATTACATGGTTCTGTGTTTCTGGAAATCTCTTCCGCATTAACTATGCTGCAAGTTTCATGGCTTGTCCTTAAGTCACGTGAAACTACGGAGGATGCAGGATGATTTGCCACAAAGCACTGCTTTAGTACGTTAAGTTAGCATACCATTTCTACAAATAAAATTCTGTGTGTTTACATACTGCTGAACACTGAAATGTACACACACGTACACAACCACCTTTGGAACAATGTTGGCCCTGTTAATACACAGGGCAGGAAACACTTTCCATCATTAAAGAAGGCAAAGCTTCAAGACAGGGATATAATACATGGTTTTAGACTAATATCAGACACTCGCAGGCAAGCAATGTTCAGTACTGGAGAAAAATCAGTGTCTAAATGAATCATTTACTATTATTCCATAAAAACCTTTCTACTTTTATTTAGACAGACATCTTGATTTTTCTAAAAGAGAAAATGTATTGATCTAAAGAACAATCATAAACCACTGGTATATCTCAGCACTACTGGTAATCCCACAATACTGTTAGAAGAATTGTACCAGCTGAAGTTTGAGAACTGCTCGACACAGGAAATCCCAGACAATTGGTTAAACTCTATATAGCCATCAACAAAAAACTGTTAGGGATCCTCCTGTAAATCACCTTGCTTGTTATTTATAGCAAACACTAGCAAACAGAACTTGAGAAAGATTTTTTGGTTAAAAAAAAAAAAAGTCCTAAGAGAAACCCTTAGAGCTTCCCCCTCCCCCCGCTTCTCCTTCTTACCTCAAAAATTATTTTGAGACAAGATCTGAATCAGAAATGATAGTTTCAGAGAAAATACTGTTTTATGAAGTACATAGATCAGCTTTTTAAAATACATTTTAGAAGTCACTAGATCCCATTTCAAAATAATTTTGCTATTCTATGATAAAATGGTTGATCACAACTGATGGACACTCTGTAGCCAGATTTTTCAACTACTCATGTGAGACTGAGCACAAAAACATATGCCACCACTCTCTGTGAAAGCAAGTGACAAATATGCCTCCTCTCTCACCTAACTCCAAGGAGAAGCAGAAACTGCAGCCACCACCACCAGTGGTAGCCACGGCTTCCATTGGTTTTGTCCTTTAACAGAGTGTCTGAAGGGTGGTGGCTTTAGAGATGCAACAGGTACCCATGACTTGCCAACATTTTCAAACTGACAGCACTAAACATCAGACCACAAATCTCATCTATATGTTCTCGTCCCAATTCCTCTGCACTTATCCGTTGTGGCACCAACATAAACCAAAGCAAATACTGCTGAAATTTAGTTCTTGGTCCATCTCCCATTTGTGTCTGAACGCTATCTTGTGCGTTCAGTGCACTGCATCCCTCCCTTCAAAATTTATTCACAACAGAAGTTTCCCAACTACTTTCTCCAAAAAGTTGCAGAGCCGATGGGCTGTACACATGTGCACGCACATAGTAGAAACTGTGAAAGCCACGAGTAACTCTGACATCACCAGCAGCAGACTATAATGGAAAATCACCTGTGCTGCTACTGTGTGCAGTTCTAGATATGGACTTAATCAACCCCTTTCCGTTGCTTCTATTTTTATCAATTTTTTACTTGTTAGAGCACTTAAATGAAATCATCACAGCCAGAATGACTTGCTTGGTGCATATTTGTTTCTAATCTTCTCAAGGGAATGAACAGATCTGGTTTCTTAAGAACTACAATCCTAGCCTCTTTAGCAATAACACTAACCAGATATTGGCTTTTTTCCTGAAAACATCAAGATCTGTTGCTCTACAACAAATTGTTTCAGACATAATGTCAGAGTATCGCAGCTTGAGAAACCTCTTTGGTGAAAACAAGAAAAAATCTGAATGCAGATAAATAAACAATTAACCCTGTCCTACTAGTTGTTACTGTTTTAAAGACCATTTGAACACCAAATACCTACACACTTCTTGTAGGGACAATGCTAATTTATATATTAAGAATACAAAAAAGAGTGGAAGTTAATGATGGAATATTAAAGAACTTGGTAAACAGACTGCAAATGGTAAATTTCTGATGCAATAGGCTTTGCCTTTGCAGAGTGCTTGAATATTCTGGCTCTGAATCAGCAGAAAAATTGTGTCTTAATAGGATAATTATACCAATAAGTATAAAAGTAATTCCATTGATTTTAGTGGTGTGACTCAGATTTGAGTGCATGGATACTTTAAGTATTTTTCTGCATAGTGACCTTTAGTGTCCATCTAAATAGGAGTGTATGCTTAATTCTATATTTGCAGTTATTCCTGACCTCAAACTGAAGCTTTATATTCCACAGATATCTCTGTATTTTATTTTGAAAACAAGGTAATAGGCTTCCTTTCACTGTTGTTTAAAACTGAGCTTCTGGCTGCTGCAATAAAACAGACCAGTAGGCTCAACAAAATAGAAATAGGAATTGGGCAAAATCCATATTGATGACACTGTATTATTAATAAATTACCTACTGTGAACGTTCCATGAATTATTAAAGCAAATAAATCCTATTTTAAAGTGTTATAGATACTAGATAATTTATAAATATGGGATCATTGAATTATAATTCAATCTTTTCCCCTGATCTCTGTCTGCATTTCCATTTCCAAATGGCTTTTAAGATGTCCATGCAATATTGTGGGGTAAAGCTGTTTATATATGAATTTGAATGCTTCTGCTTCAATGCACTGTTGTCAAGCTTGCTATATACCTGATGCACTGCAGGTGCCATAAAAGATAGCTGCTTATCCAGAATCTGCTCTTGGCTATGAAGTGGTTCTTTGCACCACACTTTCTAACAGAACACGCACGTATGTCCTTCTACAGCAACACTTAAAGTTATTCCGGTCCCTCACTCCAGGATAGTGAACGTGTAATTGTATTTTAAAGAGACTGAAAGGGGAAAGGCAGGCGAACTGTGGAGGTGTATGTCAAGTACTCAAACAACTTTTACTGACAAGTAACCTTTCTTCTAGAAGTTCACTTCTGTGCTCTAACGGTTGATGGCTCCCAGCAGTTCTGCCATCAGATTTCTGGAAGAGAATCTCAAAGTGCTCCGAGTAGGCAATGACTGCAGACATGCCCTGCCTAAGGCTAATTTGGGGACAGCACAGCACTGAACAAAGGTATGGCTTAAGTCTCCAGCATGCTGATGTCTGGGTGCTGCTGCCTGAACTCTGGTAAAAGGCACCGAGAGAGGTTTGAAATTCTCTGTTGCTACTTATACAGCCAGCCTGAATATATGCAGAGATCCACTGGACAAATGTTGTGCAGAAACTGCAAATTTTATATGTCCCACTGATGGAAACTAAGAGGTAGGTGACTGTAGTGGGTCTGTACCTATGCAGTTGAAAGAAAGAGTCTTCCTGACACTGGGGATGTGAGAGAAATTTCTCCAGGGGGGTTTCTGAAGCAGTCAGGGAGAGTAAACTCCTGATAAATCTAGATTTCTCCGAGTTGCTGTCCTTAAACTTCTTGACACTGTAAGGAATAAGCCACCCTGTTAAAAGTTTTACTATATCCAATATTACTATCTTGATACGGTTTTTATGATGAAAATAAAATGTAAAATCTCCTTAAATGAAGGACCAGAAAATACAGGGACAAGTTCTCTATGCTTGCAAACCTACAGAGAGCTTAATGGAAAATACTGTGTATTGGAATGATCTATTTTTATTCCATGCAATGCAATTTCTCTCTCTTCTGCCTGCTGTGTTGCAGATATCAGACACGAATCAAAATAAAACTGCAGTAATTAAATTAAGAGCTTACACATGCTGTTTTAGTTTGTTTTCATACAGGTTTTTTCCATACTTGACACCTTTTTATATTTTTATTGTTCAGCTGAATTTAGCATGTACCACAAAGGATGGTACCACCAGGACAGTGTTATGTTGCCACTGTTCATACTTCTGTAAGTCCTGACCTGCAGCACCTATTCTTTTCTTTCAAGAACTGAGCTACTTGGGTTTAAAAAACAAAAAAAAAAAAATGTATTATTTTGACATGACTGCAATTGTAGTTTTAAGATTTGAAGAATACCTACTAGGGATTAGGATGAGATCAGTCTACTTAGAGTTTTATCTAAATCTCTGGAGGCAGAACTTTAGTCTGCTAAGCCACCTGAAAGCTACATAACAATTAGTATCCAACAAAATCTCCAAATAATTTTTCTGGGAATAAAGGGAAAAAGAGTGGTAGAAGAGGTTGCTGCAACCAAAGAACGATGCTCAGAACATTAATTCTGATGTTATTTTTTTCTTAGCTGTTAACAAAATCAAATTATCACTAAAAAGCAGTTACGTGTACTCTTAAGGGAAGTTAAACTTGGACAGCAGTCTTTTAGCGATTACATGCTATTCCAGGCTCTGCCTCATTGACCCAACTCTAGAACGCAGCAAGGCTCCGACAAGTGCACAAACATGCTTGGCAGTTTGAGCAAAAGACCTTGCAACTACCATCTTGTTGCAAGCTTGTGCTAGGATTTCACCAGGATAAGAGGCACCTTTGAGCCCTTGGTGCCTAAGATGATTCGAGTTCCTCTGTCTTGATATTTCTAGCCTTGCTGTTCACAGACAGCCCAAGAAGGACAATTCAGTGCTGATTTCCTTCTAAGCAAGGCAGCAAAGAATTCAAGCCCAGCAGCATTTGGGAAACTGCTGTTTGGTGCCACAGGCCTCCCTTGTGCTCGAAAGCATTAACAGTCAAGAGATAAAAAGAACAGGATGTGATTACTTTTGTGGAAGTATAAGTGAAATGTGTCAAGCCGAAGATATATATTTAATCATTTATTGTCTTTTTGATGCTAACAAAATACATCACAGAATGTACTCACACAATCCTTGTAAGGTTAGTAAACGAACATACTACTACATTTATAGATATAGTATACAGTGATCAGATTTATTTACTCCAAAATATTTTTGCCTACAAAATTATGGCCTACAGGCACAAAACCAAAAATATATTAATACTGTAAGTATTTCTGGTCTTTGGTCAGCATTGATCTTTTGATTTATTCATTTTATCATTCCTGTTACTGATTCACTGGTTTATAGAATATGCTGGAAGAAGTAAGAAACACCTCAACCACATATGTGCTTTTGCTAGACTAAACTCAGATAGATGATTAAGCTAAGCTAATACATCAGTGATTTGTAAAATGAGACTTTCAAGATTGTAAAATAATTTGAATTGCATACGAATACATTCATCTTAAAGGACAGAACTCTGGAATGTTGCAAGAAATTGTCTCCATGGTGAATTACTGAGAAATTGCTTTGCTGGAATTCTATAGCAACTTCTATTTTTTTATTTTACGTACATAATTAAAGGAGTAATGCCTTTTCAGTACTTGATAGTTCAAGTTACCTACAAGAAATGCTTTAATTTTATCAAAACACTATTTTTAAAGATATTACAAGTAGAAACAAGGAGAGTATATGAGATCACGATTCAAATGGAATGTGCATGTGATTTATAATACCAGACAATGTGACAAATGTCACCTTTGCATCATGGATTCCCATTGATATCAAAAGGAGTTTTTGTTGCACAAAAGAATAAGGAATTAAGTGTACTGTTGTCTCCTTTGCCATCTCTGTAACTTACACTGACTCTGTAAACGTATCTTGAAATCCCTATGAAATATATTGCTAATGCATTTTTAGCCTTGGAAAGCTGGAATGAGGTTCCAGTGCGCCAGGTTAACGAGACACAAGCATATTCATTTGCCAGGCACTTTCTGGCCATAGATAATTCAGTAGTTCCTACCCTACCTGAAGCTATCTTGACTAGGAGTAGTAAATACAGAAGTTTTACGTTAATATACAGAACACATTGTAAAATTTAAACAAACACTTTATGGAATTACAAGGTAGGGAGGAGGAAGGGGGAAAAAAGAAAAAGAAAAAAAGAAGCAGCCTGTCAAACACGGCTAAGGCTTTGCTATTTGAAGTTTGAATGGCTGGTGATCCTCCTTATCCATAATTCACAGTTGTTGGGTCTAGCCTTTCAACAGCGTAAAACGGATTGAACATTGAACACAATCGTTCTAACTACGAATGTTTTTATAACCTAGGCAAGGTGAATTCTGCTATTAAAAAGCTGATTTTATTCTCAGGAGATTCAATAAACCTATATTTCCTTGCCAATTAGTGTCTTTGTTTCCTTTTGATTCTTCACATTCTTTTAAA
Source organism: Aramus guarauna (assembly GCA_013400195.1). Lineage (NCBI taxonomy): Eukaryota > Metazoa > Chordata > Aves > Gruiformes > Aramidae > Aramus > Aramus guarauna. Next base: position 782,872 of record VXBL01000533.1, read on the forward strand.
ATGTAGATCAAGTTAATAAAAAGCTCAAGACTGACAAGAGCACTGACTGAAGAAGCAAAGCTTAGCCTCAAAAAGTAGACTCCAGAGCGAGGAAGCCACAACCTGTGAGCATTTTTTGAAACAAAACTTTACAGATGTCCAAGAGCGTCCACAAAAAATGGAGCCCAGCAAACGAACTGCTAGTTTCCACTGTAATAGCATAGTCGTTACCCATTTTTATCTCAGTTTAAAAGTTTCTAGGAATGAATGCTCGCAGAGACCTAGCTTCAGGAGCTTACCGTAATGCGTTATTAACGTTTGTAAATTGCTTTCACAACCTTTAACGAAAGTGAAAAGGACAGTATTGTTGCAAAGTATTTTTCATTGATTGCCTAGAGATTCCCAGCAGTCAGTCTCCTATTTCACTATGGCAATATTAATAGAGAATCTCTGATATGAGAACCAGCAGAAATGAATGTTTAAGATCTTCAGAGCAAACCATCCACTGCATGGAGGAGAAGCCTCAAGCATTTTAAATGGGGCTATATCTAAAATAGAAACTGAAAAGCATGCTTTATCTTTTATAGCTTGTAAATCCAAATGCATCTTGAAAATATGAATACCTTAAAGATGCATTATACAAATTATCCAGGAAACCACAGTTCATCTTGAAGGCTTCTAATACTATCAAGACTTGGCAATGGCTAGGAGCCATGTGTTGACATATACTGCATCAGTTTAAAGACTTCACTGCAGAACCCTTCCCTGATTGTACAAGCTAGCAGGAATTTATAAAACGGCAACATAAGACATGGTTTATGAGAGTGATGTCTAATCACATACCTAGTATACGTAATAATGCAGATAAATCAAATTATTTCATCCATAGCATAAGGTTTGTTACTGTTCAATAAGAACAATAAGCTGTCCTATAAGCAAAATGGATGTTTTTCTGTGCTTACAGTTGAAACTGCAAATATATAAACCATAAAGCATAATGCCTGCCTACCACACGTAAAACAATGGGCTTTTGTTTTAAACAAAAAAACTATAATCTGAAAGTAAACATTCCTATTGCTGCAAGACTGAGCCCCTAGTTTCAATATCAAAGGTCAGCATCTTATAAAGAAAAAGGATATATGTATCACAAGGAAGACTGAGATATTTGGAGCACACAAGGAGGAAGGCAGTCTGATTTTCTGGGAAGAACCCTGGGACAATTCCCTACATTCACAAATTTTCCTTGTGGATCCTCCCATGTTTAGGAGTTGCAAGTTCTGACTGAAACACCTCTCCAAACTTGGCACATTGGTTAGGTTTCCTTCTGTTGTAGAATCTTTTAGAGAGGCTTATGAAGTGGCCTTCCCTTAGTCAGGGCATTTTAAACATCCCTTTTTTCTGCAAAGAATGTTGGGCGCATAATTTTCTTTCAAAATTCTATCTTCATGTTAATATCAGTCTTTGGGCTCAAAAACCGCCTGATGTCAGTCAACAGGTTAAAAATTATTGGAGGATACACACAGACAGCCCACTCATACATTATTACAGTTGTACAAATGTTGTTTTCGTTAGAAACCACAACAAAACTTTGACTGGTTTCTGTATCAAAATGGGTCTCAAACTGCATACATAGCTAGCACACTACTCATTTTAGGCACCAATTCAATGTAAGTTGTTGGTTTGTTTTTTTTTTTTAATATCATCCACACTCATTATAAGGTAATTATGCATATAAGAAGCTAATAATTTCTAGGATTATCTGTTTTAAGTTGTTAATGTACCTCACACTAACAGGGTTTTGAAGAAGCAGGAAGGTTTTGAAGGTGGAAAAGTTAATTATTTAAACAAGAAAATATCAGAGAATCTTTAAGGCATTAAATGTGAGATATCTATCTAGTGAAAGAAGAGCTTTGAAATTCAATTACAAGGCACTGAAAGAAGGTCGAAGAGCTACAGACAAATCAAGTGTGCTTTTTTTCAAAACCTATTAAGAGTAGTTAATTTGAAGTTTAATTAAATTTTTTTTGAAGATGGACCCTGTTGGTAACTAATTCTACATAAGTACCTCATCTTCCTTCCATAAACAATGCTAGGAAGCAATTTTTATTAAATTATACAAGTGGGTTTTGTTTCATCATCTTTTCCAGTCTTAGAGACCAGTACAATGAGATCTGTACCATATCTGCTCAACAAATGGATTATTCAGTCAAATTCTGTGAGATCAAATGTGAATCAAAATGTTTTCCTGCGAATGTCACCAGCTTTTAGCAGAAATTATGCCCTAGACGGGCAACGTAGAAGACAACTGGTGCTGTAAAACAGTTACAATAAAACGGGATTCAGAAACCATGAAGATACTTGACAAGCCTCAAGGATTTACATAGCATATCCAACAATCTACAAATGTAAGAGTAGTTTCTGACAGCAATTGTTGAAATTATTTTAAGAATGCTTGAAACAGTTACGTGTATTATCAACTCTGGATCTGAAGGTCCAACTCTCCCTTAGCAACACATGTGCTTTAAAAACAGAGCTACTAAACACGGTTTTACTTATTGCTGACAACTACTACCAGTTATTTTCTGTGTGGCTTATAGCTATCCATGGTCTGATGATGACACAGTCAACATTTTTTCCCAGCTACTTAATGACACCCTTTATACAGCTAGAAAAGCAAAATTATAAACAGTATTCTGGAGAGAGACTCTAGATAAGATGCATGCTTAACAGTCCCAAACCAAATTCATGATATTGTATGCTGAAAAGGTGACAAGCCAGCAAACTTTCTAGCCTACTCGTTTTCATATAAGGGGGTTAAGATGAAAGGATATTCAGGAGCCACTGAGCCTAGTCTGTACCAGTTAATATTAGTTTGAATCTGACCCTTGGCAGAAATCTGGGAATGAAGAAAAAAATTGAGTGAACAGGAAAAATAAGAACTAATATCCCAATATTCTCTCTTGGTGAATGTCAGCAGTGACTACAGAGGTAGGCACTGCAGGCTATACTTTTCAGATTCAAAAAGGCTCATATTTTTCAAACCATGTGTCCCTTACATCCTTATCCCATCAAGCCTAAATCACTTTACTACTCTTCTCAGTCACCTCTACTTATGCCGGCTTTTTTGTGTATTATTGCAATTCTAAGTGACATAGAAAGAGTCAATTCCAGGTATTTTAGAAAGATCTATTATCAACAACAAAGGATAGCATAGCTCTAAGGGCTGAAATGGATAAGTCCCCGATATTGCATTATACATATTTGGAGAACGTAAATCTAGACTGACCCAAAACTGAATTTTAAATAACTTCAGAAATGTTAATTATATTCATAACTTCAGTACCAAGATGTCAAACAATCTTCCGAAGGACTCCGTAGCACAGAGAGGTGCATTTAGTGATGCCAGAGCTCCTATTCCTATCAGTCATTTGTATCCTGTGGCTACATCAACAGTAAATCTCTTAAACACAAACCAAACCCTCAGTGCAAGAACACAATGATAGTTACAGATCCCTTAGAATTAAGATGCCCAACATGAACACATTTAGTGCTCAACAAATAATTTTTTAATGTCATTGATCCTGGATATTTTTTTAAAACTACTTTCTGTTCCTTTGACAGATGTGCTATGCTGCATTTCATTACTTTCTCTCCTTACCTCGTTCTTCTTTTGTTTTAGATAAGTGATGAGGCTTTTCGAAAAGATTAAGTACCGGCAGGCAAAGCAACGGCCCAAACACAGTTTTAATTGGAACCTCAAATCCTGTGGAAAGAATAAGAAATTAAACCATTAATAATTTAATTTTACTAGCAGACAAAGTGAGTTCATGTATCCTGTTTTAGGCAGCTTTTACTGTATTTCTTCATATTTGATTTCAACAGGTATACAATCTGTTAGTCAAATCACGTTACAAAAATTATTACCACAAGATTTCAGTGAGGTGTGCATAGCTGCTAAGAAGTGCTGATGCGAATAGTTCTTATCTAGAGATATAATCCACTGATTACTAGCAAAAAGTCAGAATTTACTTGATTAAGTCTCAAGTCCAAAAAATGTTTTCTTCTGTAAAATCTAAAAATCTTCCCATTGCTGTATAACATTCATAGCATTGTTTCCTTACGCTGCTACAATACATTCTTTGCACCATGAACGCTTGACAGAGTACAACCATTATATAGCAATGTGACACAAATATAACTAAGACATAAAGCTAAACAATTCAAGCTTCAAGACAAAAGATAGTGAAAGAAATTTTGTTTTGCTTGAGATTCGTAGAGGCTCGAAACATAAACACCTCCATAAAAGAAAACCAAAAAACCAATTTTTTTTTTAATTTTTTTTATTATTTTTTTTTTTTTGAGTCAGAGGTTATATGTTGTAGTATTGGGCAAGCAGTAACCAAATAACCAGCAAAATAAAACAACTCAATGTATGACTAACCTGCTTATTTCTGAAAATAAGACATTCTTGCATTAGTAATTTTTATTCAGACATATAGTACAAAAAAAATAAAAATCCCACATACCTCACAGAACATCTCTAAAATTTTTTTTGAGAATTTCACTTTGTCTTTTAAAAGACCATAGGCCCAGATTCTTATAGATACTAAGTGGTATTAATACAATTATTTCAATGGATCAGCGGTAACTTCTATAAATGACTAATCTGACCAACAGAGCTGAAATTTCTAGGTTCTCAAAGCTATATCAGGGAGGAGGTTGTATTTAATTTTCTTACTTCACTGTTATTGCACAACAAGTATACATAAATTTAATTTGGGGTTACAATCAAATTTATGTACCATGACCTCAGTCACACTAGGCCACTGGAATTCAATAGACATTTTGTAGTAGGCAAGTAGTACTCAATACGTGTGTTCAATTACAGGTATCGCTGTTAGTTAATGCAGCAAATATATCCAGAGCCCACGTAGAAGGTGGCATTTGGAACTGCTGTAAGACCATATATTTACAAAAGCTCCTTCCATAATGGTAGTTTGGATGGGTAGTGAATTTATTTTTTTATTGTTTGTTAATTGAGGGCTATTATAATAATTGAGGGCAAATGATAGAGGCCCTAGATGAAGGCTGGCATGAACACTGGGAGTGAATTTTAACTTACATAGAGCTGAAACCAAAGCAGAGGTATCCTACACTGTCTGTTTCAAAGCAAAAAGTCCTAACATACAGATAATGACACACTTGTGGCTTTCCAATGTACCACAGACAGGAAGCAAGTGATGCTCAACACTGGTAATTCAGCCTTAGAAATTTTTAGAGGTTTATAAGACCATTTTTTCTCCTAAATTCAGAAATGAGCTTGAGGGAAAAACAGGCAATTTCTTCCTGAAAACAATTCTTGGACCAAATATCACTCATTCACTTCTCCATCAATAAATAATTTTAAATACAACTACTGGGCTTCTCTGTGTACATTTCAAAAACGTCTTGCAAACCACAAGCTCTCCAAGCAGCACTGCTCCTTTTAGCACAAAGAAACATTTAAGTCAGTCATTCAATACGCTGCCATTCAAAGACATTACTAAAGTTTCACAGGAGGCAATTTTAGAGCCTGGTATTCTAAATGAGACCCAGATACTAAGTCCCTGCCTAATTTTTTAAAATGTATTTATTTGCCTATGGAGCTATAAAAATAATAAATACCAAAATAACAACAACTACACAAGCTGTCATTATAGTTTTGTACCAAAGCCTGTCAGAAACGAAAAAGGACAATATTTTATCTTGAGCAGTAAAAGCAGGACAGAGTAACTGTTAGGTCCTCTCTGGAAACACGTGAGCCCTTGAGGCATTCAGATTTCATGTCCTATGTGAGACACAAGAGCACTCTGGTTGGGTCCATGAGAACAATAATTGGGGGAAAAAAAAAATAATCAAAATTGTTGTGAAATGCGACTATAAATATAGCAATTGATGCTTCAGGTGTAGAAAATTCAATAAAGTGGTGAAATACAACAAATCTCACAGTGGTCTTCAAATTAATTCACATTCACAGAAATGTCATAAAGATAACTTTAAAGAGAGAGGAACGAACTCCATCTGACTAACAAACTCAGTATTTATTCAGATAACAACTGCATTACTTGCTTTACTGCCAGCATGTTCTTTACTGCTTTAGCTGTTGTTTTACAACCATTAAATTTTTCAGCATTTGAAAGAGGGCCACACCTCACCAAATTGCAATTTACTGTGATATTAAATTTCATGTAAGTTTACCCTACCATGATGAATATGTGCTTGGAATAGAACAAGAGAAGAAATGACAGCATCTCCTCCACAGCACATGTTTGTGTAAGAATATACTTGAAAGAAAGAGTATATGAGAGCTTGACATGTCCTTGGGGTATGATTAAAAGCTCGTGAAATAAAATAATTCAGAAAAGACAGCTCTGACTTTAACCACCACTGGGGACAAGAGATCTTTCACTTAAGACATGTCAGTCATTCGCGAGTATAACTGAAATCACACAGAAGACATATTTTAAAACCTGGTGATTTAGATACAAACCCCAAACCAGAGAGACCCTGTGGGTGACATAAAAATGCCAGAAAGTTTAACTGGAGTTTAATTTTTTAGCCAAAGCCTAAAAAACTTACCCGCTTCATACTGATAACAATGAATAATAGAGAAAACTACAACTTAGGGGAAAAAAAAGATCCAGGAGGAGAGAGATAAAACCCCATGTAGAATATGATTCTTAAGTAAAGAAGAAATCTGTTCTATCTAATGCCACATCTTGGGCACACTAACTTAGTTCTGTAGCAGAGGTCTAAGTTTATTCAAAGCCAATAAGATTTGTAACCTAGACTATTTTATATTTTATGTAATGCTGCCTTTTAACTGGATGCATTTCATTAAAGATATTCTTTCCTAAGCTTCAGAGTCTGTTCCACTTTTGTGAATTCCCTTTATTTCCTGACAGTGCTACAATTAGCCTCTATAGACATACAAAACCAGCTGTAACTCACAGTATAATATAAACACACAATTTACATGAGCTCTCATCTAATCCGAAGTTATCTTCAACAATTTCTTTATAAAAAAGTAATGATATTGACCCAAACATGAGACCACAGTATCTGGCATGCAAAACATCTCAAGTGAAGAACAGCTGAAGTCTGGTTCATAGTCTAATTTTTTCTTCTTTGTGGATGCTTTGGCAACCAAGAAGTTCAGGATTGAAGTTAAAATTTTCCAAGTGCAAACACTGATCATCTCTCTCTCCTGCACGCAATAGAAGGTGTCTAATAAGGAGCACACTCACACTACAGCCTCAGTGGGAGCAGACATAAAAAGTTGTTGACAGGGGCTCAGCCACTGAACCCTTGACTGTTGAGAACTGTCAGTTTGCAGGAACTCATTGTTTCTGAGACCTCTCTCTCTGTGAAATGCGTTTCAAAATAGTTTCAAAAGTTACTAGGGGAAAACTAGATAGATGAAAGGCATAAACCTTGTTTCCTTAGCAAGAGACCAAAAATATATCACATCTTAGACATTATCTGACTGGAATGAATAAACTAAAAGACTAGTCAGTAAACTGCATTAAACTACGTACTATGATAGAGCATGCTTAGTTCTGAGAGTGGAGTACTTATCCATCTGAAGTTAAAAGAAGTTCAGACATTGACTTTATCACAGAGTTTTGCCCTGGTTCGATATGCCCAAATATTCAGACAATAGAATTGCACTAGCTTTTAAACACAGAATATCAGCTGGACCCATAATTCTAAATCATTCAATCGCTTTGGAAAAAATTCCACCTTTTAGAGACTCATCCCTATTCTCAATGAAATTGCCAACAGCAAGAAGGAGATTTTGTTTCTCTTGTGGGGGAGAGCTGTGATGTCCAGATTATTTAAGTGCTCACTCTTAAAGCAAATGCATTTTAGGTTATCAATATTGACATGTTATGAATGGGTCACTCCTCCTGCTTCTCAATAGTAATTATGCATTAAGGCTTAAATTTGAAGCAGAGGGCCCAGATGCTTTACCTTAATATTTAAAAAGAAGTAATGTCCTCATATAACAAATTCTACAATAGAATACTTGATATTATTTAATCTCAGGGTGATATTTACTGTTCCTATAAGCCAACTTCTAGCTTCCATTTAGCAGCTGCTAGATTTTTTTTTTGTTGAATTGTTTAAATAAATACAAAAGAAAACGGATTTGTTGCATGCTTCCTTTTGTATGTTTGTATCTTTTGAAATTAGCTACAACAGTGCTTTCGTATTAATATTGAAGCCCATTAGTAACAGACTAAAGTGATTAGGAGATAGTCTTTTTGTCTTTATCAAGCATGGATGTCAGCTGAGACTGTACATAGTAATTCAAATTGCATTCTCTAGCGTGGAGAGTGTCATAATTTTGACAAGCCCGAATATGCATGGCTTCCTGGCAGAAATGAAAACTCCTAACACTGTCTTTCTCCAGCTGAGGAAAGGTGTTTACAGACAAGAAATTTAACACTAATAAAGCAGTTAAAACTCAGAAGGCATTTTTCTAACCCACAGATTCTTGATTTGCTACAGTCTCTTCTTCTGTCACATCCTCTCTCTTGAAAGACCTTCCTTAATTTGTTCTGAAATCTTCTACGCTCTATTTTGGCCCATAATAGGTCTTCAGACTCAGTTTGAGGCACATTGTCATTGTGCTTAAGGATTTTTCCTCTCTCAGTGCCACACTATTAAGATTTTTGTATTGATTTTCCAGCCTAGATCAAAACCGGCCTCCATAGACCAGACTCCAAATTCAGGATACTTATTCCTGAACAAACATGGTTTTGGTTTTTGAACATCAATCCCTTTTCTAACATATTAAAGGCTGGCTGAAAGCCTGCCTCATGGTGCTCTCATTACTGCAGAAAAAGTGCTACTCTCTTCTCTTTCTATTTGTGCTCTCTTCCCTTCAAAGCGCTTACATCCTTCTACCTTAGAAATGTTGTCAATCTTATTACTATCACTAAATATATTGCTTTCAATAATCACCTTTTAATTCAAGTTTTGCTTAGGCTGCTTCTGAAAAATAAATTTCCAACAAATAAATTGATTTTATTAATTTTCCCACTCTCTCTGTTATTTGCTGTTATGACAACCTAAACAGTTATGCTAGTCCCTACCCAAAAGGACTCAGCAATACCATGTAATTACTTAGTTAACCTTCTAATTCATTCATTTGTTGTTAGTTTTGTTCCTTTGAAATTTCCTCATTAAGTTATTGCAGGGAGCTATGTTTGCACAGCAAAAGAGAAAAATACAAGCTCTTTATTGCATTCTTTTAATACCCCTTTTATCTTTAAACTAGCTAATTAGCATATTAATTAACTAGCTAGAGTACTCATGATCCTACAATTAACTGTGGGTACCACGTTCTACTTATTTAGTGTAACACCATTTGTATTGACATCATAATAATACCTTCACTTTGTCAAGTATATCAAAATTAAAACAACTAGTATTGTACCATATCTTATTAACAGTCAATATCCAAGTGAACTTTTTTGTACTTTGTCAAAACTTTCTAGTCATAACAAACAAAAACACAAGGCTTATTAGTTACCTAAGAAATGAAACCCCACTAGCCCCACATATTAAAAGCTTATTCCTTTTCTATTTTTACCATCACATCTTCTACTTGGCTTTTTCAGACCTAACTGCTTTTCTTGCCAAGTTCCAAAATTTCAGAAGAACTAAAATCTTTATACACCAGTAACAACTTTTAATGAGAAAAAAATGAACCTGTAAAACTAAAGGAACAAAACCATTCCCTGCTCCGACTCAAACTGCTGCTGAAAGACATTTGAGGCATTACCAGAAGCTCACTTAGAGCACCCACTGCCACTGCCCATGTCTGGTGGCTTCTCTCCTGCTCACGTTCTTAGTGTTATACCTGGTATGGCTGTAATTACACCAAGAAACCTACCCAAACTGAAGTTCTTACCCTTCTAAACCACGTCACTGGAACATGAAAGCAAGGTAGCACTTTCCATAAGTACAAGAACCATGCACATCTCCTGACTCAACAGCTGAAAACAAAGAAAATGCATTCAAGCTTCCAGCGACTGAGGTTTGTGAATATTCTGTAGTTCCTGCTTGAGATGCTGAAAATCAACGTACAGATGTGGGTACAGGAGAATACACACAAAATCTCATACCATCTCCTTGCATTACCCTGCCAAAGAATTGTCTCCATCAAGTCACCCAATAGCAACTCCAAGGCCTGACTGGTAAAAACCGCACCAACACAGATATACAACATTTCTAAGCTGTTAATCATGCCAGGCTTCCCTTGACCTCCACGGATTTTTGGAAAGTGCCTGCGTAGTTGCTGCACCATGATAATCTTGCTGATCTGGAGAAAAGACAACCACTGTATCTCATGAAGCACAGTGGCTGTAATTCTGATCAGCCTTTTCAGGAGCTGTGCAAAACAGAAGGTGAGAACAGCTATATCCTCATCCAAAACAGACTCAGTTGGGAAGGGACACTACTCCAGCAGGGAACTATTTCAGAACAAACTGTCTCAGTAATAAATTCATAGTGGAACAAGTTCTGGTTCACAGTGAAATAAAAACAGTTTACACTTGCAAGGTTAGTATGCTACAGTTTGGTTCACAATGGTCAAAATATGTCAGCCAATAAAAATCTGATGACGATTTCGGTATGAGTGCTTACATTCACCAAGTAAGATTCATCTACTGGAGTTACAACATTACGCTTTCTGTAGCTGAGCATTTTACAATACAAAGAATTCATTTAAATGCAACATTCCGGTAATGCCCTCATAAAACTATGGTAGCCAAGACCTATGTTTTCACAGGAATTGAAAGGGACACAAGTATTTATAGCATGAGTCTGATAGCCTGAATACAAAATGCAGATCTAAACAGTTATGCACTGATTTCAAAAAGGATATTACAAGACCGAGGACTATATGGGTGACCATGCTGGAGAGAGAGCGCTTCTACACTGCAATTGCTCCTGACAGTTTCTAAAACATTAAAAGCCTTGCTCCTGTATGCTGTGACAAGCACCAGCCCAGTCTGCAGCACTCCTTTCCTTCTCCTATCCTATAACTCTCCTCAAGTCCTCCGGACTTGGGCAAAATCCAAAGCAATTTAAAAAATGAAAAGATAAATTACAGGCTGCCCACTTATCAAATTTCTATCTTTGCAATGGCCTACTGATATTAACAGGTGTTTATGAATTCACACATACAAGACGACAGTATTTCAAGCTGGCTGTGGCCTTACGGGAACGTACATAACGTACATTATATTTTTTATTTGAGAAACCTGGACATTTTATATTCGGTTTCATATAGACATTGATGTATTGAGTGATTTACAGTGTGTATGCTTTGCATTTGTTTGAAATATCTGTGACAAGTAGATATTTTTGAATTAGTGATCTAAAGATTTTTTTGATGATATAATTATGAGCTGGAGGCTGAATTTTTAGAAGTGAATTTGGTGGTAGATTTGCAATTCAAAGAAGTTACTTAAATTAACAAAAATGCCCTAAAAGAACAGCTGTCTACCTGACTGATCCAAGAAAATGAACACTGAAAATAAACAGCTGCCCTGTAGAAGACTATGTGATAAAACTAATCACCCTTTGCATAATGTATTTATTTTCCCCTGTGCTTATTACAGACTTGGTGAACCTTCAAAGCTATAAATATTTAAATGTAGCAGACATCCCAGACATGTGAGTTCAAATGAAAGTAGGATTTCAGTAGCCTGACTACAGCAAATCCAGATCCCTTAAAGAAATCAGTTCTGATTGTTATATAACACTCCAAAACATTTTAGATTTTTTTTTTTTTATACTAACAAATCCTTTTTAAAATGACCTTTCTGGTGAAATCTGAACGTACTCCAAACAGTACAAGGCTCAGTGTCTGGAAAAGGCTACAGTTCTACTACAACATATTATAGAGAGCAAAAGAACAGTGTGTATTTCAAGTTACTAGGATAAATATCCCCAGGTGTTATACTTTCTCATAGATCCTCCACAATCAAGTCACTAAAGTTAACCAAGTAATGACAACCAGTAGTTGAGATGTCTTAGCTATGTCTTTTTCACTTTCAAAAAGCTAAATGAAAGCATAGCTAGAAGTAGGAATGCCTCAAAATAATTTCAGGGTTCAATCTCAATACGTGCTTTAGATGCAGGTATTTTCATAGACATGAGGACTCTGCAGTTGTGACCCAGATTAAGACAGCACATGGAGTCCCGGTTGTGCAAAACTGCTGTGTAACAAATGAAATAAAGCATTTGAAAAGAAATCGATGGAAGGAAGGTGGAATGTCCTTTCCTTTGGGCCTTTTTTCCACTCCACAGCAATTTTCAGTGGCTTACACCACTGAAAACCTCTCCAACCACGCTGTGCTCCCCCCCATTCCCTGAGCAGCAGATTCTACTGGGATAGTTCTAAACCAATGCCAACAAGTTCAGTTAAGGCAAAGGGCACAAGTGTTAAAATCGGAAGCAAGCTAAGCCAACTACTCATCACATGCCTTGCTTTGTGTGCATTAAGTATAGCTTGGTCTGATTTATGAGGAGATTCATGGTGTCCTGAAAGCCTCTTTTGGAGAGCATGATTTGGGATGCTTCTACCTGCACTGAAGCAACCAGAAAGCTGCGTCAGCTGTAGATATGGTCTCTGCACTGAAGTGCCATGGATGTACCCTTCATAGTTTCAACCATCCCAACAGTCCCTGCTGTATGCAGGTCTTTCTTCTAAATGTCTTCCAGCTTCCAGGCCCTGTCAGCCCTGCTGCCATGCTGCTCATCTTGCAGATTGTGCACTTTTTTTGTTCTCAAGAACAGAACAAGCTCTTCTCTCTCCAGGGGCTCAGTCTCACTCAGCAGAAAAGACGAGGGAAACAGGCCTGATCGTCAGCCATACTCTCCTAAGTGTAAGGCACAGTCCCTACGGAGTCAACTGAACAATTGTGTCATTTGTCAGACTTAGCATTTTACTTGTATCCATATATAGGTTTTTATCAGAACTGCTGACAAACAGCCACAAGATTCACTGGGCAGAAAGGCCATGATAAGCAAATGTGTAATATGTACTGTACTTGAATTGCTAAACTGGACAGCTTCAGTTTAGACTAATCTATAAGGTGAAGATCTGCCTATTATCAAATCAGTCCATTGCCTCTTTAAATCCATCCATTAAAAAGCAATTGTGGTTGTCACTTGCGCAGATGCGCACAAGGAGGAAGATGCAAGGAGCAGTCCTCCTTTGATTATGCCGCAAGGGGTGTACTTTCAGACTAAGCCATATAAAAGGCAAGGAAAGTAAGTAGAGATGTTTCAATCAGCGGAGGTGGCAGCCTGGAAAGGAAAGCACAAAACGTACCTTACAAAAGCTTTACCCTTGACGGCTCTAACAGACATTTGTCTTTTTGAGACACGTATTCTTCCCTTTACCCCTTCAAAAGCATGATGAGAAGATCCAGTTCCCAAAATCAAGTGAAGTCTTTCCACTGATTTTAACGAGAACTGGAGATTGCAGTGTGGGCCACCAATGAGGCCAGTATTTCCACCCCCCACCCCCCCCTTTTTTTTTAATTCAAAAATTGCCTTACACAGACAGTCTGGAAGGATGTAAAGAAGATTAGCAACAGTATTCTGAACTAGCTTAACCCAAAAAGAATAAATTTATTCTCAAAGGTCTCAGCACACTCAGATGTACTACATTATGAATATTCAGTACAGCCCCCCCCAGTAGCCATTCTTTGCAAGACTATTTTTACTAAAAGCTATTTTGATGTGACATATAGAAAAGATAAGACTTTTTACAGAAAATAGGATTCACTGGAAATACTTTCTAATGAAATTTTTATACTACATAAGCTAGCTGGCCTGCACTCCTTTGGCTCATCCTCCATTTGCTGCTACAGTACGTTCTACCGTGCAGCATGTTAAAGGAAGGACCAATACATGCAGTCTTGAGCCTATGTATATGAATATGCTATTTCAAACAGGAGATGACCCAGGAATTTCTCAAGAGTAAAACACTTAAATTGCATACCCTCGCTGTGCCATCAAATTTGTTAAACATTCTTTAAAATTAATAACAAAAATAGATCTTAAAAGACCATTAATAAACAAGCACAAGAGAAAGGAATTTTAAATAGCTCACGTTGATTGTGTTTATCTCAGTGTGAAGCCATGTCAAAAAGCCTGCAGCAAATGTATTTTGTTAAAAGCACCACTTGCGCAGCAGGCATTAAACATTAGAAAGCAAGCTTGTCATTAGTGGGCTACAACTGAAAAGGCTACTAAAACTCAACTAAATTATTGATATGATATCTTAAAAATGTGAGATGGAGAATTAAACTCCTTTTACACAGTACATGATTTTAATGCTACATATTTTTATCATGTTATTCCATTAGTAATGTCCCAGCTTATATAATCTTAGAGAGAACCAGAGGGCAGCTACATGCCAACCTTGGTTTGCATTCTTCAGCATGGGAAGTCTCTGCTACTCTCCCCTTCTACTTCTAAGGCTCCTGTATTTTACTTGTGTGCTTATCCAAATCGAGTTGATAATTCTGCCTGTTTTCTCAGGTTATTTATACAGTTAATGAAGTATAAGAAATGGGTTGTTTTTATTATTATTATTATTAAAATCCATTGTGGTGTTTGAGATCCCTAGTACTTCTGCAGATGTGGTTTCAGACTGCATCTAAGTGAGTTTAAGACTGAGCTGACGCTGAAAGGGGCAACTCTGCTCTTCCTGCCAGTTTATGTCTGACTGACAGTTGAGTCAGCTGGCTTATGAAATGAAACGTCATGCTCTTTCAGAGTTACATTGCCATTGGATCAGCCACACTACCAATATGGAAAAACAGGGAAGCACAAGGAGCACCAAGGTGCAAGGCAGGAAGCAGGTGGTGAATTTAGGCAGTAATATGCCATTGAATTAGTTTCCTTTAACGTGGTGTGAAATCACCAAATCTGCTGGTTTAAAGAGAAGGGCTGAAATCTGGGAAATACCAGCGTCTACTAATAAGTACATGTACAGAATATCTCATCAGAGAAAACGAGCTACACATTGTATAGTCTATTTAAAGTTTTGTTTGCTTTTGTAATTCATTTATAGCTCTCCACCATTAACAGGCAATACACAGACACAACGCAACATTTTTTCCTGTTGGTCTTGGAAATCTGACAGAGAATAAGAGGAAAAATATAAGAGATCCCTTAGCAATACAGCTATGATCAGAAATTGTGTTGCTTTAAAACGTGAGCAGGCTCTCACCTCAGCAGGCTGTACTCTCAACCACCAGCTGCATGGGTCAGTGAACACATTCATCTCCCATGCTGAGAAAAGAACTTCTGGGGGTTTAAAGCTGATTTTGTTTGTTTTATTTTTAACTTAGAGAAGTTTACTCTCATTCTACAGATTACTTTAGTCACAAAACCATTCTGAAAAAACAACGGAAGCCCAAACATACAATTCTACCCAATTCCTATAGTTGAAAAGAAGGTACCAAATGTTATGTGCTCTGATACCATCAAGGTTTACAAAGCAAAAGCTTTACAAAATAAATATTTTATTCAAAAATGTTATACCCATAATACATTCAGTATTACCTTTTTGCAAAGTAGTTTGTTTCTAACTTCAGAGAAGATGAAATGAAATGAAATAACAGGAGGAAACTCATATTTAGCAGAGTAGAAAATGCCATGGTATGAAACATGAATAGCTCATTTATTTCGAGATTACCTGGGAAACAATGAGTGAGGGAGAGAGTAACTAATATTGATGTGTGCCTTCACTGTTGCCAGAGATCAAATGTGCTGTTCAGCATGTCTTGGACAAAGGTGCTGTGACAGATCAGCATGATTTTCTGCTGGTGGTCCAGAAGACTAAATCTGACACCGATGAGATGCTCTGTGAGTCCAGCAATCCTTCCTCAAGCTAAAGGTCATCTACTTGGTACAGGTGTCTTGGGGAGCAAAAGAACATGCTCCTTCCCAAACTTCAGCATCTTACAGACTGAAACGTTGCTCAGGCTGTTGTGTAAACATCAACAGAAGGCACTCTATATGTCAGTCATTCAAGGTTTGATGAAATATAGCAGACTTCTAAACGAAAGACAAAATTATATGTAAACTTGATTTTTTTCTAAATAAGCCTGAAGAAAAAAAAAAGTCTGTAAATAGCATAGTTTTCCACTTCCTATTTCAGGCAGCCTGTCACCTTGGCCCACGATGGACACTCGGACAAGGACAATATATGCGCACTATCACTAGCCAGGTAATAGCCCCCTTGCAGCCATCTCTCTGCTAAATGAAGCTTAAGGTCTTTCTTTTTACTTATAAAACCTTAATGCCCAGGTTCCTGCCTGTTTGAGGAATTGCGTTCTCCATAAAATATGGTATTAAGGAAACCATTCAAGCCTGAAAGCCCTTTCCATTTAAGAGACTAATGTCAAGATATTATCCATCATACAACTCCAGATCACAGTGCATTCCTTCTCTCTACTTCAGTGAAAAAATCCCAAGTTTCTGGTGACGTACGACAACATTGATTTCCTCAGAAAAACGGGGAATGACAAGCAGCTACATGGAGCTAAAAAGATAGACAGGAGCTAGGAGAGTCAATTGAAAGAATAGAATCAAACTGCAGCAAATTGTGGTGTTTGATATTTTAGTCCAAAACTGAACTTAAATAAACAACTGAATAGTTCCTCAGCTAAGGCAACTTCCAGAAAGTTATCTGGACAAGTTGCCCTGGAAGATTTGACAGAGCCCAAATTTACACTACGTTGACTACTACTGTGGCAGTGAGATGGGGCTGGCTCTGGAGAATACCTACCAGGCAGGTTGCTCCATGGCCAAAGAACCATGTGTCCAGGCTCCTCTGGAAATCCGCATAGTCAAACCAAAATATTTGGAATGAAACAAACAGCATCACCTATGTCTAGCCAGCAAATCATTTTGCTTTGATTACTTAGGTTGAATTTCATATTTTTAATCACTGAACAAGATTTTTTTTTTTTTTCCTTAATAACTTCAATTCTTTAGGAATGTGTGCTTGGATTTTTATTTTTTTTAACTTATTTTTAAAAATAATAATCCAAACAAATGTATTAAAATGAGGGAGAGGTGGCAGACTGCACAAAGTTGTCTGACAGAAGTGGAGAATAAAGGAGACAGAGACGAGTTTTCTTTGCTTAGCCCTTTCTCATAGCTTAACTAACTCCTAGCATTAGTTACCATTCAAATGCTTCTCCTACTTCCAAAGTCTACTCAGCCATAGAGTATTAAGAAACACTAATTCTGGCTATTCTATCCCTATTTTATTAAAAAGTAAAAATTAAGAGGTTTGCCATATCCATCACTCTATCCCCCCACCCTTTGTTTTATATACGAATATCAATATTTTAGACCACAATAAACTCTAAGTACTTTAGGTTTTCAGCCTTCCTGAGCAGCTTTATCAATCACCAGCTTTTATAGGGAGGATCCCAAATGTTGATATAAATGTTTTAAGGTTGACAGATTAAGCCAAGAATAAATAAAACTAGTACATTATTGCAGCAAGGATGCAGTCAATGTTGTGTGAAATGAGGTGGTCTCTCTATTCTGAATCGGTTTAGGAGACTGAGAAACATGCAGCCATTGCTCAGAGCACAGTCAAGGCCCACTTAACATCAATATTTAGAAATACGTAAATAAATTCCAATAAGACCAAGACTTTGCTGAAGAGACAGGTTAATTGCCCATTTACTGGGTATTTAGGGTCTGTGCTTTTATCTGTAAAATGATTTGCAGAACTACTTGGAGAATATGGAACAATATTTTCATAGAATCATAGACTGGTTTGGGTTGGAAGGGTCCCCATCTAGTTCCACCCCCCTGCCATGGGCAGGGACACCCTCCACTAGCCCAGGCTGCCCAAAGCCCCATCCAACCTGGCCTTGAACACTTCCAGGGATGGGGCCTCCACAGCTTCTCTGGGCAACCTGCGACAGTGTCTCACCGCCCTCATAGTGAAGAATTTCAAAGTTATTTCAAAAAAAGTACATATCGTACTAAAGCTGAAGACATTTAAGACATTTCTGTCCCACTTTCCAGTTCTCTCAAGCTTAAATTTGACAAAAGTGTGACTACAGACTATCCAACATCAACAGCAACCTCATCTATGTCTACCTCTGTTGTTATAACTAAGATAGCCCATATCCCAACAGCACCAATAGAGAACTGCAGGTTCTTTGGTAGTTGACAATCACATCTCACGGACAACACATGAGTAAGAGATGAAATTTCATGACAGAGATTCAGCAGTCATACAATTTATTCTCCCTTCATGGAGTCCAATTTTCTTTCTTATTGTACTAAATCAATGGCTCATATTACAATGCTTTACGCCATCTTGCAGGGTCAGATGGACTGCCTGTGCTTGAGTGGGAATCAGTTGTAATGGGATAAAGTTTAAGTCTCTCCTTCAATTAACGGTTAAGCAAAAAGAAGAAAATCACTACAGGTATTAGCTCTTTAAATACAGACATTCTTTTGCACTAATCAGCTTCTTTTTATTCGTGATTAATATGGAGGTAGGGACTTTGCATGTCACATCTGTCAAACAGTGAGGTTCCGACCTACTTTGCTGCTATAATAAGGACAATCTTCCATCTATAGAGCACTGCAATAAAAACATTACTTTTACCACAAATTTTTGGAGGCAATAGTGTCAGTCTTAAGTGAATGGAAAATTTTTTTTTTTATTGAAAGGGATAGATATTAAAAAAAAAATATCTCAACTTTGAGAAAATAACCCAAAGAGACATTATGAAAGCCAGAATAAATCACAATCTACCATAACTTTCCCAAATACTTATTTGCCTAAAACAGGTAGAAAAATCTAAAACTAGACAGATGCATTGACATTTTTCTTGACAGATTCATAACCTTATGGTTCCCAAAACTTTAATGTGCAATAGCATTTCATTAGTATACTCCAGTGTATTTATTACTATGCATTATTAATACAGATATGTGCCTAGGAGATGTACAGTTTGTAATTATTTTTCCTTTCAAAACATAATAGCTTCACACTGGGCTTGTTGCAGCTACAATATTTCATCTCTGAATGCTCCTTCAAACATTCTGGGGCTGTGACAGAAATTTGTATTTGAACAGAAAAGCTGTCAAGAAGGTGCTGTGGTGCTATCCATCACATTTTTAATCCTGACCATACTTAGATGTTAGTGAAGCTATCTGTCCAGGACACTAAACAAAGACTGAAATTATGCCTTCTGTTCTTACACATCAAAGCTACAAAGTTATACGGAATTCAATAGGCCTGTATTACACTCTATTAATTTCCTATTAGTTCTCAGCTATGCAAAATCCAGCCACAGTGTCACTGTGGTTTAGACATGCAACCTTGATTTCAGCATCAAAAAATGGAGCCTGTCACTTCTCATAATTTTACAGAAGATTCTACAAATGTAAATCCTTTTTCATCCTGTCATCCTTTTATGTCTTTAATGAGTTTGCTCACTAACAGTACGGAATCTTAATTTCACATTCAGAAATATTAACGGTTACTATAACTTTAAGCATCTGAAGTAGCTGCTCAATTAAAGTGTAATTCATATATTTATACTTAGTTTTACAAAAAGCAGTGACATTTAGAGTTTCGATTTTCTTTTTTTTCTCCTTCCCTCCCATTTACATTTTGCATTCCCAAGGAAAAAAAGTTGCAGTTAAAAACTGAACTAAAGATTCTAAAACAAAACCTTTAATCAGAAGCACATTATGTAGTATAATATGATTCCTTAGCAGTTAAAATCTAACATTTGTAAAAACAAATGGCACGCACTTGACAGGCAAATTACACATGGATTACCATTTGTTAAAATTTCATCACAGAAAATAGTTTAACTGTTGTGGATATGAGCCAAGATCAGCCTGACAAGTACTTTACATGAAAAATTAGCATATTCTCTTCCAGAGGTTTATGCTTAATTTAGATGCATTGACTTTTTGCCACCATTGCTGACCTTTATGTCTAATCAAAGTCCCTTTGAATCCAAATCCCCAACCTTTTATCTCTCTTGACAGCTTTTAATTTGAAGGCTTGTAATAAAGTCTATTAAAATTCAAAATGTATCAGTGTTTAAAGCTTGGTTCACTTTGCTGGATTTTCAGATATGAAACTTCAAATGGGCTGATTACAGAGACTCCAAACTTTTCACTTTAAGCTTTACGCCAGGCTAAAAAAAGCCCTTTGGAGGGGGAATCAATCTAGATTTTCAGTTATAATGCATAAAGATTACATATGTGGCATAACTATACAAAATGACTATCTACAAGTAGCAGTGTACATCGATGTTAGGTAAGTTAGGACTGTGGTTGCTTCTGTGATAGTCCTGTATCTCTGGTTAATTTTATATTGCCATTTTATCTAAGGCAACCATTGTTTCCATATGAGACAGTAGGAATTCAGAACAACGATCTCCAAGTAAACAGCCAGTGCTGCTGCACCCAACGCTGTTTCGCAGGGTGGTTCACCACGGTGCCACATCCCACCGTGTGGCTTGCAGCCCACCCGCCTACATGGGGCCAGTGCCAAGCAGCACCTCCATAGCTAAATCTCCCCTGAAGGGAAGCAAGGCCCCTTCCTCCGGGTCACCTGTGACTGTCTGTTTGCAGAAAAATAAAGTGATCATCTCTTCCATCTTCATTAAGATAGTTTCTTTAAAAATAGTAAGATAATTGGGAGCAAAACATTACAAACTTGCTGAAACTTGTGATTCAAAGGCCTTTTTCTTTTTTAAAGCCTCCTCCTGTTCAAGTATGTTGTTTCTTCAATTAGAATTTTTCTATTCTCTCACAGTAGCACGTACAAATCCAAACATTATCTATCTGATCATCACACATAATCCTACTGTTTCATCAGGCAGGTACTACCATTGGAGAAGGAACTGTAGAGATGAAAAGGGGATTAAAAAGTAGCCTAAAATAAGTTGATGTGACAAATTCTTTTAAAGAAGAAATACCTATATATAGTCTACAATGACATGTGAGCATAGGTGATTTTTTTTTATTTGTGCATGGGTACCAGTTATAGAATTATGTAACAAAAACCTGCATACTCCTGTCCCTAAAAAGAGCACAGGTGAGTCCACAAGCTCTCAGAGATCCCTCCATAGAGATCTCATGACAAGACAAGGACTTGATCTCAGAGAAAAGAAAACATCTTGCTTTGGAGGCATTTTATTCTTTTTAATATACACATAATTAAAAACTCTTCCATTTGTTATAGCCCTTTTGTTCTAAATACAATATTCCTTAGCTGCCACAGAGCACAATTGGATTTAAACCATGGCTTTTTCAATGATACTGTAGTTTCATCCTTTACAGCTGCTTTTAGTCTATTCCAAAAAGCAAAACTTCTCACATCTCATTAACTTATTCTCTAATTCCAGCCTAACAAATTATGCATCACCCTCATCTCATGCAGGTGAAATGCCAGATGACACAAGGCATTTCAGAAACATAGAATCTAGGACACCAGTTTCAAGGATGCATTGGAGAACCCAGAAAGGTTATTTGCAAAATTAGCTTAGATGAATATACAAGAGAGGAATGTCTGCACTCGTTTCTTTGTACTGAAATCACTAGGAGGTTGCAGGTGCAAGTGTAGCTAGGCTGCAGCAATGGGCATTTGTCTTTCTTTTATTTCCTCCTGTTCATGTCACACATTCCTCTTTAGGACTTCCTCCTTTCCAGAGGGTGATAACTAAACCAAGTTGAACATCTTCCATTGCTTCAGCTGCTTTCAAAATACTATCAGAAGCTTTCTGAACAGTGCCTCCAGTCAGATGTTCCCCATGTCCCAGTGCCATTTTCTGGCACTCTAGTGGAACTTGTTGCAAATGTACTTAATGTCACCCCAAGTTCAGAACCCGCTGAGCTGGATCTTCCTGAAACAGCTCTTGTATCATCTATAGAATTTAACAAGTACAAATTGGTTTATATAACTTAGATACTTATTTCTTGAAAGCAGCTTTGTTTTCACCTCATTAGAGACTTATTTATACCCATAGTGAATGTGTCATTAACCAAGAACCTATGCACTTTATCCTTGACCAACAACATGAAAGTGAGAACTTCTCTGATCTTGAAACAAGCTTTAGAGTTTCTCTTACTCTAGAGTTTTGTTAAATAAAGTTTGTATTTTAAAGAATTTTTCCTTAAAATCCTCTCTCTTTTTTCATACAACCATTAAAACATTTTTAATTTTAGAGTAGATAAAGATTTAAACAACATTTTAAACAGCAGTTTATCTACAGAGATGTAGAATTCCTCAGATGGTAAAAAAAAAAAGCCACAAAACAAACCCCAACAACACCAAACTAAAAAGACCAAAAAAACCCAAACAAAAACTAATGCTGCAGCACTGGAGTAACGGTTTGCAAGAGCTTAAGGAGATATTCAGACCACCACCAACATAAGGTAAAAATCTATGGCTGCCAAACACAGTTTGGGTTTTACAAATTACCAGTCAGGCTATTTGACCTGAATTTGCTGGGTTATTTATGCAAACTCTGCACTGCATTCTGTAGGCAGAAAGAAGAAAAATGGGACAAGAAGATGAGACAAGTTGGACATCAACATCATTTTAGGAATCCATCATTCCTCTACCACATTGTTCCACTGTTTTATCACTGGTTTTTTTTTTCCCCAGTGTTTGTGCATTAACATTACTAAGAAAGCCCTACTGCTGATTCTTACTGTGATTTTAAATCCGCTTGTATGCTATTTGTTTGCATAGATATACCCGCAAAACATTGCTGCCTGATTTGCCAGATGGTCTTCTATTAGCAAGCTCTTCCTGTGTGGAGGAAAAGGAGCACCTCCAACCTGTGCCACATCAGACAGGAGGTGAGGTGAAGTGCTACAGTAGCTTTTTCTTTCTGGGTTTGTTTGGTGGTGTTGGTTTTTTTTGTTTTGTTTTTTCTCCTTTGCATGTATTTTGTACGAATTTGACACTTGATTTAGCAGAGTTTATTTTCCAAAGTTAGAAGGCACATAATTGCTCATTAAATCTAATTACATAAATTCAAGTTTTAAAGTCCATCCCTATAAAGAGAATGAAAACTGGCCACTATTGTATGCTGATTTCCTACATTGTGGGAAAACAAAACCAAACAAACAAACAAAAAAGAAATAAAA
Organism: Aramus guarauna; assembly: GCA_013400195.1. Classification (NCBI taxonomy): domain Eukaryota; kingdom Metazoa; phylum Chordata; class Aves; order Gruiformes; family Aramidae; genus Aramus; species Aramus guarauna. The sequence goes on from VXBL01000533.1 coordinate 806,089, forward strand.
TAGAAGGAATTTTCATTAAGTGTGCTAAATGATTTCAAGAAGAAACTTTGACCTTTCAGGCCAGAAGGGTGATGTTTCAGAAAACAATGAATTCTAAGAGAAATCGTTAAAATACAAAGTCTTTGGAGACCTCAGCTCCAGTTATCATAGACTGAATTTTCTTCCAGGGACTCACATTAAAATTTCTCCTTTTCACTGTTCTCTGACAGAAAAAAAAGAAAAAAAAGAAAAAAAAGCTGATTGGCAGATACTGCCCAGCCCTTCCTTTGAAGGGAATTAGAAGAATTCCTTTCTAATTTTATTTAATGTTCTTTATATGTATGCAATTACTGATCAAGGGATAAGTTAATTTTCATAACAGCCCCAAGTAGAAGAAACAGCTATATTATTCCTATTTTATGGATGAGGCACAATAAGCATCAGATAAACAAAAAGTCTGTTCATTTTAGATGCAGAATTTGAGAATGTAAGACCTCATTGTTTACATAATAGTATTTTCTGTTACAGCACTTCATATTTTCAACGCACAACTCCTGATGCTCTATAAGGTGCCAGTGCTCGGTATTTCTGCAAATCAGACCCTGATTATTAAATTCGCAACAAAATGAAAAACAGTTGGTGACTATCTGTGAAAACCGTCTTTCCTTGTGTGACATGAGAGCTTTGTGGCAGAGGCCGGGACATAACCATTTCTCCAGCACAGCATTCAGTTGCCTTACATTAGACCTTCTTTTCCTCACATCCTCTGCATCATTCCCTAAGCATCATTTCCTTAACTTTCTTCATCTCCTGTAACCAACAGTTTGGGGGTAATACAGAGAAGACACACCTGTATGATACAGCCTATTCCAAAGTAGCCTTATCACATCTATTTAGGCAGCTTGGCAAACATGGGTTTTAGCCATCCTGCCTGTGATCCTATGATTCCTGCCAGAGTACCCACACCCTACCTCTGATGGAGAAAGGAAGAGAGATCTCATACCAGCTTATCGTTGTCATTTTGATATGGAAGGTAGTTCAGTTCTCTCAAGGATACCAGAAATAACAAATTCATAAGTGTAGCTGAAGTGAATCTTATGATTCTGAAAGTACCACCACAAATTTTAAACACATGTCAGAATAAAACTTAAAGATCTGCAATATACCACCAGTCTAAGCAAAAATGACACCAATACAATTATCCGCACTTTAGGGAGGTATTATCATTTTATCTAATTAAGTCAAAATGTCAATGAAGACAAAGGAAATTGAACTTTTTTTAATGCAAGATTTCCAGAATCTCAGGGGATACTTTCAAAAACTCAAATGCAGTATTCAGTGGAACATTCAGCATGGTTAAGGACAGAATGTTTAGTATTCAAAGTAGACAATTTTCCATGAAAAGCTGGTTTATGTAAAAGACTAATCAAAATATTCATTTCCTATTTGTAACTTAAATTGAGCCCACATCAATTAAACTACAAAGCCATAAAATATGTCTAATGGTTAAGCAGCAATAAACTACTTAATGAGCCAAATGATACTTTCTAATGCCACTGCTCCTGATTTGCATTATGGGGAAAAAAACCAAAACCAAAAAATCCCACCACAACTTGGATGCAGTTCGCAGTTGAAATATTGCTTCTCTGCCAGGAGAAAGAAGCTGTAGAGTTGTCTTATATAGTCTACTGGGTATTCAGGAAGAAGACAGAGACATACAACACTGCTCCCTTATCTTTCTGGGTGGGAGCTAGAGATAGAGTACAAGCTATAGCAAAAATCAGCTGAGGTAAATACTAGAAAATTATTTGTTGAATCTCATATCTGTAAAGCTGAGATGTGAGGCTGCGCCGAGTAATTCTAAACCAGAATAGAGAAATGCAAACTACTTGATTCCCAAAAGCCATGCCTTGCTAACAGCGCTAGATCTACCTGTAAAGAATATCTATATATTGGAGAAATTTTTCCAGGAGCACTGCACTTGAAATAATGTTTCCTAGTTGTGGGCATTCAGATAACATCAAAGTAGTACCAGAACAAGAAGTGATTTTTTTTCTAGGCTTGAGTTAGGTCTCCACAATAAAAGGTTTAGAAGGCACCTAGAACAACTCTATGTCAGTCTTTAATTAACAGCAAACACCATACAAAAAAGCCCTTGGAACATACATGTAAGAGGCACAATGTACTACATCTGAGACAGTATTAAAATAAGGAAGAGAAAACCTGATGAAATTTTTTCTATATAAGAGATATCTTTTGTCAGTATTGGAGACTATTGTAAAGAAGAGAGCTTTTCAGCTTTTCCTTACTGGTTTGAGGCTTTGCCAATTCAAGAGTCTGCACCATCTCATTTTTGAAATGGGACCTGGAATGACCACTGGGAGCAAGGTCTGCAAAAAGAGTTAACTGTCTAATTTATCTATAGAACCCTTTCAGGAGACCATAAAATAATGATAGTACTACATATTAAAACATCTCATTTGATTATCTGTGGTCCACAGCTTTTTAAAGGGGGAATGCTGTCACAAGTAACACAAGGACCTGGAGCAATGACCTAAAATTCTAAAAACCTTTGAAGTTTGAATTTCCAGAATAATCAAATCCCACTGGAAACTGAAATCAAGTTATTGGTTTAGCCTTCTTAAGCAAACCCTTTGTATAGGTCTTGAAAAGCAGCTTTTACTTTCACCACATTAAAAAAGTCCAACACCTGATGTTCCACCTAAGAAATTCCCTTTTGTTCCTGATTATGGCAACTCCGTGCCACAGGGCAGGGATGGATTAGTTCAGCATGAGGTAATTCCACAGTCATAATGGCTAAAGAGCACACAACAGACACCCATGGGAATTTACTGGTTCAGATTTGTCTAAGCTGAGAGGTTATTGGCTTGTATTTCATTACAACAGACAGTTATGCCAGAGGATATCTTTATGGAGAATTTGTGTTCATGGTTTTCCCAAGCTGATCATGAGGAAGAGGTCAAATTATTCTCCTTCAACATTTATACTACATTTGTCACCATCCAATCTTGGCTCACATACAAATATAAGACTATTCTTTAGCACAACCTCCAGGAGCAAGAAAAGCTCTCTGTTCCTTTTGCATGACTCTGGAAATGAGAAAGGAAGTTTTCTCAGAGGACGTAGGTCATAACTATGTCCCCTACCATCTGGTCCTTGAAACTCAGTAAAGGAGGCTGAATATATTGCATTCCAGCAATCTCCATTGACAGACAGTCCCTCAAGGATTGTAACTAACTGGTGAAGTTTAGAACAACCTCCAAACTTCTCTAAGCACCACTAGAGCTACAGAAGTCTTACATTGGCTGGCTCAGCAGGAAACTATAACCATCTCCATCTGCTTCCCCTTTTACTGCAACTAATCTGTACGTATTTGCATTCAGAAACCATTCATACCTGAAACTTGAGTATTTTTTCATGTAATCCTCTTAATCAGCGACAGAGTATTTATATATTTAATTCCAGACTACATTTGATGGTGGTTAATACTTTAATTAGCTATTTACACATGGTAAAAATTACAGAAGTAATTAAGGATATTCAGATTAATTAAAAGCATTAGGCAGTATTAAATGTGAGAGAACAGATTTTAATTAAATCTTTCAAGTATTTTTTAATAATCTTTTCTGTTGAGAAATAAACTATAGTAACACAATTATATCCAAATCAGCTAGCTTTGCACTAGCATCACCATAATGTTTAAAAAAAATAAAATAGCCAAAAGCAGCACATGAACTTATTCTTTACTGTTTATTAAAAATCCTATCCATAGAGATTAACTTTCTTTTCTCTCCATCTATTTGTTTTACCAGTACTGATATAGAATGAGTTGTAATAAACCAAATTGATTGAAATGCTGTCTTAATCTCACTATAGCTTATTTATACTCTTCTAAAACATTTGAGAGAGATATGTTTTAGTCTGTCTGAAAAATACTATTCAAAGATCCCTCCCTTATTTAAACTAAGCATAATCCAGAGAACTGTACATACTCTGTGGATTCCAGAATCACTTTCAGACACTCTTTAGGCAAATCATGTCATCAGGTTGTTTTACTGTGTGTATACGTCCCAAGCTTATATTCATAGATGGGGCAGTACCAAGATGCACCGTGCAGCAATTGCACTTTGCTAGCGGCTGTCTGGGGAATCTGTAGCATGGTGATCTGCTGCCCAGCACAGACCTGGCAAGGCTGCCAGCCTTCCCCTGTGCCAAATCATCACTTCTGGGCTGATCAAAAAAAAAAAACAAAAAAAAACCCCAAACATGTGAAGCACATGAAAACACCGAGGGGAAAATGTCAGTTTTGTGATTATCTGCACATACAGTGTCCCAAAGCATGAAACCTGCTTAGTAACAGTGGACTGAAATATCCGGATAACCAAGAAGAAAAACCAGCAGGTTAAGACTTGGATTCCAGAAAGAAAAGCAAAAAAACTTGCAGATATTAGAAAAACTGGCATCACAGTTGGCGAACGTCACTGCCACCAACATAATTCCCCTGCAGTTTCCTTGGTTAAATTACCAGGAATAAGATAGTCTATAATATTATAAAGCAAGTGTCACAAGGTCATTTAGGTCAAGCAGTTTAGGATGTTGGAGCATGCAGAAAAGCTAATGGTGCAACTATTTACATTCAGACTATCAATAAGATGTGTGCTACTAAATCATATAGCTCTTTCCAAATATCACGATGAAGGCTAAAAGACTTTTCTATTCAGTATTCCTGCTATACATATGCAAGCCAGAGTAAGATATTTAAGTTCTTTTACTCGCAAATGAATCATCCACATGAATGCCGGTGCTGTTTGTTCCATTCCCATATGTTCCAGAATACTATTTTGTCCTACTTTTATGTGTATACAAAATTAGAATTGTAAGTTGCATCAATTTTAATCTTTAAATTGGTTTTATTTACAACCTCTAAAGTTCCTTGATTATTTCTAGTAACATTTGCATCAATGTTTGCTTAAATTATTCATGACATTTCAGTTATATCATTGAGTTCTTCAAAGTAAAACTCAAAGTAACTTTTCTTTCCTGAGAACAAAGATACACTTTCCTTGCTCTCAAGCAGAAATTCACAGGAAGATGAAAGAAATGCCAAGAATTGTTAATAAACAAATTTGTGGAGTAAATTATAAACAGAAATATGAAAATATTCCCAGTAGAAATAGAAAACTATCTCTAAAAATGCCTCCAAACACCAATTAAACCTATCCAATTAGGATAATATTTGATTTATCTGGGTCAGGACTCAATAAAATTTTTGCTGCCTAAGTAGCATCTGAATTACATGTCCTCCCTGTGGGGGGGACACGACTGGAGAAAGTTGTACTGCTATGAGCCAGACCCGGAGGAGGAAGGAGCCACCTGGAGACCCACTGTACACTGCAGAGTAGCTGTGGGTGCCAGATGGAGCTTATCCTCAGCACATGAAGGGATGGATGCTGCTTTGGGCTGTGGCATTGTCCGCGTCCACCCCAGCCTTGGGGCTCAGGTCTGAGGGGCCTGGGAGGGGGTTGACAAAGCAGTAGATGGGGCAGGTGCAGAGACTTCAACCTCTTTCATGTCCCTGCTGTCTTCCTTCCCTTTCCCCAGATAGATACATTCGTTTCCTTCAATATGTGTAAAGCAAATGAAACTATATCAAAGCACATGACAGCAGCATTTGCATGTATTTCTGCTTTTTTAAAGATGAGAAATTGGAATTGTAATTCTTTACCCTTAAACTGCTAGAATATATAAAAGCAGGTTTCAGAACCATGTAGACTTCATTCACCACAGTCTTATTTTCATGTTCTGACATTGAGACAAACATTGTATTTGTACACAGTTGAAGAGCAGGATATTATGAAAATTCTGATTCAAAGCCTGCCTATAGGAAAGCTGGAAAGAGACTGTTTACAAGGGCATGGAGTGACAGGACAAGGGGGAATGGCCTTAAGCTGAGAGTAGATTTAGATGAGATATAAGGAAACAAAGCCTTTATTGTGAGGGTGGTGAGGCAGTGAACAGCCTGCCCAGAGAAGCTGTGGATGCCCCCTCCCTGAAAGTGTTCAAGGCCTTTGGGCAACCTGGGCTAGTGGAGGGTGTCCCTGCCCATGGCAGGGCGTTGGAACTAGAAGAGCTTTAAGGTCCCTTCCAACCCAAACCAGTCTGTGATTCAATTAATGCTGTAAATGAAAAGATTTTCTTCTTTTAGTAAATACATATAATGACAACATTTGGTGAATGTGAGCAATGACATTTATGAATGAAATTCAACTTCACAGTAAATAAATCAACTATTCATTTTAACATTACGAAATTGGTGGTAACATTTATTTCATAAGTCTGAGGTGAATTATTCCTCAAAAAAAATTGCAATACAAGAAAAGCACAGACTTACTTTTTTATAGTAATTTTGCTTCCTCAGAAGGTTTTGTCAAGTGCATGATTAAACATTTATGTTTTCACAATACATTTATGATTTCACACCAAATCATGTGAAATGTGAAGTTTCATATGGCTTTGAATCACAACCAAGGGGAAGTGTGTAAAAGGCTGCCAATATTTGCCTGAAACACCACATTGTGACAATAGCAGTAGATCCCGATATGCAAGTGATAAACAGGTCACAACCACTTGCTGTAATAGGTGATTTCTTATTTCACCAGAATAAAACAGAAAGATGTGGTGAAAAAAAAAAAGAGTTGGACTGAGAAGCCTTCCATGAAGAATGATTTCATTGAAGGGTAGAAAAAAGGCCGTGCTAAACTATATTTCCCTTATCATCAGCTTTTGCACTAGAAAGCTAAGCAGCAGCAGTTTAAAATTAAAATTGTGATTAAAAAATAAAATTGATTGCTTTCGGGATGCCTTATACCCCTTCTTTCTCCTGTATTGAGTTGCCCTAAGAGGCAGTCTCTCAAACACAGAGGATCAGAAGGATAAGCCAAGGGACCGGTGGCATGACCCGAGCACCAGCCATACAGGAGACTGCAGACACGAGGCACGCTAACTACAGCTCTGATAGAAGACCCCTGTACCGCGTCCAAACTTATTTCTTTACTTCAGCCAAAGACTTCAGCAGTTCTGCAAGAGGAGAGTTTAAGGGAAGCAAAGGCAAGTCAAAGGAGTACAGTAAGCCATTTTTGCTTTTCCACTTCTTGTTTGCTGTCTTTAAACTCACCAAGGGGAAGAGAAGAATCATCATGGAGTGAATATTATTTTTAGTGATATTTCCATTAGCCAAAGTGTGAATGATGTTGTAATCATTTGCCACATTGACAAGAGTGGGTGAAGCTTTAGAAATAAAATTCACATGTTAAAATCTACAAATATTTACTCTCTTTATGGCAATGGAAACAAGGAAAGGATGCAATGAAAACGTATGTTCAGTTGTTAAAACTGTTCAGACTTACAGATATTGAATCTTGGCAGGTGCACATAGACATCTTAAAAAATAACTATTATTCTATGCTAAATATCTTGAAGAAATGGTCTGAAAAGAGAGAGACATCTGCTAGGCATTATCTGAATAGAAATAAATGACTAATGATGTAAAGCTAAGGCAACAGATGGTCCACACTTCACAAGCTAGTCTGAGACGTGGAATAAACTCAAGCAGTTCTTCAGGCCTAGATTGGTAGAATGGCACAGTAGGAAGATATTTGCATTTGCTTGAAATGTTTTGGTAATATTTTCTTTATAGATCTCTTGCATTTTCTTATAGTAGTGTCTGTCATAACACTTTATTTGATCCTAATATAATTAGAAGACGCCAAAGAAATATCAAAAGGCTACAATATACCCAAAGGAAAAAGGTGAGATGGAGAATAAATTTAGTTCTTAAACTATACATCATAGGAGTGAAAATGTCTGATATAGGCAAACTAGCAAATTAGAAATGTGTAAGCAGGAAAAATAAAGTTTGGGCTTGAATATGTAGAGAGTGGGAGAATATTAAAAACCACTATATTAACATTTCTTTCTTAAGATGCTGTTGAAGGATATGATTCCAATCTTAAAGATCAGTAAATTAAAATTGACTTGAATAAGCAGGCTCTTGTAGCTACTTTAGAGACTTACTCACAAGGTGACACACAACTTCAGAGATGGAAACTGCCAACCTAGTTAAATTTTATTAAGGCAGCCACATTCTTTAGATACGATCAGACTGCAAGCATTGCCAATTAAAATTAGATCATTTGACCTTCATTGGGGGGAAAAAAAACCCCTTCATCTAGCAAAAAAATTAAGATATCTACACACAGAAGGAAGACAAAGGTTTATTTCTACTTCATAGTTCAACTAGCCATTAGTCTTTGTGGTCTTCAAGATCCTGAATGAAAATTTAAAAACTCAGGAAGGTCTGCTAAAGCAATTAATGGGAAGGGAAGCACTACCTTGTCTAAAAATGAAGTTTTTTCTCATGGCCTGCAAATAAGGCAGAGTTAAGGTTCAATTTTCACCTACAAAAAGTTAAAATTTATCCACATTAGTAGTTGGGATATCACATTTATTTTCCAATTTTAGCTTTTGCAGTAAATTGCATTTGCAAACAGTACTGTATGGCAAGCACTAGAGCAAGTCCCAAGCAATAAGCATTTGATTTCAGATCTCTTGTTGCTGAACTCTGGCTTGTGTGAAAACGATAAAAGACTTGCAAGAGAAAATTCTGCAGACTTGGTTGTCTTAATTTCAGAGGTAAAACTAAACATCTTATAACAACTTCTTATGACAATGAGCTATATTAAATGGAATATTATTCTAGAAACATGCAGTGCTGACTGTTAGCACTGTTTCTTGGGTAGACCAGAGACCTCACAGTCACTCATAGTGAATAAGCTTTAGTGACATGTATTGATTGACCAGTTTATCTCTTTTTCTCTGCAATGTTTTAGTATCTATCTTCTTTCTGCTGCACTAAAAGGACTTTATTATAAAGCTGAGAAACCATTTCTTTTGTTGTCAAGATAAATATTGACCAAATGAGGAAAATAAAAGCCTTGGGTTTTCAGACATATCAATTTGACTCTAGTTGCACTGTATTAGGCACTGTGTGAACATACATATTAGGATGCATCTTCTTTTCATATATTCACAAAATAACTCAGTAGGCATTTGACACAATCTGCACTAACATCATCAATATTTCAGCTATTTTTAAGGATGCTTCCTAGAGAAACAGTACAGTACTGAACAGCAGCAGCAAATGACCTTTGATATGCACATGTATGCACATATATACTGCTAGCTGTCAAGTCAAGAAATCTGATCTCACATCAAAAGCAATCCCAGAGAGTTCTGGGGAAAACAAGCAAACCCACCAACCTCTTACTCTTTCACTGCACCCTTTTTCCAGTTACAAATAAATAGAACATAGTAGTGACTGAGTTAATGGCCATTTATCTGAAACAAGAAAGAAAGAAGGAAGAAGTTAAAGAAAAGAGACTTTTTTCTCTCCCTCTCATGAATTACGTTCTTGGCTTTACAGCCTTGGCAGTCTGCTTCTGATGACATATGATGCAGCCGTAAATAGCAGTCCTTGTTATCAGGACAGGTCCATATCAGCTCTATTTAATAAAGGAAGAGTTGTAGTTACTGTCTGTCTCTCTGATTTGCACGTTCTCTTCCTCCCCAGAGAGCTCTTTGGTGTGATGCTTTCGTTACCTGGAATCATTCCAGAGCAGTCACCTACCATTTGTTCAGCGTCTGGTTTTGAGCTGGCCCCAAGGTGGTTAGGTGGTAGAACTAAGAAGTACCACCAAGCTCCAGTAACTCCACTGTAATTAATTAGGGACTTTGGGGCACAAAAGGGATGCTTTACTTTTACCATTTTTATTGAAACATCTGCCCTCTCACATAGTTGTCTTATAGGAAATCCTGGCCTAACGGTACCCTTTCAGCTGCCAGAACTGACATTTCAGCTTCTCTTCTACCCTGCAAAGTGAATATCTCATTAGGGACTGTTAAGGGTCTGCTCATCTGCTGTGGTTTTGAGGGAATTTTTACTGCACTTTCTGTGATAAAACATTTCACAGTGCTAAGGCACACTGAAGTTATGATTCATATAGGGCTGTTCATTGTAATTGCCAGAATCCTTAAAAAGCAGCTTGTGAAATGCTTGTGAAAACAACTTGTGAATATGGTGAAAGAGTGAGATATATGAAAAAAAACCAAATAAAGCAAGGGTGAGTGAATCACAAGTGATGAAAGCTCAGAGGGATGCAGCTCTCCAGATCATGGTAACCTATGCTATGCATCTTTATTAAGATGCCGTAAATAACTACGGCTTCCTTGATTTACTGTCACAAAGGCATTATCTTTGACCACATGATAAAATACAGAGGAGAAAAATCTACTTTTTCCAGGAGGAAAAAAGAAAAGCTAATCCTAAAGTTTCTGAAAGAGGTAAAGACTGAAAGTCCTCTGGAAACCCTTAAGTGCTGTTCTTCTGCCCTTACCTGCCTTGCAAACAGTAAAGAAAGAGAAGTATATTGCGCTGAAGTTAATTGATTATGTTTTTTAAATCCTTAGTGTAGACTAAAACTAGAAATAGAAGCAAACCCCACACAGTTGTTGCTGCCTTGGTAGTGGAAATGCAACCACAAAATGCTCTCAAGCCCCTCATTCGTACCCCAAAGCCTGATGTGACACAGTCAGTGCCCCTGTCAAAAGCCTTTTACTGAAAGACTCTTCCCAAATAAAAAACTCCTCTATTGGTCTGGACAAAGATCCCTTTCATTCCTTGGTAGGATACATTTTAGATGCTGACAGGCTTTTTCCTGCACCTGGAAGGTTTTATCCCTGCTGCCTCTTTTGCTTTCATCTCTTTCACGACAGCAGCTTCCCCAAACAGAAGTGACAGGGCACTGATATGATTTTGCTCTCTTCACAATATCAGGACAATACTCTGTTACAACTAACTTCTCAAAATTCACGTCTAAACATCTAAGTTACAAAAATCTGCTTCCATTCCCACAGGGAACAGATTTGCCACGGCTACAAGGCCAGAAAGTCCCTTACAGGTTCTGACTCACTGTCTAGAGAGGACTACTCAGTTTCTAAAGACTGCATTTCCAGAAGTATTGATGCTACGTAGCCAACACCTGTGCCACTTATCTCTAAGTGATTGCATCAAAAGAGCTTGGGTTGTACTGATGGTCTTACTGCATTTCTATATCTTCAGAAGCAATTGGGTAACTTGCGCTAGGTCCACTGTCACATGACAGACTTTCCTGGTCCAAGCATATTTTCCGCAGCCCACCTTACTGTGGCACAGTATTAGTGCGGAAATTTTCTACTTAGAAAATAAAGATGTGATGTTATTAAATAAACCCCTGAAAAACATTGCCTAACAACTAATGAAAAGCAAATAGCATTAACAACTTGGTGGATGGTTTGTCACTGTCTATTCTTACCATAATACAATCCAGTAAATGAAAATCTGGTGGAAAAAACAAAGTACCACGCCTTTCAAAACACTCATTCTTACAAACAGCTATAGCTTAGAAATGACAGCGTCTCCATTAACAACCTATCTGTTTAATCCCGTGACTTTTTCTACGCTCACCATTTGATAAAGTTTGACAACGCAGAATTCAGGTACAAAACTGCATATAATGAGAGCAGGCTGTAACATTGCACTATCTTCCTTGAGGCTAATCACTTTATAATGAGTTTAGTGAAAAGTACCTATGCAATAAGTTGTAGCTGACAGCAGCCCAAGGGAACCTTTAAGTACTAAAAATTAGCTGCTGAGGGATGTTGAATCTCATCTTTTTGAAGATAGAAAAAAGGTTTCTTTCTGAAATACACACAGTTTAAAGCAGACATAAATCAAATAGAGGTTAAAAAAAATTTGTTTTGCTATGGGCTTTATCCTCTTTTTATTCTTTCATTCTCACGAGGTAACAAATACTTTAGAAAGAGAGTAAGATTAGTCATCCTGCTAGAGATCCAATTATAACTAATTTGTGACATTAGACTACTTGGGATTCAAAAAAGACTCGGGTTTGAATCAACTTGCCTTGGTGAGCTACACAGCCCAAGTAAAGATCTCTACTCCCTTCTCTGAGGACAGAAACTCTGAGGATAAAGTTTGTCCCAACCAGGTCCAAAGGGTAGAATTATGTCTTTTTTCTTGGGCTAACAGCAGTAAAAGCTCTCTATATCATTTGTACTGCAAATACATTGGTTTGACAACCAGAACAATTAGTTGTTATCATTACATAGCATATTACACAAATTTAGCTTATCTGGGAAAACTGCCGTTCTAGAAATAAACACTTTAATAATACAGAACAAAGCTAGGGAGAAGTTAAGCCCTTTGGGATTCAGGGCTATGAACCATCAGGAAAAATAATTCTGAACTGGTAATACATACTGATATAAAATCTCTGAGTTACAAATCCACTAATTCTTACATGAAAATATTGCTTTTGATATTGAGATCACTGTAATGATGAATGCTGCACCTATCTTTGCCAATATCTTTTCAGGGTGATATGATAGCTGTTTACAATAGCTACTAGGAAAATGTACAGAGCTTAGAATACCTGTTCTAGAAATTTGACTAATATATGTTAAGGATATTAAATAAATCACTTTACAGACTAGCCCAACATTCTTTAATGGAAAAACCCTTAGCGAACTCATTCCTTGCCTGTTAGAACACTTGGTGTGTACGTAATTCCATCCCAGCCTTCGTGGAAAAAATGCATTCATGAGCAACATGAGATTAGCATTCCCTATTATCTGCATGCATAATATCTGTTAATTACATCTACTTAAGAAATAACAGAGTTATAGTTCAATTTACCCCCAAAAGCACAAATATATATAATTTAATTTAACAGATTCAGAAAGTCAGCTAGTTGGGTGTTGACAAGTACAGACAATATAAATCTAGAAAACAGTGTAACCCCATCTAAAATAGTAATTCCAAGCTCTCTACAAACTGGTAAAAAAACAATTATGTTTTGACATACTGTAATTATACCTGACAACTATATATAGTTAACTGTGATCCTAATTTGCATATTTACAAAATATATACCTGCTTATTTTACTCCAGGTTGCCCATTTACCCAAACATTTATGAAATATAAGCCCATAATTATTAAAACAATTTCTTCTTCTGTAGTGTAGTAGAATATTCAAAATGGGAAGGAAAAAATACTTCCATTTTACACAATGAAAATTATCTTCTAAAATTTTTGAGACCACAACAAATAACCCAACCTGAATTTTAATGCGAATGAATGACATTGAATTATTTCATGCTAAACCCCTGCTGAGATATGAAAAAAAAGTTGATTTAGGAGTTCACTCCACTAATTTTTCCTCTTTTTCTTTATTTATGGTTTTCAACGAGATCTGAAGATGTATTTTCAGAGGCACAAGAAATCTTTAAAGTCCGACAACAGCTTAGTTTTCCAGACCCAGAGAATTCAAGATAAGCTTCAAATATGAAATACTGGATGCTTATCTGAATTGGAATCCACATCCAAACCATTTCAAGTGAGACATTACATCTAGTGGCCCTTAGGTTGCTTTAGTAATCAGCAACACAGACATCCTTTAGAGATGGGATGAAGTTCATAATTCAATTACAAGGATGACTGCCTAATCCACTGAATAAAATGGACATAAAAGGTAAAATAAACAAAATTCCTACCTTAGTTTAATGAGATTCTTTGGCACGAAAGAGGTAAATTTAGTCAGCTTGCCCACAAATAGGTGCTCAAAATGTAAATATTTATCACTTAAGTCCAAATTTAATTGTAGCAAAAATTCAATTTAAACGGAGTGCACCTAATTACAACTATGTTGTAGTAACTGAAAACATGATTCAGCTGTGCTTAATAGTTAACACTTGTATGGGAAGAAGAATCATATTTGAATAATGACCACTACCTGAACTCTCGGACATGCTAGGCAGAATTCACCCATCAGAGATTAGTATAGAAATTGCAAAAACACTTCCTACATTGTTACAAATTGAAGCAATAATTGTTGGTCTATTTTCCAGGAAATATTGATTGCTAGAATTGATGCTGCAATTAATATCTACCAAGATGTGCCAATGTTAATTAAATTAGTGTAAATTAAATTTCAGAAAGATAATAGCTATTAATTTACCAACAGAACATCAAAGGGTAAAAAGTGGGAAATAAACAATAGTGAAACAAGTTTAATTTAGTGATGCAGGAAGAAATTCTAAGGATTATGTGAAAACTGCTGTGATCTCATGGCAGATATAACTAAAAACAGTTTAATTTCCATTAAGTAATTTTAGATTCAATTCAATGTGCTTGGTAATTGTTTTACAAGACGACCAAACTTCAGTCAGAGGAAGACAAATATATATACACACAGCAGACAGACTTTGCAATTCTGCAAGTTGTTGAAGTCTAATAGCAGGCCACAGATCATGGCTTATGCCCCTATATTCAAGAAAATATTTCTGATCTCTGAGATAGGACACATTTTGGAATCTAAATCCTGCTTCAGGTCTGCCACACAAACATGGAAACTATGAAATAGTGTGTTGTTTCTGTTCCAAAGCACAGTTAGCTCTGCCTTCACAGAAAAACTTAGCAGAGAAGAATTGGCCCAAACCTTTGGATCAAAGGCCTTTCATTTCATTAGAGTTTTGATACATGCATTTGTCTAAATTGCTGCTGTTAAGCAAATTTCTATTTTAAATTATTGGTGAGAAGACGACATTCCTACCAGCAGCATGACACTTTTTGCTATGTGGGGCACACATCCCCCTCCTAAAGCTTCTCCAGGCGCTCCATACTATCCCCTTCACTCTCTTTCCCAGATCTACTTCGCTTGGTCCTACACATCTTCTAGACTCAGCACCTTAGAGATGGGACTCCTTTTCCTAGGTTGCATGTGCAGCAGGCTGAAAGACCCAAGTGTGCTCTATTTCTTTTATCCTTCTCACAGCTCTATCAGAAAATTACTTTTGTAAAACAGAGACTATTCACAGCATATATGTGGTCCTTGACCTGACAGGTATAAATGTCTCTGACACAGGGGAAACCCAATCCCTGCCGTACTGCTCTGGAGGAAACAATTGTTCTCTTTTGGTGTTAGGTCTCAGTCTTAACTACATCATTACATGAGGTAAGAGAAGGTACCAGTTAAACAAAATTACTTTTGGTCATTAAAAGCATTACCATAAATCCATATCATTTGCTCTCACACAGAACAAAGATGACCAAAGAACTGCACCACAGTCTATATTTCAGTTTCTTACACAGCCATCAATACCACCATTTGTTTTATGTTCTGGATGTACTTAGACTAAAATGGGTCCAAACAAAAGCAATTGCTTTGTCATAGTCTTGGAAGTAAGCCACATACCTAAACATTCAAAAATATTTTAGAAAAGTAGTTCCTTCAGCAGATACAGAGGAATTTCCTGAAAATGCATACACTTTTTAAAGGGAAAATATTTTTATAATCTGTACTAAGATGGAAACTAACTGTGGAGTGGGAAAAGAAAAATAACCAACAAAACCACAACCAGTTTGACTTTCTGCTATGATGAAATGTCTTCCAACACTTAACAGTCTTTTTCTGCAGAAGCTAAAAAATGTGGCGAAATATCCAAACTTCTAGGTCTATGTTTTAACTAAACCAAATGCACGCACATTTAGAGGAATATGTGCCATTAACCAGTCGGGGGGAACTAGAAACCCAATACGATACTAGAATACCAGCAATCATCACTCACTTTGACATGAAATACAGTTTCAGAGAGCATATTTAGTTTTTTGCTACACAGGGATGCAAAGTATCCTTCAGCCTGTTGCAAAAACATTACAAAGGTCTGCTTATACTATCAACATAGGAAATGAAGCTTTTCTTTACTGCAGTTGTTTCTGCTTCATTGTTATTTATATAAACGTAGGGTCTTCAATAAATTGTAGCTTTACTCCAGTCATGAAAAATGCCATTTGAAGACCGTAGATATAACAAAGTTGTCAAACAAAAAAAATCAAAAAAAGACCATGGTTAGTAAAAAAAAAAAAATTTGCATTCTCTCCATTGCTGTTTGCAACTCAAAGACTGTTTGAACACGACTGCTTTATGTGACACAGAATAGGTCAATTTATTAACTGGTAAATACAAAGCCCCATAAAAGGCTAAATCTTCAAAGAACATTTTCCTGGTGTCTGTCACCACGTAAATATAATTTATCAATTCCTCCAAGCTTAAATGGCAGAAACAAAACCCACTGTTATAATTAGAAGCCAAAGATATTAAAACACATTATCCACTTCATGAATAAATACATACGGAAAATCTCACACTTGTAGTTGCTACTGGTACAGCTGCTCCCAGGGGTGAGATAATAACTAGGAAGAAACAGAGACTTGCAGCCTCAGCAGAAATGGAAGAGTTTATGTACCAAAAATCAGCTACATAGTCACATATCTCTTTACTGGCAAGCAATGGACAAACAGGTCAACATGTGTTGGCATCTAACCACCTCCCTCAGGACCCCATGAGCAAGGCATCAGTGGCAATGCAACTTTTTTTTTTTTTTTTTGTAATGGTGCACTAACTTTGGCATACAGCTAAAATACTGCAAGCATTCATATGTTAAAAGGTCAAGAGAAAAATCTGGTTTTATATGAGGCCATTTCTGCAGTGCACCAAGTTCCCTTTAAAAGGAGCTATAAAGACAGTGATTTCCTAATTTGAGAATACTCATAGAGTACAGGGTCTTTGGAAGATAAAGTGCCAATACTTTCAGCTCTATTCTGCAATGCCTGACAACTACGCAAAATAAAAAGTATACTCAAGCAGATATTGGCATAACAGAAGTTCTCGAGGCTTCTATTTGCAGTAAGAAGTCAGATGCTATCATTCAGTTTCGATTTTTGCAATGCTGGTTTATTAGATATTTACATACAGATATTTGATTCCTTTTTGACGTCCCAGTATCAGAATGCCCTCTGTTGGTACGTGAGTGAGAGTTGGTCTGTAGATCTTTTCATCTATTACTTATGGGTTGTAATGACTTTTCATAGAGAAAATTTCCATCTTTAAAGCAGTGTAGTTCACAGGCACTGCCGGATAGTGATGTGTTCATCTCAAATAAATACAAAAACGACACTATGAATTCATTGTTACATACAATTTCTCAGAGGATAGACAAATCAATTGGAATTCACTTTCATAGCAAAACTAAAGGAGAAAAATTACATGAGCTCAAGTCCTGTTATTATACCATTGAAACTGAAATTTAATTCCTTTTCCAATACCTTGCCAAATGAGTCCTCAACTTCATGATGTAAAATCCTTATTGAGATTATGTTCCCAATGCCTCAACTGACAGGATTTGCCCAAGTTAACCATCTTGTTATGCTAACTGTTCTGTTATCAAAACACTTATTTTAATCCAAGGACACACTGTTTTAAAGAATAAAGACTATTTTTTAATATCTAAAAATACTTATATCACACTGCTTTGTTAATTTATTACAATAAAATCTCTACAATCCTCTTTCTTAATGCCTACTTATCCAACTCTAAAACATATTTATTTGTTCATCACATTCACAAAAAATAACAAATTAGCTTTTGTGCCTTTTCTTCATTGCTCTAAGCTCTGTGTTAAAAAAGAAGGTGTTCAAAACAAATAGAACAATTACCCTTTTCTCTGTCTGTCTCTCTTCCCGGCCACAAAAAAAACCCTCATTAACAAAACTGAAGCTTTTAAACACAAAATAGTGGCCTGCCTTTGCCCTCCAGCTCCAGGAGATACAGAGACTTCATCTCACCTTCCTCAGTCACAAAAATACTTCCTTGCAACATGTTTACAGCCAACCTTTCATAGAGCCACTTTTTCCACGAGGCCCAACTGCTCCTTTCCAGCACCTTCTCTAAGAGCAGAAACTCTGCTTTATTCCATTATGGAACAAAGTGAGAACATAGGTTACATTTTTCAAATGGGGAATCACTTATTTAACAGTATTTAATGTTAGTGAAGTCACTTCAGCCGAGCTTATGTATTCAAACTTCTCTAGACCACTCCTGACAATCCCAGATTATTTGCTTGTTGCCATCTATTCTATGCTCCTTGCAACTGCAGAATCAAAACACAAAAGTTAGTTATTTTAACATCATTAACAAGACTGGTTTCATGCACCTTCTAAAATAAACAAACAAATGTACCCAAAAACTGTTTCAGAGATGTTTGAAAACAATATCGACACTTGAACCTTCTAGTTCAAAGAAAGATAAAATCTATGACTTCACTTTGGGTCAACCCAATTTCACACTTGTTTTAATGTAACATTTCATAGACAATATTAGTGTCATTGGTAAATATTATTATTGTTTCACTATTATTACAATTCTTTTACTATGTTTCAAAATCAAAATTGAAGATTAGCCTAGCTGCTTCATTATCAATTAGAATTGGTTTAGGATGATTCAGTAATTCTTGCAGCTATCTGCTTCCATGCCCAACAATTGCTTATGCGAGATACTTGTATTCCATAAAATGGTTCAGTTTGGGAGCTGAACAAAAAATAGCGGAATTCCTCCAGCATGCCACTCCCACCCTTACATTACACGTTTCAGCACCCTGATTACACCCCAGCTTGGCTTTTCCTTCTCACCCACAAGAAACTAAGCCTGCCCTCCGTCTAGCCCATCTGACAGGGCTGCTCTCTTTTTGCCATGAGTCAGAGTGTCAGTAAAGCCAACAATTAAGATGCATTAGTTCCTAGAAATCATCTTGCAGTCTTAAAAGTTCAAGCATTCACCAACATATGGACATGGAGTAATACTAAAATAACCGAACCCCGCCTTCGTGTGGCTCAAACATAAGAGCATACAGAGATATGATGGATTATTCCAACTTCTAAAGGATAAAGAATCAGGGAAATGCATTCTGAACACCCAAGAATGGTATTCACAGCTTTTTTGCCATTTATTGATTGTATTTCCTATTTTTTATCAGTTTATCAACCACTTCTGAATCACCCTGTATCTAAGCTATACTGGTAGGAAAAAAACGCTTGAAAGATCACTAGCTGACAAGAAACTATAACCTCTTCCAGTTTACCCAGTGACAGAATTAATTGGTCATTGAAGTTTATCACCAAAGCTGCAGATTTGTGGGAAAGATTGGCTTGCATCTCTGCTAGTTTGTTATTATTTCTTCCTTGATTATAAACATGCATGTTTTCCTATACTTTCCATACAAGAAAGAAATTCTACTGGACAACTTAATATATTTATTTATATTTACTTTGAATTTGTTTAAAAAAAACCCCATGCCCATAACAACAAAAAAATGCTGTTAAGGCCTTAAATATAACTGCGCTAAGTAACAGTGTGCTTTTACTAATGTTTAGTTCCACTATTCCTAATGACTTAACAGCTATAAGGAAGAGCTAGAATCAGCTTTAACTTAGAGCTATAGCAACAATGGAAGTTAACAGAGAAGAAAAAAATTAAAAAAAAAAACCAAACACCACCATGGAAGGAAGTTGCTGTTTTCACAAACACGCAGTTTCTATTAACCTTAAATAGATTTTTAAAAGACTGTTCCTTCACCCTTTAAATTGATTAGCATTCATTTGTAAGACAGGTCAATATAACATTCATCTTAAGCTATGCTCCTAATGTAGACCTTACTTGTAAATAAATATTAGTGATTTTTTTTTTTTACTCCATTATCTATTTAATTTATGAAAATAATGGCCTCTGAAATGACACAGTAGATAACGTCTGTTTATTTATGGCAATCATAGGTGGAGAGAATTAAACTTCAAGGAATTTATTTACATTCTAGATAGGTACTGCACATTTATTGACAAGCATTTAATTTGAGCGCAAGAACCAGCAGGATTTCATACCAGTGATCTCAAATTTTTAAATTCATATTAGTTAATGGGTTTGTGAATTATACATCCTGTAGATAAATACCTAAAGATTCCCTAGAAAAATCTTATTGCTAGGTCATTCCTGGGAAAAAAAAAAAAAAAAAGGGAAAAAGAGACCTGAATGCAACTTCACGTATCATCAAATTGTCAGTATTACCATGCAATCCTTTGAATTTGTTCAGTGGAAAAAAATCTTGTAGCAGAATGCTGAAGTAAGAGATTTTCTTGATTATGTGCTTTGTAGAAAACGTACATGGGTTAGTTAAGGTTTGTGTCTGTCAGATTTTTGTCCCTCTGGCACTCAAAGCTTTGATTTTGTATAGCACTGTGGAAGAAGTTGAATCGTTTTTCAATTACATAGTCTAAAATTCACTTCTGTTCAGAGGATGAGCCCAGGGTCTAAGAAATGTACACATCCTTATTTTGCAAATTATACCATTTAGGTAGTCTCCTCTACCTATATCCACTGAAACCCAAAGTCATTTTCTTGTGTACTACATGTACAGGACAGCAGAAGAATCTGGTTGCATAATCTCAAAATATACTTTGAGACGCTTCAATGTATTATTCATTTTGAGCCAGATTTCTGCACTAATTTTGATTCTCTCCATTAGAAAGGGCTTAATACCAAGTATTAAGAAATTGATTACACATAGAATACACTGGCATTTCATCTTAAAATCACTTTAATTAATGTGTGATGCTTTTATTTGTGTTAGGGAAGACAGTACTACTCTGCATTTATGCTCTTCCAAATAATATTTCTTAAGAAAATACTACCCCATGTCAGGCTGTTACAACAAATCACTCTTACAATATCAATAGCAATGCAGTTTTCAAACAGAAGTGTATATTTTATCCAAACCAACATTCTGTAAGTCCTTTTGTTCATCAATGTGAATAATAGAAGTTTCATTTTCAATATAACTGGAAATTAGAAGCACAGTATTTCCAAGCATGCACTGTATATGTCTATTTGACTACAATGACCTATACAAATCTAAGGCATTCAACTTATGAAACTACTGTCGGATTCTGATCTTTATAGTTATTTCAGAAAGTTAAGGCTCTAGAGACATCATGTTTACTCCTGTCAGACATATTTAAAAGATTTTCTCAAAAATTTTGTTTCTTCCATGAGAATATTTTCACTCATCCAGATGATAAAAAAAAGTATTTAAGGATAGTATTACATTAAAAGCTTTTTACAGAAGTTAGGAAAGAAGGGTCCTATTTCCATCCCTTTACTGATGCCCGCTTAAAAAAACACAGTGTAAACAAAACAATAAGGAAGAGGTTCATTTTATGTTTAGCAGGATTCAAAATGCAATAAAATATTAGCTGTGGTTTTGTTTTCAAAATTCAAAGGGATGCAATGGATAGATATCCTCTGGGCTGTGACAGTGTCACAGGAGTTGAAAAATCTGAGGAAATTACCAGAATTTCCTGTATAACTTTGGACAGTTTCCATGTTAACACAGAACAATTAAGTAACAATCTCATTTTTCACTACTCAGAGGAAAGCATTTTACTATTATTGAAACATGTCCCTTTGCTGTTAGGAAAATTGGTGCAATAACAATGTAACCCCAAAGTACATAACAAATACCTTATTTAGGTCAAAAACTCAAATTACTTCCCAAAACTTGTTTGCAAATCCAAATCCAAAGATTTGTCTTCTAAGGAATTCAGCAGAAAGAACTTGTCCTTCCATGACAAAGTTCTACCACCTCAAAACATTATCTTGTTAAAAACGTTAAGATAAATAGGTACACAGATTTTATATCTAAATCTAAGTGTTTACCTCAGGTTTTGCAACAAATCTCAAAACCTGGGTGTTCAGGTCCCAGCTTCTACTACTATAAGGCTCCCCCCCCGCGCCCCCCCCCAATATTCTTTTATAAGTCTCTTTTAAATGAAAAGCAAAACAAAACTAACAATATATCCTACATTTATGACTTAAACAGAACCATGTAAATGAAATACGGAGAGAGTCAGAATGGAAATCTGGAAAGATGAAACCTATTCTTTTTATATGTATCCTCTCTGGAAATATTTGAAGAGACAAACGACTCAGCACAGAAAACCATCTATTGTCTTTCACCTGGACTGTGGTAGCAGCAACCTACCTGGTCTGTAGGTACCAACATTATCTATGATGCCCCATATTTTCTGCAGTTTAAGACATGCCTTTATTTCCCATCACTAATTTCCCAGCAGTGCTTAATTTAACACATTAAACCCCTGCTTCGGGCATCCTTGTTACTTTTGTTTTGCACAATAGAAATTTGCTCAAGAATGACACTGCTGAATGCTGAATTGAAATTACAGAAATCCAATTGTAATTCTTGACGTTTTATTGCTGTTAGCCAACATAGCAAAATGTGACAGAAACCCAGAAAGTATTGAAAGAAGCAATTTGTGCAGCTCAGACTTTTACCAATCACCACCACTGCTGTACAGACGAGCTGCCAGACAACTCCTCATTTCCCAGAGACCGTCACTGGCACTTCCTTTGCTCAGAGCTTGTCAATCTGTATCTTCATAAAGTGTAGCATTTATGAGGAAATGCCACTCTCCTCCCCCACCAGCCCCTTCTGCTAGCCATTGTGACAACAGAGGTTATTTCAACACGCCTCTGGAGCTAATACAATTACTTCTCAAAAGCAGATAAGCACTAAGTATGCTATAGACTGCATGTGTTCTAGAAACATGCTTTGGCAGAAATTAAACAAATTACAGTACTGCCACTGTAGTCCTCACTCTGTCAGTTTTGCCTTTACAATCCTATCTTTTAAGGATTTTATTTTTTTTAAAGAAACATTTATTGGGGTCTTCAACGTCTTTGGAAGATTAGGCTTTTGGTAAAAATTGGCTTAAAATCAGTTCAAAATGTGACTTGCACCTACACCCCCCCAACAGCTACTACTAATTACATGCTTTCCCGTTCTATAGCTTTTCCCTTTTCACCTTTTTCACTACAAGTGTGATGAAGGCTGAGAGGCCTTTCACCAGCTCACATAAGCTTCTGGTTTGGTAGAGACAGAAGAAGCCAAATATCCATGAAATTCTTTTGTTTCATGTACATATCAAATAGCTGCAGAGTAAACAATTTGGCCAAGAGTCTCCTAGGCCCCTTTGCTTTCTGAAGGGTTTTCTTCCATATTTACTTTTAACTGAGACTGGAAATTTCACAAGGTCTTTCTATATCTTTGCTACATTATGATTTCTTTTAACATAGCTAAACAAAATTGCAGAAATTTTTTCTTTTCTCAAAAGTTCTTTAGTTCTAAAGAATCATGCGTGAGAGGCATAAACTAAAGTGCTTAAAAATAAAACATACCTGATCCAGATAAAAAACTGCCATGGCCAGATAAATTGAAACCTATACACTCATGAAGGGAGGGGCAGCTATAACCCACCACTTCCTGTCCTCACCCATCTGCGTTCCTTTATGCAGCCAACCCACCCCACACTCGGCATCTGCTCAGAAGGTGGAAGCGTAATGATAATATTCTTGTCAATGCATATCTGATGAATAGGGATCTTAGAATCTCTCTGGTTTTAGAGTTACATTAAATGGATTTTAACCACTATTATATTTTCTTCTTGGGATGAAGAGTGGAAGAGAACAATACAGCAAATATATTATATACCTTTTCTTCTGTTCTTAAAAATATCCTCACCTGTTGTAAACCATACTTAGGTTCCAGGGAACATGTCTAATTAGAGCTAATATTTTCTGGGAAAAGGCAAAATTTTAGATCTCTCAAAACCATGTTAAGAGCTCCTTGCACAGACTTGCATCACAGAAGCTTTAATATAAAAATCTCCAAAGGACTTTGAAATAAAGCTTTATTAAGACAAAATATATTCAGATATAATTGAAAACTATAATTGTCTTAGTTGATTCCCCAGACAAAATTTGTTGTATATTCCAGCCTTTATATGGCAAACATTCATATGTTAAAAATAGCAAGCCAGGCCTAAATATCTCTCTGAAAAGGAATGCTCTTTGCAGGAGAATCCTGCAAACACACAAAACATTGTATATGCAAAAGCAGTTTCACTGGATTCTAGGAGATTATCTATGCCAATACAAATAACTTAGACATTAAATATTTACAGTAAATGAGCTTGTAACTGCAATTAAACTCTGATTATTTTTTTTTACATAAGCACACTTTCTCCACATATCAACATAGGTACCCAAGATTTGTCTCTGCAGGGACTAAAATCCTTTAATAGTCTGGTTGTAATTTCCTGAAATTAAAGGATAAAATTGGTGTTTAATGCACCTCATGGTGTCCAAATACAGTAAAACTAGTTCCTGATGAAGAGGAAACCTTAATGAAGGCCTAGACTGCAGGTAGGGGCCCAAAAGGATGCTGCAGCCCAAGGTCAGAATCTCCTGGGTGTCTTGCATGTGCATAAATGGCTCACAATCATTCTGCTATTTGAATAATCCCTCCTTTTTAAAAAAAAAAAAAAAAAAAATCACATCTCTAATCTGTTTACTGTGATCACAAAGCATGGAAGAAAATGTGATAATAAGCTGAGACTATTATTACTTATCTATTGTAATTCACAAAACAAGAAATTAGGTAATTATGTTAATGAGATAATATTCACAGCCCAGAATTTAAAGAATTATTATGCAAATCACATCATGAATAGAGAAAGGCAGCAAAAGAAAGGTTTACACACCATAGTCATACAATTATGCCAGAATGCACATACCCTACTGAACTTTAATTTGGATGAATGGAATTAAATCCTGTATTTTCATACTTTTCTAAACATGAAATACAGCATGCTCAATTCAACTCAGTCTGGGTAGTCACAGAGAACATGGAGGCCTCACTGAAATTAATTTGAAGGGTTTGGGGTTGTTGGTTTTTTTTGGTTTTGGTTTGGGTTTTTTTTTTTTTTTTAAATTACTAGAGTGGCTAAGACACATTGCTTTATGTAAAATCTCCCTAAAGCCTCCATTTTCTTCAGTTAAAATTTATAGAACAGGGTCGATACTTTGGCAGACGCTCCCTTCTGGTATCACAATATTCCTTCCCATCAGATTCTGCACATCAGAATAAAGAAAGAATCTCCTAGGAAATGAACACGAGCAGCAATGTCCAACTAATAAAAGGTCAGAAACAAGAGTAGGGGCACATATATTCAATCCTGTGATAGGGGGTTACTTGCAAACCAAATTGAGAAAGAAGAACGCATGCAAGAGTAGGGGCACATATATTCAAACAATCCTGTGATAGGGGGTTACTTGCAAACCAAATTGAGAAAGAAGAACGCATGCCCACCAGCTTAACCCAGGGCTGAGACACAAGAATGCCAGGTTTTGTTTGAAGTTACTCTGCTGTCTCTTTCTTGGTGAGCTCAAGCATGTTTTGGTTTTGTTTTTTTTCTCCCTACCTTACAATTCTTCCCACTGCAGCCAGGGAAGCCCCTTGTACAATAGAGCTTGAGTGCTTTGTCAGAAAATGAGAGGTGAGGAGTTGTGAAATTGAGGATTTAGATAATATTCAAATACAAATATTTAAATAATCTTTCACTCTGGGATTCTAACACACTGACTTTTACACAGCTGAAAGTTCAATGACCTGATAAAAAGTCTCCCATAAATTACACCACTCAGCTAACCTACTCCAAGATGTTTGAGCTCTAGAAGGAGAATACTTCAGCTAATTGAGAGATATCCTTAAACTCTGGGAGTGGAACTGTGGAAAAATACATTTACTTGAAGGTGTTATTCCACAATGAGACCAATGAGGCCATGAGCAAAACCATACTGTGGTCCCCTTTAAAACTGTAAGGTCAACATATTCATTTCTCAGTTCGTTAAACCATGATCTCAGTGGCATTTTTTAAAAGCTATGTTGATGAGCTAAGGCTAATTCAAATCACAATGGGAGAAGAGCCAAAGAAAAGTTTGAAACCAAGGAACTGCCTGACCTTGAATAGCTGCTTGGCTCTGCCAGTAGCGAGCTGGACTAGCAAAGGAGCAAAGACTAAGGAAAATGCGTAATGTGCCCATATGCACGCAAGATGAACAATACAAAAACAATGCTTATTGATTATCTCATTACTTTAGCACTTGTCCTCCTCATCCAGCAAAAAGAAAGGTTACATCTGGGACAGCTCAGTCTTTCATGAAAAGGAAATCAAATAGGATTTACCATTTCCTTAATGTAAGACTGACTCTCGTAATGAGGAGGAGGGGACTGTGATCCTGGGAAAGCTTTTCTCATTAAATTGTCAATTCTGTGTTGCTAAAAAATTGATTAAGCGAGGTACATGTTGATGATCCTGTGAATTTTAACAACTTTAAGTCAATTAGACCAGCATCCAAGCACAGAGTTTCAATATTGATGCCGGAATGTTATCTTTTACATCTGAACAAAATAAAGTATATTGAAAAGCCAAAGCCAGGAGGGACAGCTTAAAACATGAGAATGCAAAGGGCAGCCCTCTCCATGTAGCTGTCATAAAACACACCGCTGTTTAAAGCGTTTTGTGATAAAATGCAAAAAGTTCACTTAGAAATCATGACAAAGCATCGCTTCTCAAAGCCTAAAATAATTGTGATGGAGACGTTTCCTCCTGCTTTACCTGTGAATCAGGTTACATAGCAGGCAGTTAAAAGGGAAGTCAGTAGCAGAAAAACTCTAAAGCTATTTTCATCTTTTTAAGCAGGAAATGATGCAGACTACTACCAGGATAAGGAGTCACATATGTGCCCTTAAACCCCTGCTTGGGGAGGAGTACAACATCCATATGCCCTAGCAAAACCTAGCTCTGAGAAATAGGGAAACACAACTAACAAATCAAGGGGAAAGACAACCCCAAACAACAAACCTACCTTAAACAGTTCAGGACATCAGAAATAGCTCATGAAGTTAGACTGAAATGTTTTATCAGTGAGTCCTTGACTTGTGGTCAGGTATTGTTAAACTGGGGGGAGGGGGGGAAATTGTCTCTTTCCCCCCTACTTACAGCTTCTACTCTTTGAATTTGGAAAGCTGCAATAACAAAAAGCCAGTGTTCTATTTGTGCATTGGATGCTTCCAGGACTGTAGGTAGAGTGAGAAATATTTTATAGTTTCATTAGTTTAAGGAACCATATTGCAGTTACAATGACTGAGAAAGACATTTATTTTAATGGAGCATAGCCTTTTATGCAACAATTGTATCAAATCATAATGTCAGAAAAGTTTTTGTTGGTTGGGTTTAGTCATTTCTGGCCAGGTTAATGCCTAGGAAATTATTCTTAGGGAGTGAGCGTATAAATTTCCATCTCATTTCAACACTTTACATAAATATGAAAGATTAATGCTGTGCCTAGCTTTTAGGGGAGAAAAGCAATATGCTGGATAACATATAGAGTTTTTAAAAAGGGACTGACAATTCTCTGCATTAATTTACTAAGTTTTAGTGAACCTTATCCATAAAAGCATATTTTCTAAACCTGATAAGGACAGAGTGCACTGATTTACGTTCTAGACTGGCTACTGTCCCAGCATTATTTCTTCCTATAGACATCTATACAATTGATATTTTGCAGAGAGAAGAATATACTTTATGTCAGAGACAAGCCAAGATTGTCTTGATATATATGATTTTGCTACATGTACTTTTTGAATAATGGCTATATTGTAACTTTTAGTGCAAAGGCATTCAATACATTCCATCTGTAATTCATAGGCCAAAACAAAAGAGGACCAACGCTTAACACTGTATTCCCTACAGAAGCATTAGCCCTGTGTTAGAATTTCATGAGGATTGAGGAAAAAAT
Organism: Aramus guarauna; assembly: GCA_013400195.1. NCBI lineage: Eukaryota > Metazoa > Chordata > Aves > Gruiformes > Aramidae > Aramus > Aramus guarauna. Next base: position 833,806 of record VXBL01000533.1, read on the forward strand.
GCCATTCTGTGAGCAGGACATGAATGAAACGATTTTATCATCTTCAGATTTAAGTCAGAAACCCTAGTTTTGGAGAAAAACAGAAGATTTTTTTTTTTTCTTTGTGTAAAGTGATTTGATTACAAAAAACAGATGTACTGTCCGCTTCATCTATATTTAAGATGCATTTCAATATTACTCTGGTTCAACAACAACTATCAGTCCAGGACCAGATTTCTATCCATATACTGATCCATGTGTTCCACCCAAGAGCAACTTCACCAGGCCAAGAGAAACATTAACACCACCACCACCACCCAGGAGCACACAGCATTCGTTCTGTGCAGGCTCTGCCTCTCTGCTATAAGCAAGCCCAGGAAGCACTGGCATTTTTTGGTGGGTTTTCTTAAGCAATGCATGTCTCCATAGAGTCACCGTTCATCAATTGACAATGCACCAGTTTAAGTGCTTGCTAAATTAAGATCCAAGTATTATTTTTATCTATTCTCAAAATTATGCAAGTATTCTACATTTTTATTAGTATTTTTAAGCAGTTTTTCCTAGTGATACTGCAAGGGAAGAAAAAAAATATTTTTTTGCTATTAATTGCATTTCACTTTATATATACATAATTATTATTTAAAGCCTGAAGCTTTTTATTAGCCTTCAATTAAAAGGCCAATAAATGATCTATCATACAAACAGACGTCAAATTAGGCAGCATCTGCCTTGAAAGTATTGTTAGACTATTTTAACAAAGTTTATGGACTTAAACCAGTGTGTCCTTAAGCAGTTTACTGCCTCAAGTTAGTAATACATAGACATAAGCTGAATGAATCATAAAATATCAACATGAAAAGAGTATAAGTACTTAAAAAGGTTTTTTTTACATGTCAGAACTTAGACATTTCCATGGATGTATGACATTTTATTAAAACAATGTTAAGCATTTAACATGAAAGCTCTTTTGTGAGTGGTTACTGTGCTGTTTTGTTATCAACAACCTTCCATGTCTCAGTGGGAGGAATATTTTTAAATTTACCATAACACAAAAGATAAACTAGCAAATGCTATATATTAATCATGACTAACCTTAAGTCAACCTTATGACAGGTAAATTGATATTCTGAAGTTATTGCTTATTATGCCCACATTTCTTCCTTTTCCCCTAGTGAAGTACGACGTTTTCATTATTTTATTTTAGATTTAGAATCATAGAGTCATAGAATCACCTAGTTGAAGAAGACCTTTAAGATCATCCAGTCCAACAGTTAACCTAGCACTGCCAAGTCCACCACTAAACCATGGCCCTAAGCACCACACCTACAAGTCTTTTAAATACCTCCAGGGATGGTGACTCCACCACTTCCCTGGGCAGCCTGTTCCAGTGCTTGACAACCCTTTCAGTGAAGAAATTTTTCCTAATATCCAATCTAAACATCCCCTGGCACAACTTGAGGCCATTTCCTCTTGTCTTATCACTTGTTACTTGGCAGAAGAGACCCACTGCCACCTGGCTACAACCTCCTTTCAGGTAATTGTAGAGAGGGATCAGGTCTCCCCCCTCAACCTCCTTTTCTCCAGGCTAAACCACCCTAGTGCCCTCAAGCTGCTCCTCACAGGACTTGCACCCCAGACCCTTCACCAGCTTCATTGCCCTTCTCTGGACATCACTCCAGCACCTCAATGTCCTTCTTGTAGCGAGGGGCCTAAAACTGAACATAGTACTAGACGTGCTGCGTCACCAGTGCCGAGCACAGGGGGACAATCACTGCCCTGGTCCTGCTGGCCACACTATTTCTGATACAAGCCAGGATGCTGTTGGCCTTCTTGGCCACCTGGCCACACTGCTGGCTTATACTCAGCCAACCGTTGACCAACGCACTCAGGCCCTTTTCCACCGGTCAGCTTTCCAGCCACTCTTCCTCAAGCCTGCAGCATTGTCTGGGGTTGTTGTGACCCAAGTGCAGGATCCGGCACTTGACCTTGTTGAACCCCATACAGTTGGCCTCAGCCCATCAATCCAGCCTGTCCAGATGTCTCTGCAGAGCCTTCCTGCCCTCAAGCAGATCAAGACTCCTGCCTATCTTGGTGTCATCTGCTATTAGTTTTTATTATCACTATTTCTTAGTCCAAATAAATTTAAATTTTCCACAATAAAACTGCACAAAACCCCACTCACCAAATCAATTAACTTGTTCAATTTTTAATAGGTTAGGCCAGTGGTATAGTGTGGTTTTAAAACAGTTCTAGAGGCAAATTCTATAAAGATCTACATTTTTAAGCTCCTTTTATTGGATTGTTTCACTGCTGACCTTAGGGACTTTAAAACATCAGATTAGAGCTTGTGAATTCCAGACTTCTGTTGATAAAATTGGATTCCTCAAAGTTTGACCTGTGGCAATGGTTTTGTTTTGCTTTGCTTTCTTCCCCAGCAGCAGCAGTTTTCAGAACAAATGAAATTCGCAACAGTCAGTGAATGACTGAATGCACCAAATATTGTCACAACACACTCGCATGGTAGGAAAAGGATAAGATGACAGTTAAAACGAACAAAAAATGATTTAATGGCATTCATTTTCTCCCTTGCCCAATGGATTGCCCATTGGTTCAACAGCTGATGTGAGGCACGTTTTGCTGATAAATCAAACTCACTTACATTAATCTTTAAGATTAGAATTGTTCAAGCCTTTGTATACACAATAAGGTTTCTTTTTCCTTGAGTGAAGTCTTGCGGACATTTGAAATACATTTCTGAGTGTAAGCTACACAACAGAGAGCAATTCAGCAAGGGTTATGTTTAGTTCAGCTGTGAAGACTAGCAAATCTATTGGGGACATAAAACTTGGACAACATCGCATCTGCATTCCCTCTCTGTTCAGGAAACATGGCTTCTCGCTGCCATGATAAGGCTGCCCCTTTCAGTGACAGCATTGGGAAGTTATGCATTTCATACTAGGGAAAATCTCATTATTCAGTATCACTAGCAAATAACATTTTAGCCTTAAATCATAGGCTTAGACTAGTGGAGAGAGAGAGAAAGGGGATTTTACCTCCCTACGTTCCCCCACTGTGTGGTTTTAGGCAGCTGCAATGCATTTCACACGTATAATTGCTCACCACAGATTCTTTTCAATCTCATATAATTCCTCCTCCAAAAAGATGCATCTTTGCTCAAATAAATCTTTCTCCTCGCTCTGTATAAATTCAGGATAATTTTTCCTGAATAGCTTTGTTAAATCACTGCTGAATTTCCAACATCTGATACCCGGTAGCTGGAAGCTGAAGATGAACTGATTGAGATTGCAAATAAAGCACACAATTTTACCATGTGGATAATCAAACCTTAGAACAATTCACCTACAGGTGTACTGAATTCTTCATCATTTGAAGTCTCCCAATCATCATTCAATATCTCTTAAAAATAAGCTTTAAATCAACCAGAGACCACACTACATGTGATGCAAGAGTTACTGCAGGAAATTCCAGATTTGTGTTACACAGCCAAACAGACAAAATGACCATTATAGGGCTATTTAACTGCAAAATCTTTTAATAAGCCCATATTGTGTGGAAAGATAAGGAAGCAAATGTAAAACAGTAAAATTATAAGTGATAGCAGAGTAGAGAGGTAGAATTTGGATAAAGCTAGTTTCAAGTTAAGACCAACAACTCAGATTTACCAAAAATTCCTTGAAAATGTACCAGTGAAAGCAGTAAAAGTCTAGGCAGAAAAAATCCTCACAGGTCTTGAGAGACTGGGGTTGGCCTGCGGTGGTTCTGCACACCCATTGGGCTTGGTCCATGTAGATCTTACAACATTAATAAAAGTAAAATTATTTAAAAATGCTATATTCATTGATTAATTAGTAATGACAAAAATAATTTATAAACCCCCACCCAAATGAATAGCTATGTATTAAAGAGATTACACAAAAAAAAAAAGAGCTTTTATGAAGAAACAAAACACCAAGGTAAACTGCAACTTCACAATGCAGTCCATGGCTATCCGTTTTCATTAACATTTAATTGGAAATTCACCTTAACCAGGCTATAGCACTGCTGAAAATTCTGGATTTTTTTTTTTCCCCTACTTCAAGTAATTCTCCCTTCTGAAGTATCCTTATAGACTATAGAAAACTAGTGACTGAGAAAATGCTCATGGTTCTTCAGTTCTCAGTATACGAATTTACTTGTTCTTTAATCCACCAACAAACCAAATCTGAAGCATTCCAGTATCCTTTGTTTTCAAGAGATGCTTCTCCGATAAACAAGAAAGCGATTAAGAGAGGGGGAAAAAAAGCTGAACTGCCGAATGTAGTGTTCTGGAGCAATGTGACAAAAAAAAAAGTTGGTAAAACATGTCAGGATAAATACAACTCTGAAAAAAAATAACGGACATAGGCAGAAGTCTGGAATCTGGGAACATTCCTCCAATCTTCGCCCTTTCCTTTATTTCCCTTTCACATAGCTACTATGAGACACTGATTATGCTACAGAAGCATCAGTAGACAGATCTCTCAGCAGTGCCAACAGGTTAAATCAATTACTGATTTCCCTAGAAAACTACAGATCTGCTTTCCTATAGTCGAAATGACAACCAAACAAAATGAAACCCACTGCATGAGCAAAACAAAGTTGAAAATGAAATTTATACTCAGAGTGGATGTCAGATTTGTGATGTTTTAAGGTTATAACCACCACCCTGGTAATACAGCTTAAGTGTCAAGGTCACTTATAGGAATACTTCATGGCTACCACATACGAAAGGAAGAGGAAGTTAAAGTAGGTTGGATGCCTCCAATGGTATTTTCACAATAAGCAAAGATAATGAAAAGCTATCAGATCATTGCCTGCATGTGTTTATGCTTCAGCACAAGGAGGCAGATGACACTTAATAGTGACTGCATTTATTGGCATCATAGAATGTTCAACATTTTCCTTTTAAAAATCATGGCCAGCACTGATAACACTGGGCATGCTCAGATTGCATTTAATGCCATGGTGTGGCTGAGGCCATTCATCATTCTTCAACTCTGAGTTAGGAAGCCTGAAGGAGATATTGTAGGGGTTTATCCAATATCCCAATACTTCAAATTTTCTCATAGTATTTGAATTAGAGGATGAGTTTAGTACAAGAGCATCAAAATAGTTCACAAGAGAGCAAGAAAGTTCTTTAATTATGTGACACCCATCCCCTGAAGCTCTCCTGTGTCTTATATTTTACACAGAAAGTGCTGAAGAAATTGGTTTAATCTTATTTTTATTAATAAAAATGACATATAACTCTCTAGTCAAGTTTTCAAAGCAGAAAATGTGTCCTGCATTGTTATCTGAAGACGTTGTAGCCTTGAGAACATACAGTAAGATAGTGCCAATTTGGAGGCTGCTATCTGTTTATCAAAATATAAGTCCATAATCCTAACTAAAGAGAAATTGCTATTGCAAGTGAGTGCCAGAGTACAGAACATTTCTACCAACACTAATAATATTGCTTACATCAGTCAATCTTTCTAAATGATTCTCCTCTTGGCTGGCTCTTGCCTGAGTTCAGGCAAGACTGACTTCTTGTCAGTGGAAGTTTTGGCAGGTTTATTCCTTCCTTTCAGATAACAGAAAACAAAAACATCACGCATTACTAATGTTAACTTTCACACTTTTTGGAATATGTAAAGTTCAAAAAAGAGACATGTAAATGACAATTCCTTTTGCATATAAACTAGGTAAGAAATAGAAGTTACTATCTGCTAAAATTAATATCTTTTTCCCCTCTATTGAAATAAAGCAACTTTCATTTTCTATTTTTCAGAACCACTGTATTCTGAAAGTAGTGTTCAATTCAACAAATCACTTGAATATATGCTTACAGGTAAATTGACTTTCATAGGGCTATATTTGATATTAGACATGTACTTACTTTACTGAATACTGATAATGTCACTATATTACTTTGCTGGCCCATCTTCTGTACCTCCCAGGCATGTCACAATCACAGTTATATTTATTTGAATGTATATTAGTAATGCAACACTTGATACATAAGATACCTTCAATAAAGACAGTGTTCTAAAATATCATCCTCGAACATTTGTTCTATTGGAATAAAATCTGCAGACACACATATTAGGACCAACCCAACACTCCATCCTTCATTTTTAAGAAATCAAGGGCACACATTTACTCTAGGCTATAGGAAAATTCAAATGACTAAGGAAGTTTCCTATGTTGGAAACTTTATGCTCTGAAGTCTTCAAAGGGCTTCAAGGAAAAGCAGTTTCAATTAATAGAGATGACACCCACCCACCCCACCCCCCAAAATAACCCACAACAACAACAAAAAAACCACACAAAAACCAACCAAACCCAAACAAAAATCCCAACAAAAAACTACCCAAAAAAAGCTTCAGATATCCAAAATCCACCTTCAGTAAACTTTTAAATGTTGTAAATCAGATGGCAATTCCAAGAAGGCATTCTGAACACAATCAACCACAGTGTTGACCTATCATTAAGTACTGGGTTTTAAACCTGAATATTAGAGAAAATAGGGTGGATATTTTGGGGTTTGGTTTTGTTGCTGTGGGTTTTTTAAAGAAATCCAGTATTCTACTCATTATACCTACTATTTCCCTTTCATTCTCTTAAAGCACACTTCTTTGCTATACCGAGCCGCATTATGAAATTTTCATACTTGGTGCTCTTGTAAAAATGTAACATGCACATAGGAAGACAGTCTGTCTTTGAGTGCCTCTTTTGAATTAATCAGTCAACAACTTTCTGCTCAAGTTTCAGCTTGCAATTCCAGTATTATGATTATGGCAGTTTTCTGTTTGCCTCACTTTGCTCCTGCCAGCTGATAGTAATAATTACCCTAAAATAAGCCCTGAGAATTAATAAAAGTTGAAACAGAAAAACAGAACTTCTAACAAAAAACCATCACATTGATCCTTCTTCTCATCATCTTTAGTTGTAGCACCTACTCTTACAGTTTCCCCAAGGTTCATATTATTAAGATTTCTGTGTGCAGAGCTCCAACTCCTTTCTTTTTCTTCTATGTCAAAAAGGGACAATTAAGACTTAATTATGTCAAGCGTCCCATCTGAAATGCCCATTTCATCTTGTGAGTAGGAAGGATATAGCTTCAGATGGAGTGTCTTGTAGGGAAATGGGATGATACAGGTAGAAGAAAGGCTGTCTATTCTCCAGTGGATGGGGAAAAGCACAAATAAGTAAGGCTGGATTGAAACCTTTGCCTGAATAAGTAATAGTGGGCTGTGGTTTTCTTATCTTTTACATGCAACCTCCAGGCTTGTAAAAGTTTTTTCTCCCTGTGGAGGAACAATCCTCTGGGAAGCTCCTGAGCCCCATGCAGTGAAAGCTGGTCTCAGTGAAAACAGAATGACAGAAGTAGAGACAGGATGATACCCAGTTAGTTGTTCTGTAGGATACCACACAATAGACAGCACTTGCATCTAGTTCTTATTCTTATGGAAGTGTAATCCCACCAAAGTAAAAATATTTGGAGAAAAAATTTATCTCTAAGACCTTTTCCATGGATTTTTACTTCTTTGAAGAATTTACCCAACACTAATATGAGATTAAAAAATACTGTAATATTGTGATTCTCCAGATCCTTTGAAGTTAGTTTTGTATTTTCTAGAATACCAAGGATTCCCTTTTTTTCAGGGGAAAATCTTACAATTTTTAAAGACTTGATAGGGAAGACTATCACTCTTGTCAGTTTGTCTCCTAACTATCAAAAATGCTCTTCTGAGGCAGAAGAAACAGCAGATGACATTGGGTACAGAGGCAAGAACATCCCTCCTACTCAAGCAGTGAAGAAATCTTGAATTTCTTCAGATGCCCTTTATAGAAAGGAGTAATGGTTTTAAACTAAAAAAGGGTAGATTCAGACTAGATATAAAGGAAGAAATTCTTTATGATGAGGATGGTGAAACACTGGAACAGGTTGCCCAGAGAAGTGGTAGATGATTCATCCCTGGAAACATTCAAGGTTAGGTTTGACAAGGCTCTGAGGAGCCTGATCTAGTTGAAGATGTCCCCGCTCCATTGCAAGGGGGTTGGACTAGATGAGCTTTAAAGGTCCCTTCCAACCCAAACCATTCTATGATTCTATGATACCAGCTGCTCAGACTCATCACATCAAGGAACTTTAATAGCAGGCTGTCACTGTTGCACATACTCATATATGATAAAATGAAGAATAATGAACAGGTTGATTACAGGTTAAATCTATTTTACTTTGGCTTCAGCAATTTCTGTTAATTCACCTGTGGTCCTGACCTTAGCAAAAGACATCTGAAAAGGCAGTGACAAACACCTTTCTGACGATTACAGTGCAATATCACAATACCCAGCAGTTCGACTATTCAGTTGTCAATTCTTTTTTTGTTTTCTTAGCATATTTATCTTCTTAAGAAGTGACTAAAAAACCCTAAAGCAATCTTTCAAATTTCTCATTGATAACTCCATAAACATATTTACTCCTTACAGTAAGGAGGAATAGGTTGGTCAATATTGCAAGAACAGGCAAAAAGATATTTGACCTGACCAAGAGGGCAGCATTGAGTCTGATTCTTATACAGTGACAAAGTCAAAACTGGTAAAACTAGGGTTAAAGAAGGAATGCAAACAAAAATGATTTATTTTGCACATAAAAGGTAGTTTCAAAGAGAAAATAAAATACGAGGTATAATTTAATTGAAGTCACTAGACTATTCCCCACATTACACCAAGTGTTCATACAATCACTCGTGCAAATAGGTAAAATTCAATAAAAATGAATAAAGTTTCCCAACAAATTTTAATGCATTTATCTCTTTTACTATGAATCATATACAGAAGTTGCACAGGTCTCCAAAGTACCACATTTCCAAAAAACTAATTACATCCATACCAGATAAAGGAATGCATTAAAGACTGGTTTGTTCATCCATTCGTTTACAGAGAGAGTTCATTATGAAGAAAGGTACAGCAACTGGATTATGAGCCAAATCCCATTTCCATTCTTTCCTGCAGCAACCCTCCCCATTCACTGGAACTGGCTTGTCTGTACAATTTCATTTGCAATAAAATCAGAAACAAATTCTAAGGGGTGGGGGAAATATGCCCTAACTTGAGCCAGACAACTTTCATGTCATTATTAACAACCATATTCTCATACAAAATACATCTTCCACAAATATTATTAATCCTATAGCACAGCAACAAGTAATCAAAGCACTTTTATATAAGAAATATGCATCTGACGTTTAAGATAAAGATATCAGGACCAAATTTCTACTGGCATTCCTTCTCCCCAACTTCAGCCAACTCAGTTCTGTAAGACCTCCAACTCCATATGACTACAGGGAGCTACAGGTAATGGAGAATAAACATTTGCAAGCTGGCATCGAGAAAAGAATAAATATGAGAATATACGCCAATGTAATTATCCCAAGTGAGCTGGCCACGAGTTGTACCTACCTCTAGCCATTACACAGTGAACATATAAACTGGTGGCTATTGTATACTGCAAAAAGCAAAAACAAAACCAAAACAAACCCCAACAACATTGGAAATGTATAATTTTACAATTGTCAGCCTAGACCTCCAGTTCTGCCTTATCATCAAAAGATAAATGCCAGTGACACAGGGACCGACTAGCGTGCAAATTATTTTTTTACGGTTTTATTTATAAGATTAAAACGTTTCCTTTGAGACACTGCAGCAGGGAAATAGTAATACACGGTGCATGAATCATACAGTACTTTTAAAGGAAATATCTATGTGTCCCTATAGCATAATGTTGTTAGAGAGATTTGTTTTAGAATTTAGTGCTGGAGTGGACAAAGAAAAACATTATTGGACAATACTGCTAGCAGATTACAAGTGTGAATTGTAAATTATATCAGCTCAATTATAAAGGAAGCCATTGCAAATGTTCTGTTATTGATGTGCCATAGATACAATGAAGTATTTTCTGGCACTAAAAGAAATACTGTATTTAATGCAGATTCTCTGCTGTGCACATAGCACATCAGGGTGGCATTTAACGGGGTCCTGTATAAAAGCCCTCATAATTATTTTATACAGAAACCATTTCTTACTTTTCCTATGAAACAAACATGCCTTTTCGCCTCCCTGTTTACAGTACTGATACCCCCTGTTTCCCAAGCTACAGCATCTACTGTAGTTCAAGGAGACAGTGAATCAAAGATAACATGGGGCTTCTGAGTCAGGAATTGTTTTTCAGTGGAGACTAACCTCATCTGCATGAATTAAAGTACTAATGAGCTAAACAGCACTGAGACACACTAGAAAAAAGTGAAGTAGGATGATTTTACATCATCATCTATATGCACTGTATAGTAAATCAAAGGATCTCATTTATTAATATTTTATTGATTGTTACTTATAAATAGTAAAGAAAAACAGCAAATTCAGTGGACAGAGTGGGTGCAATAAAGCAAAATACATAAGCTACATACTGCCTTAGCAAAAAATGAGCAAAAGTGAATCTTTAAGTAGTAAAAGACCTACTTTAAGAAGTCATCTCTTTTTGAAGATGCCTAAAATGTCAAATCAGCTAGTTGCATGTCAGGATTAAAAAAAGAAAAAAAAAGAAAAAGGAAAAAAGAAAAAATGTTTACATGTTTATGAGCAGTGGGATGCATCAGCTGAGTCCCCTTCCAACAGCAGGACCCTTCCAACCCAAGCTAAACAGGTTACCTAATAACTGAGAATGGCATTGTGACACTTCTGCGTAAGTGTAGCTTGCGCAAGAATTTCAGATTCATTTTTAGCTCCTTTTTTCCCTGCAGAGAGAACTGCCAGTTTAACTTTTTCCCCCCCCATCAATATGCAAAACAACTAAAAATCCTTATACACAAAAACTTAACCTGATGACTTTTATGTTATCTTCTAGCCACTGTGCAGACAAGGCCCAATTCCACCGCCTTTGTTTTTTGAGAAGCTGTTGACAAATCTTGATATGTCCAACTCCTTGAAGTTAGAGCAAGCCAAGCATCTAAGGAAGTGGCCTCATTTTTCAAAACCTCAAATTACCTTTTTCACCTTTAAGAATCTCCCTGCTATTACCACAGAGCAGATCCTGACAGACTCTTTGCTGATGCACAGGAGGCAGCATTTTAGAAAACCTTTCATGCTGCATGCATGGGTATGTAAGAATTGCAGTTCCAGGAGAGAAAGAATATGTCACAGCAGGAGAGGGGAAGACATTTTGAACCACCACAAAGGACTGCATCAAAGCATGTCCTTTTCCCAGGCACCAAATTAATGCCATGGAAGGAAAAGAGAAGAAAGAAACTTTGCTTCTCTGAGAGAATGAAGAACTAATAGAGGACTATGCTAACAAATCATAATTTGGTTGCATGCAAACCTTTGGGGAGAAAACATTGATCATGAATCTAATAGGCTGCTGCAGAAACATTAATAACGCATAGTGCCAGATTGCAAAGGTGCATGAATTGTAGACTGGTTTGGGTTGGAAGGAACCTTCAAGATCATATAGTCCCAATCCCCCTGCAATGGGCAGGGACACCCTCCACTAGCCCAGGCTGCCCAAAGCCCCATCCAACCTGGCCTTGAACACTTCCAGGGATTGGGCATCTACAGTTTCTCTGGGCAACCTGTTCCAGTGCCTCACCACCCTCACAGCAAAGAATTTCTTCCTAATATCTAGTCTAAATCTACTCTCTTTCAGCTTACCCCTTGTCCTGTCACTCCATGCCCTTGTAAACAGTCCTTCTCCAGCTTTCTTGTAGGAGCCTTTAGGTACTAGAAAGCTGTTATAAGGTCTCCCCAGAATCCAAACCATTAGTTATGTGTTTCTCAGCTTGTAAGTTACTCCTCAACAGCTTGCAACAGCTTTCTACTCATGAAAACATCTGCCTCACTAGCAGAAAAGGCTGGAGAACCAGTATTTTACAATAATCACTAACAAAAGAGAGATGACATCAAATACGGAAAGAAGTTACTGTTCCTCTTCATTACCCATATGAAAAGAAAGTTTTCATTATCCTGAGAAATTATCTGAACTGGAAGGGACAGAAGATCCTTTCACCACTCCCTGAACCAGAAGGCAAGGAAATAATATGAGGGAGATGGTGAGAAAAAATAATACATAATACTGAAGGTTTTTGTGAGAAGAATGAGAATTCTTAGTTGTAAGACAAGGACATTTTCAAAACTCTTAACATAGGCGAGTGGTGCTGAATCAAACCAGGAAATTATAGAAACATGCACTCCAATTTGCTCTGAAATTTTCAAACTGCAAAGCCAGATCTCTAGTTCCATTCACAAAGCTCACACAAGGTAACTTTTAACTAAACTAGAGGATAGGGTTTATGATATAGAATGAAACCTCACTGATTTACAGAATTTAAACATAACTTTTTTTAAAATGTACTAGACTTTTCCCAGGTTCAGCCTATATAGCCAGACACCTTATGCTCCTCAGAGGTTTAATGCCAGACCTTGCAGATGCAGAGTAGACACAAGGCTTAAGCACATGCCTACATAGGCATGTACTCTGACAGCAATCCTCTACAATGAAGTACTAACATATTCCTTTTTCTTTTCTCTCTTTCTTGTACTCATATAATGCTACTTGTGCTCTGGTGGACACCAGAAATAAATATTGAGCAAAGCAGTAACACACACATACTTTTTCCTGAAAATATCTATTTCAGATCCCAAGTTGCCTACTATTTTCTTCCACTTACTGTTTTTTAAAAAAAAAAAAAATAATCAAAAAGAAATGCAGTGGCAATAGAAATAATTTAAAAATTAGTGAGATATTCTTTTGCAGAAACAGACTATTCTTAAATTTAGTTATAGCTACTAGAAGAATACAACAGGCAGTCAGCTGCAGGAAAATTCTATAGTGGAGAGTGGATCATAGGATTTAAGCCCTTACTACCACAGCTTTTCTGAAAAATACAATTGTAACGAGAAATACCAGAGGCTTCTGACAGGATTTTTTCAGAATTTTTGCTGAGGGGTCAGAAAAATTCTGCCTTAATTATTTTTTACATCCATGAAAGTCCCCAACATCTGCTCCAGTAATACCTTTGATAGCCAGATAGAGGCTTGTATGGTCTCCACTCTAATATGGCCATGAATTTCACAGTTTAAAAAACTGTGAGGACTGTCAGGTCTGACCTGGCCTTCAAGGGTCAAAACAGAGGATATAAATCATGACAAGATCTACTTACTGCATCTTTGGTAAACTGGAGGAAAGCCAGGGAGGACAACAGAGAAAAATCCACTAGTTAACATTGACTGAGTTCTTAGCTGTACTACTGTGACCTGTATAGCATAGCTCTTTCCTCAAAAAAAATACAGCATCTAGATAAATCAAAAAAGGGGTTCATGTGCTCAATATATCAAGTTTCATATATAATGTAACTGAAAGTATAATAGATTAAAAAAAATTGTAATTTGCTCTTGGCAGAAAACTAAGAGTCAACAGGAAGGAGAAAACCCCCAACACCTGAGTGACTGTGTCTGCTGAGCTCTTGGAGTCCAGTCTTTCACAGAATCACAAGATTGCCACTCATGCTTCTATCCACAAAGCCACTCATTTTGTTTTATTAGAAAAAAAAATCTAAAGAAAGGAGAAGAACAGGTTATATCTGGGTTGACAACAGATACATTTCCAAGAAATGTGAATAAAGAAAAAATGAGACAAAATAAAATTTGGATTTCACAATCTTGACAGCGTGACTTTCAACTTTCCTGTTACAAAGGCATTCAAAATCACACACACACTGTTAGAACAAAATAAATTCAAGATTTGCTATATGCAGACATTTATGTGGAACATAACCTTCTGATCTATTGCATAACTTCGAAATCTGTCCCTACAGGTAAAGATACAGCCCCAATTACAGGATAATGAAATTTTGCGCATGAACCAGTTTAATATATTGTGAAATACACTCTTATTATGCCAAAACTAATTTTTGTAATTTAATAATAATAATAATAATAGTCTCCTACAAACTCTACAGTTAAAGAAGCCAGTGCCTTAAAATTAGAATTGTAAAAAGCATTTCTTAAGTAATGGACTGGCCTAATCCACTAAAATTTTAGAAGATTACTCTTCTATATTCTTTTCACAACACTAATATACAAACTAAATAAAAAGTACAGTATTATCAGTCCCAGTATGCCTAAGGTATATGCCAATTATTTTACAGATTTCCTAGAAGTACACGTATAGTTCACGCAAACCAAAAAGACTCCTCAAATAAAGTGAAATACGGCTCTAGATCAGGTTTCCAGGATGTGCAAGGTGTTAAACTGATAACTGCTAATTTCTGAAGATACTTCAGAATACTCCAGGAAGAATACTTTTGGAAAATTAATGTCTTCATAAAAACGTGTAGATGCAATAAACCCCCGAGATTAGCAATAGAGCATCTGTTAAGTAGTTTATTTTTTATGTTAATATAAAGTCTGACAAAGAGGTCATGCAGAGTTAGTAGGTATGTCACAAGTTACAATACATTTATTTCTCTGTGAAGCATAAAATATTTACTGTACTGTAATATGTTGCTGACATTAAATAATTCTATCAAAGCCAATACACATACAAGGTATTGCTGATTTCCTGAGAAAATACCAACATAAATCTCAGGTTTCTGTATAATTAGCTAAAACAGCCACTAGACCTCATGTGGTTTCCTCAAGCCTCTGTTTCCTAGGGCAAAAAGAGAAATGGTGCTTCTTTAGGGAGAAATAGCTCAAATATATAGACATTAACACTCCGGTTTTCAGCTCCACATAACCTCATTAACTCTACTGCTATCCTGAAGAAGGCCCAAATGTTTTCTCAATTACATCAACCCAAACTGACTTTCAGCTAATAATGGCAATGTAAATAGAAGAAAATAGCCCCTTTGCACTAAGTGAGTATGTGCATGTGACTTTCTAACTTCACCAGTCATGGTTTAAATAAACTATTTCACATAATAGGAGCTACGGAAAAGCCATTACTAGAGTCATCTCCCAGAGTTGTCTAACAATACTACAGGAAGAAAGTATTCATGCTTTAACCCCTAGGAATTTGCAAACTATGGCATTTCCACCTACTTTTCAATGAGCACATGCTACTTTGACCACTGTTCTTTGCTAACCATAACCAAAATATTATATTGCTTAGATCTAAGTGTTCCTGTTTGTCTTCAAATACCAACAAACTGTAGTATAAATCTCTCATACTGTCAATGCAGCAGCTGTTTACTGCTACTTACTATTCATAAGTAAATAATACAGTTGACACTAGACAAATTTGCAATTGTTTCAGTCACAGTGTTTCTACAAATGGTCACTTTCTCCTTTGTTGTCATTTTAAGACTGAAAGTAATTTTTACTTAATAAAATAATCAGGCTAATATTCTTTGTGAAAACACAACAGTGGGGAACATTGAAATTTCTTATAATTATAGTGGTTATATTCTTATAATTAAAATGGTTATATTATTTTCTTAATTTCAAATTTTGGTACTCCCATTAATGTTTCAGAAGCAAATGGAATTTTTCATTTCTGTGTACTTGTGGCCAATTGTGCTGATCTAAAGGCTACTATATAATCAATACCATTTAACACTCTTAAATTTACTACTTTACTGCTACTATTTTAATTTAAGCTGCCTTAATAGCTAGGATAGACAGTTTTACAACCAGCATCTGCAGTTAAAGATCAGATAAACCCAGTCCAATTTAAAATAAAAATTAAAAAAAAAAGTGATACAGCCATACCCATCTTATCTGCTAAGAGTATTTGTGAGTGTTACCTAACAAGGTTCCCAGGTCTCAAATTTTATCCGTTGAGTTTTTCTCTTGTATTTACCATTAAAAGGAGACATATCCTCTCCTAACACGTTAGTTATCTATCTTATGACAAATGCATCTAATCTGTCATGGGAGTTGAATGACAGTGAGCCTTAGTCAAGCTCAGAAGTTCTTTTCAGAACCATGAAAACTATCATCTTCCAAGCACAAAATGGAAAGAAAACCCCCAAATTATCAATAATATTATCAAATTTCAGAGTAACAATTACTCTTTCCAAAACTCTGGAGAATGGTTATCTGCTCCTTCCAAACTGGTCTTCCCCTTTGACTTCTCTTGCTTGCTCTCAGGTAGTATGTGAGACAAGCAGTCTTTACCTCTGGGACACGATCAACCCCTCTAATCTTTCTCAAAGGAAATTAAAACAACTTTGACAAGAAAGATGGGACAAAGTACTCCATTCTTCATGCATTCAAGCTACAGACCAGGAGAAGTCAAGGCCAATCTCATTTCAAGTGGGTCTACTTCTCTTAAAAAAGGACTTTCAGTAAGTTGGCTAACCTTTTCAGAAATCTTTTCAGTATTCATTGTACCTGTAATTTATATTGGAAGAATGGAAGAAAAGAAACGTTGCTTATAGCTCCAAACACGTGTCCCTGCATACAATCATGTTCTGTCACGGAAATATTTTCCTAATTATATAACTCATTCAATATTAGTGTCGGTTTTCCCTTCCTACTTTCACATGCTCAAAAACTTTTAAAAGCCAAAAAAAAAAGAACCGCCACTACTACTATTTTATTTTTTTAAGTGAGTTTGAAATGCCTTAGATGCATTTTGACTGACATGGTTAAACGGGTACTGCTTCAGCACACAGTCTAGTTATT
Organism: Aramus guarauna; assembly: GCA_013400195.1. Taxonomy (NCBI): domain Eukaryota; kingdom Metazoa; phylum Chordata; class Aves; order Gruiformes; family Aramidae; genus Aramus; species Aramus guarauna. The sequence continues at coordinate 850,492 of VXBL01000533.1, forward strand.
TTGATAATGGGACCACAGAAAATACTACATTCATTTTTGTCAGATATAGACGATCTTTACCAAGTTGATCAGCCTTAAGTGGTTAGCAGGAAGACAAGAAATGCAATAAACAAGCACAGATTGAGGGATTGTTCACAAGGACTAGGATCAATCCCTTCAGCTGCTTGAATGATCAAACCATATCCTCAGGCAGCTTGAGACAACTTCCCAAAATGATCGTTTCAGCATGAACTAGTCTATTCAACAACAGCAGGAGAACACACAGGAATTTATTTAAAGGATACTTACAATATTCAGTTATAATTCAGACTATAAATGAAAACAGAGTTCCCAGAGAGCCTGGCACCACTGCATTCAATGTAACATATACATATTAAGTTTCTAATATCTAACAAAAGTTGCAATTAATTACAGTCTAAGATAGAATAACCAGGAGATGAAAGGGGTGAAGAGACCAAGCATCAAAGAATAAAGTTGGTGGAATTGTGTGAAATTTTTTTATTCCTTATTCAAAGTAGATATCTCTCACCCCAAACATTTAAGGACCTTTTGCTCTCCAGAAAGACTGGCACATTATGTACATATGTCCTGGATTGAGAAGCCACTACAGAAGTAAAGTCTTATGAGAACTTCACCCTCAAATCTAGCTACTGTGGCTAGTATAAAGGCCCACAAACCCCCTGATTCTGGTTCATTTGAAGTCTTCAATGCAGTCAATATTAAAGACTGTCAGCAAGCTACCTTTTGAGCATCTCATTACAAGCTCTGACAAAGGAATGAAGCCCAGAACCCAGCAGTAAACAGTTTCTGAATAACACTGTGACTACATAACCACATAGATAATCTTCCTAACTTGGAGAACTCCCTTCTTCACCTCTTCCCAACACTCCCATAGGCTGTGCTAGGAGTGAATTTACATGGGCAAGTACAAACAGTAAATAGGTCTACAGAAAGAGAGGCACTCCAGAATCATCTTTGTTTCCACAAAGACTGCAAGTTCTGTGCTGCTTCTCTAAACAGGTATACCATCACAGAGATTTTAAGACCTTTTTTAACAAAAGAAACACAAATATCTATGTAGCCAAGTTCAAGGGGAAAGTATCAAATTTGTTTAGGAGTTGTACGCCAGTTCTGCTGTGCATCTCAACCATCTCTACCTGCCATACTCTAGCTAAGTTTGCAGAGTGGATTGAGTTATGCAAAGTCTATCTTTAAGAAAATGAACTGGAAGTGCTATGCGAGGATGCATAAGCATGCTCCAATCCCTAAAGCACGCATAAGGGTCCAAAGCAACGTGTTGTCTTTTGGACAGCTTTCGACACCTGGGGGAAATGATTAATCCCAGCAACTAGATTAAACCTTGTCCAAATTAATACTGGCGAAACAAATATAGCACATTTATAGGAGTCTCAACATTAGCTGTTTTGATCTAGTGAACTTTACAGATTGCAGTGAATTACTTGCTAATGTAGGCTGTTATTCTATCTCCTTCTTCTAAAGAATTCAGAGCTTAGACAAGAAAATAAGCTATGAGGTAAGAAATATATATTTTATATATATAAAATAATAATAATAAAAAAATCAAGGTGTATTTTGAAATCTAGTCCATCACCTACCCTGAGAAGACAGTAATTCACAACTAGTCTAAAGTTGATTGAAGAACAAAGTTTACTGAAGGCAAATAATATACCCTCTATGGTGGCTCCAGCTTTGTATCTACAGACAATTCATGACTGAACTCACTAGTGGTCTCAAAATTTACAGCTTATCAGATTTAAAGGCACAGCAAGGGACTTCATTGTACAATTTAATAACTTCAAGTGCCGAGACCAAACGTGAATGCAGTTTGTAGGGAGTAAAAATAGAAACGATTAGGCCCTAATTATCAATGGCCTACAGAAAGGGCCCTGTCAAAAATGTCCATCAGCTGTTAAAAGAGAAATCACTTTTACAGGTCAAAACCAAAGGTCTATGGCATGAGAAGCCCTCTATGTCACGGGGCTGTGGTGATTTGTGGATTTACAATGAATTGTTATTCCCCACATGACTCAAAGGAAGGGGCTGCGCCCCACACGGCTCATGAGGTGATACTCTGCGTTCTCTAGCAGGCAGAGTCCTGGCGCAGGGGACGGATAGTAAAATGCCTGTTACACACACACCACACTCAGGAGTACTTTGAGGTCTGAACAGGACTGAATTCCCCTGGATTTTAAGCTTCTGTCATTAATATTTCAGTCTCATTCTTGGGCAGTAGCGCAGATAGAAAAAACAACAAGCAAGGCCTGATCCCAGCCAGTCATAGAGACAAAAGAATTGAAACTGGTGACAATTAAAGAAACTTTCTCTAAGCTGTGTGAGGAGAATAGGAAAACCAGAGACCAGACCCATGCAGAAGAAAAGGGTCATTCCCTGGATGCACCAAGTTCTTCTGTATGCAATGATGTTTCCAAGCACTATCTCCTAATTAATGAAAAGCCTGCAACTGCAGTCTAATACCCAATATTTAAGAAAAACCCCAAACACAGACAAAAAACACTTCAAAGTTCCAGAGGAAGCAAAAGTTATTTCAGTTACTAAGCACACATATCTACATTAGGCACTTGTGATCAAAATTACTACCTACTTTAGCATCATATTTTGGGTGCCCATGGCCAGGTGCTGGCTGTGGGGCTGCAGGGTCCCCTCTGAGGAGAGCTGAGGGGCTGCCCTGTGGCGGGCCCAGCCGGTTCCAGCCGGTTCCGGCAGCCCCACAGCAGGGCAGAGCTCAGCCCCTCAGCCAGGCTGGCAGCGCCTCAGGGAAAAGGTATTTCAGGACGGGCCAAACGCTGCCGGGCAGCAAGAGGTGAGGAGAAAAGTGTGTGGGAGCTGGTTTTCCTGACAGGAACTGCAGCCGTGCAGGGCCCACGCTGGAGCAGGGGGGTGCTGAGGAGGAAGAGGCGGCAAGGAGGAGCCGTTACGGACTGACCACAGCCTCCCGCTCTGCACCGGGCAGCGAAGGACTGAAGTCCAGCCTGGGAAGAAGCCACTCTAGTTTTCATCCGCTTTTCTCACCATCCAAATCTATTTTTAATTGGCTATAAATTAATTTGCCCTAAGTCATGTCTGTTTTGCCCATGACAGTAATTAGTAAGTAATCTCCCTCTCTTTATCTCAACCCATAAGCTTTTTCATCTTATTTTCACCCCTTGTCCTGCCGAGGAGGAGTGAGTGAGCAGCTGGGTGGGCATCTGGCAGCTGGCCAAGGTCAACCCACCACACATGGACATGTAAGACATGGGCTGATGATCGTTGTGTACCTCTTGCCAAGTACTAATCCCTGGGTCGGTTTGTTTCATTCTTTCCAAGGTCAATATAGACATCAAACTATTTGTGCCATATGAAGTCACTCAAATAGGAACGCCTCCAGCAGAAACTTTGTACATACATCTACGGTACAGTGCTTCATCAGCATCCTTACCATTTGTTCTATCCTAGCTGATAAAACAATAAAATGAATTTAAACAATCATAACAGTTAATGCACTTCACTGGGTATTAGCAAGTATACAAGAGTTTGTACACTGGAAATTAAAATCGGTTTGCTGCCTAGGACAGAGGCACTGAAACATAATATTTTAAAAATCTAATACTCATCAGCTAATGAGCTTTTAAAATTTATAGCAATTCTATTTTTCCAAATGTGTCCATAATTTTTTTAAAATTTTTAATAATATGCTTATTAACCTAGGAATTATTTATTTTTATCTACCTTCTTATTGCCAGTAGAAGTGACTGTGATTGGGACATGGAACCACAATAACGCCATAATGAAAAAATGTGAACCTATTTTCAAAGTCTCTTCACACCTGTTTCCTGGCATTTTAATTTATTTTCATACTTTGCACGTCACGCTTTTATTGTCATCTTCACAGAATCATGTATTTATTAGAGTTAAGTAATCAGTGTCTTTATTTTCTCATCTACTGGGTTGTAGTATTTTAGCCTGTATATAAAGTGAAAAGACTATTGAGTTAAGATCAGATTATTAGAGTACATTAGATAGTCTGCATAATTATGGGCCCAGTGGAAAGCTAAGAAGGATAACACATTACAAACCTCATTTACTAGGGGTTATTTTTTATTACATAAACGAAGCTTTCCTTATCTTAAATTGTATCTCACTAGAATTCTTGCTGAGCTTGAGAACTGTTGGCCCCTTTTTTTTAAAAATGAATGCTGTTGCACTTTGCTGTGTGTCAGCAAAAGGGTTCTGAAATGTAAGGACTCTCTAGAAAAAAATAGCAACAAGACCTTCGCAACTAAGGACCTGATGCTTTATTACTTGTCAAGAAACATCAAAGCAAAATAAATAAATTAAAATGATGCACCACTTTAGTGAGAATGGCAGCCTGTCATATAAATTTAATCCCAAGGATTTAAATTGGTGTTCCACAGTAGCATTAGAAAAAGATAGAATCCAATTAAAACCATGCTGGATTCCAAGGACATTGCGATATTCACTCTGCTTCTGTCATGTAAAATAAATTTAGGCCTGATTCAGTGCTGAGTGCAAGGAATTAGATTCTGTAATGATCTATTTCCTCAGGTATTTGCAGTGCTACCTTAAAAAACTACTGTAAAACAGTCAACAAGTTAGCTGAGCCAGGAAGTGTAGGCATATTTTTAAAGTAAATCCAACCAGTAAGCAAGTAATTTTCAGACCCAGATTTCAGTCCCCAAATCCTTATGCAAAAGCAAGTCTTAACCAGTTTTGAGGAGGTGGGACACAGAAAAATACCCCAAAAAAACCACAGCATATGAAGTATTGCACATTTTAAAAAAAAAAAAAAAAAAAGCTGTCCACTTATTTTGTCCTTGTGGCAGAGCAAACTGGAACGTGGAAGGGAGAAGGCTTCTCTCTCACTGGGCCCAGCTGGGCATACACAGCAGGAGTCCATCCCAGGGCACTGGGGCAGGGAGGGAAAGCAGAGACAGGGCAAAACCAGTTGGTTGCAGTATGAGTGTGCCCAGGGAGACTGCCAAAACCAGTGGGTCTCTCTGTGGCAGGGTGTAAACCCAAAGCCAGTCTTGGGAAGATATGAAAAGGAGAAAAGTGAAGGAAATCCCCTAGAGCTGCTAGGCTGAAGGAAAGGCCATCTACATCTATGAACTGCCATGATACAGTGGATAAGGCAGATGCATTGACAAGCTTTGTTATTTCATTTTATTTTGCAGTTTGGAGTTTCTGCTATTTACAAAATTATCTTGTCTTAGTTTCTAATTTTGTGTTCCAGTAAAGAACAGCTCTAAATATTGAAAGCTTTTGGTATCATCTAGCATGTTCTGGTCAAGAAATTTGTCATTCTGAAGTTTTGCAGTTCAGTTTATTTCCATTGGTCAACTCGTTTCACCACCAGCCCAACAACCAAACTCTAGCTATGACACCACTGCATTGATGATTCAACGAGGAAACAGTACTCAGTATGGGAATAAGAACCAGATACCTATATGGATGCAAGTGTGCCATCACAAGAGATTATATAGCAGCATATATATTGCCGCCTTGAGGAAAAGGACTTGGGGGTATTGGTGGATGAAAGGCTCAATGAGCCACCAGTGTGCGCTTGCAGCCCAGAAAGCCAACCACATCCTGGGCTGCATCAAAAGAAGTGTGAGCAGCAGGTCAAGGGAGGGGATTTTGCCCCTCTACTCCGCTCTTGTGAGACCCCACCTGGANCTGTAATGCTATGTGGGAGAAAGCAGACTTATGTCACCATAAGCCACAGGTGATGCCACATCCCCAGACATAACCTCATTTGTGTAGGATTTGAGCAGACCTAGACTCAGTTTTCATGAGTGGTTTGTAAATGAGTTGGTTCATTGGTTCAGTGGCACAGGCTGGCTCTGAACGAGCTGTTACAAGCTTGGTAGCTATTTAGTTGCATTTCAATAGAACTACACACTTCTTTTAGAGTCTGGACTGATATATGCCTCATGCCTGGATTTACAGGAGGTGGACTTATTGACCTTAGGGTTGGGAATTGCTTGCTCTAGAGTCATTATTGTTGTTGGCTTTCCTTTTTGCCCTCTAGGATGTAGTTCCAAGCTCTTTCATATAGCAAGCTCCATTTCTGTTTTTCTGTTTCATTCTCCTCGAACAGCAATGGTTTCCAGGGTAGTTCTCATGCGACTAAAGGCACTAACATTTACTAACTTACAACTTGACATGGTAATTATGCCTTTTTTTCCATAGGATTATTTCTTACCAAAGTCTCTCTTATGAAAAACATAATTAAAATATAAGTACAAACTGAATTACAGAAAATATTATCCTAATAATTTGTAGAAACCTCATTTAAAACAAGGTCTGAAGATTACTTTGTGTACATTTTGTTCAAAAATCATGAAATACTTAGAGCATCAACTGCAGGTAAGGTTCTTCAGTGACTATATATCTTACTTGACAATTAAGAATTTGCATATAAACCCATACCAATTATGGTATTATTGCACCATAAAAGTCTTCAGCAGCCACAGTGTTTTGCTTCTTTGTATAAAAATAATTCCATAATCTTGTACCATAATAAATACAGAAGTCTGTACCTTGTGAGTATCCCTATGCATGTCTTAGACGCGCTGAAGTCAATACACTATAATTATTTCCTATACGTAGATCCTATTACAAGTCTGTCTTCACAAACTGTAGTATCTCTGGATCTGTGGTATTTTAGTTAGGTCATAAACCCAAAAAATCTACAGGATGGTTTTAAATCTCAAGTAATGCAAGAAACATGCTTTCAGTATAAATTCTATTTTCAGATATGATTGCTTATTTATTTTTTAAGTCTTAGACAACATAGCATACTTACATTCCATACACATATTCACTTAATAAATTGGATTATGTATAATAATAAACGGTGCTGAAAATGTTAGCACAACCACCACTGGAACTTCTCACTCAAACAGTAAATCGGGATCCAGAATGTATGAAAAACTATGTATTTTAATAGCACTTTCATTACAAAACATAAATATTTTTACTTGAATGTGATTAATTTTGTCGTTGCTGAAAAATTAAGTTCTAATAATTGCTTTTCAATACAAATGTTTTACAATCAGTTCTGAAGACAAGTCCTTACATAGCACACCACTGAATTCAAATACAGCATCATTTCTTAGATTTATTAACACTGCTATGATGACTAAAATCCATTATAAAAATGCTACTTATGCAGCAACTTTGAGGGAAAAAAAAAATATATGTTCTACATCTTCATTTCAGCATAAGGAAGATTCCAGTTTTTATCATTCCAATTTATTACTGCTGAAGTGAAAGCCTCTTGAAGTCCTTCCCTTTTATCCTCAATGACCTTTTTGGAAGTCTCAGGTCACGGACTATATAGCCTGGTGACCTGAGATTAGCCATCAGTGAAAAATAGGCTATATATCTATTCTGCCTCCATCGAGTACAGATTTGTCAAAATGCTTTGCTCATTTTTAATAACACTGTGAAAAAATTACACATCCTAATATTTATTTTTAACACACTTTCTTAAAGCAAGATTAAATGTATAGACAAACAAAAAAAAATCATGAGAAACCATTCAGAGGAAGTGTTAATTTTGTGCAACTTCATGCTAAAATGTATTGTCAGACACACACCAGTTTATACAATCTGAAGAAATGGTGTTGGCAAAGACTTAAAAACACAAACCCCAAGGACTGAAAATCTACAGCGATTTCCAAATTTGAAGTGTGATCAATTTGATTCTGACATTAGATTTAAGAAATTAAAATTTTTATTTAAGATAGTAAACTACATGAATAATTGTGAAAGCCCTATTTCATCTCAAGCCATTGATCTGGACATATTTTCTGAACACGTGGTCCATTGCTTGGTCACTCTATCTTACACCAGAACCAAAACAAAACCAAAAGAATACTACAGTCTTGTGATCTACTCAAACATTCAAGAATCTGTTCAGACAAAAATGTGAAGGTTAAGTAGCTCCAGGAATTTGAGCACCCCCAGCAAAATACATCTCCTGACTTCTGAAGTGTTTTCACCAGCTTTCTAATTATTTCTTCTATTCACTTTTTTCGCAATGTACAAATAAGGCAGAAATTGCAAAGTGACACGATAAGCTCATATTCCCATTGTCTATTCTATAAACAATCTTAGCTAAGCATGACAGACAGCATGTTGGTGTTGATTTTCTGTTTACCATTGTGAAATATTTACCACGTTCTACAGTGATTTGAAGGTTGGGAAAACATTAGTTAGGGATCACATTTAACAAGAATAATTTCTAATTCGATGTGAAGAAAATCAGATTAGATACTTTTTATACCAGTCCTAAGCTTTTGCAAAACTTTCTGTGGCATAGTTTGTGCTATGATCATGTTTTACACAAATACAGCATTCCAAACGTTATCCAGAAGAAGAGGAGAAAGACATTTTAATGACAAGTTTTTATATTCTATGAAACTCTCCAATATCTCTCTCAGCCTTACTATTAGGTCACCACATCAGATCAAAACTGCCAACAGGAAGCACATGGCAGAATAGAATGTTTTTAAGCATCAGGAGGTCAGATCTATTGACTGTAACAAGAATCCATATAGAGTTGCAATTTTGGAGCAACATAAAGCTGTATTTTGGAACCTCATAAAGATAGCTGAAATATGCAATTATACATATTCATGTCATTGAAAGACCATTATAATGAGTATAACGCTGTTCTCCTCACATGGTCAAGACACACAAGAGATATCAGAGGGCCATTCAGATATATATACACCAACATTTTCTCCATACTTGTCCAAGTAATTACAAAGGATGAATAAAAAAAAATACAACTGATGAATCAAGCATAACCCCACAAGGCCAACAACAGAATAAGAACAAGATGCAGCTTTTGCATCTGTTGAGCTGTTCCTTAAACACCATGTGTTATTTCTGCTTATGAGGAAAATCCAAGGAGTGCTCAGGCATCTCAGCATTTGACACCTACTCCCATTGTTAATTGTGTGCATTATTTGTGGATCTAAATTTGGTTCTAGAATGATTCTAATACTACACTACATTTCCTTTTAAGACGTGCTATTGCTTGCTTTCCTGCTGAAAATTACCCAGTTATACAAAATAAATCATATCAATGCCCTTGTATGCAAATCAAAATAGTATGAGCATTTTACTTGTGGGCTGGCAAATACCACAAAGTTCATTGCTACATCAGTTTCTGTTGAACCATAAAACACATCAACATTTACTACATGGATTCCAATTTTTAAACCTTTAATAATACATTAGCCATGTCCATTCTGAGGAAACCAAATGAATATAAATGTGAAGACCTGAAAGAGAATTTCAAATACTGATTGCATGGCTAAGTACTGTAACATGCAAGATTCATATTTTATACTTAGTCACTTTTTTTCCATCAGAAAATATGATTTATAATTTAGAAGTGCAACCCTATTCTCAAAATATTGGGGTCTTGCATTATAAATCTGACATAATAACTTTCTTTTTGAAACACAAGTTCTTGTACACATTAGAGTCAGGTAAAGTCTGACTTCAGTGTGCCCAATGGATAATTATAAACCTATTTAATTATGACAGTATGCTGTAGTAGTGTAGAAGTAAAAAACCAAAATTAAGGACACTTGGAAGCGTAGATACTTAAGTCAATTACAGTATCGCACTGCAATGATTTCTTTGTGACAATATTTAGCTAGAGAATTGTTCTGGCATTGCACACACAACTGTAAAAGGAGTCTGCCAGATTAGCATGTTTCTGAGAAGTGAGGTGCTCTGCTCTTTCCTAATTGAGTGGTTTAGTCTGCAATGCCACAACAGAACTACCTTTCAACCAAAATTACTGAAGTCCTTTCATGGTATATCTCTCACTTGAAAAGATTGCCAGACGGTAATTCTGATGAGTAACCTTGGTATTGCTTCCTTTATAATGACTTCTAACATTATAGTCTGTTTTTCCAGAGCTGCCTACCACCTCCTACCACCTCATTAATATACCTGCAAAGTCAAGTGCTAGAAAACTACCCCTGAACTCAGCCCATCTCTCTAGACTCAGCACAATTTCATTAGCCAGCATCTCACTGTTTCCCACTCCTGTTCCTCAGCCCAGCACCAAAGCTACAGAGAGACAGCAACACTGCAGAGCAGCCACGGGACATGCATCTATCTGCCAGAGGTCCCATGCTCAAGTAAGCCACACAAGCAAGCTCAGCGTGCCCAGCTGCAGCCCAATCCCATGGCCTGATATGCAACAAGCTACAGAAATTGCACTGACCTTCGTACGTCCAGCCAGGAAAAAGCCAAAAGATCGCTTCCGTTAACAGTAATGTACGCTTATCGGTAAGGTACCACAAAGCATAGGAGGGAAAGAAGAGATGAAGAGATCTTTCATAGGTTCTCTATAGGAGGTTCTACAGAGAGCTAACTCATTCTTACTCCAATTATTTGGACCACGTGGACCCAAATCCACTCCTGCAAGATACAAATAACTGCCCACATATTTGAGACTTACTTGGTTCCTACAAAGAACAAAAAAGTGCCTCTCAGGAAGAAAAAGGCAGGCAGGCTCTCACCTAGCATTGTCTTCCCCCAATAAGATCTTTCATTGCAGAAGATGATGCTTCAAGACAAAGCAAGCACTGAGCCCTGCAGAAACCATCTTTTTCTTGCTTTCTCCTCTTTTGGGGGTTCGTTGTTCACCGACTGGACAAATAATTAAATTGAGGCCTTAAAGCAAGTAAAGTAGGGCCTTTGAGAACTAATCCTTTGGTTTGCTCTACTAGGAGAAGTTAGGAAAGAGGTCAAAAAGTAGCATCCCATTCATCTATTATGTCTATTAATTTCCTGAACATAAGTGAAATAGGCTTCTCAATTTCCACAGTGATCAAGAGGAGAGTCACGTTCATAAGGCTTTTATCTGTAACACTTTGTTTTCTCATCTGTGAGGACAATAGCCTGATAAACTCTTAACTTGCTCTATGCAAACTGAAGCCTTGTGACAGGAAACAGGTTTTCAGAAAAGCGCATCTTTGAGCAACATTAATAGATTTGAAGACAAGTTATTTTTCAAGGCACCCAAGACAGCTCAGCAATTATCTTGTTTAAAACCAAAGTCTGATGACAATTAAACAGAACACCAGATGTACAAAATGACATTCTACTCTGAAAGTCATTCAGCAGCACAATCAGCTTTAGATACTTTCCATAAGGAAACTGTACAAGAACTGTGAAGAATGTACAGAACTTTGACATTTAGCAGTACGAAATTCTTGAATGACTTGTGCCTTGTGGAGGGTCAAATTTTAAAATGCAGAGTTACTGAACACCAGGGCAGAATCTATTAACACCACAAACATCAAGAGGCTTTCCAAGCGTGTTTCGGCAACTGTTCAAAACTATAAATTCCACATCACAGTGGAGAGTTCATCAAAGGGAGAATGGAACAGCCTTTAAGATGCGATCATTTCTGGTTCTTTAGTGTTCACAATATAAGCTCATACCATTGCTTTATTTAAATAGCTGCACATTTTGTCTCTGCGAACCTCGGTAGCATTTATGCGATACTACCAGTAAACAAAAACTGAATTGCAAGCCAGAAACCAATCTCCCTCTTCCTCCCCTCCCCAAACCTAAGGGCAAACTATAGTGAGAAAAGAGGTACCTCTAGCTGCATGACGAGTGGTGCGTCTAAAGCACTCCTGCTAAAATGAGGTTGCACGTGTGTATCCAACTTAGGGAAGGACCAAGTCACTCAGCCACATTGGATTATTATTGATACTTTCTTACTTTCTGCCAGTTTTGCTGCTTCTGCCGCGAAGAGAAAATTATTTCTATTTTAGCAGAAGGAGCATGATACTGTATTCTAGACTGCAGATCTGCCAAAATTGACAAGTTATGAGGTCAGGTCGCAACGAAGGCGGTTAGATAGCTTTACTAAAATTGAGAATTTAAGAAGTCAAGACTTTAGAAGAAATTCTTTTGCGCCATTTGCATGTTGCATTTTCAAGAAGATTTTTACCATAAACAGGGGGATTAGTTTGTCATAACAGTTATTTGCTAGGCTTTAGGTCAAAAAGATATAGGTATGTTCACAGCAATTCAGGAGATGAGGCTTTAAGGAAAAAGAGAGAAAAAAATAAATAAAAGCGCCATGAATTCCCAATACAACTATGAACTAGCAACCTGGATCCTGGGACAAAGCAGCTGGGTATGTTGGTGACTACAGCCATCTTCAAAATTCTGTTGCTCTTGAATCCACTTCTGTTACAATACACGACTATGTTAGGTACCACTCTAGCTTCCTCTAATTTTCTTTGAGCCACTTTCCTTCATTCAGGGAACATTCAAAGCTGTTTTCTTCTGGTATGGTTGTGTACATAAAAGTCTGCCTATCCTTCTTAGTCTCTTTCAAATAATCAAGAACAATTTCTTCAGTCCTAGTTTTCACCTCTGGAATTACTTCACAAAAAATAGGCAAGAAAATATTTTAATAGAAATAACGAGTCCCACTGAACGGTACAAGAGGACTCAGAAGGCTTCTGGGAGCCCAAGTCTATTTGTCCATTGCAATGGCTCACTTGGTAATGAGCTGGTAAACACTGATAATTCATCCTAAAGGCAGAATTGTAATAAAGCTGTTACAACTTCATCATTTGTTACTTTTCAGCCATAAGTAAATAAAATATTTTTCCTCCATGAAATATCCTTATCTGAGGAAGTACAGAGAACTAATCCTCTCTTTGATCTCTGACAGATGCCACTACCAGCAGAAAATCTGAAGTGGGATGTACATGAAAGAAAATCCCTCTTGGGAAAAATGTTATAACCAGCCTAAACAAGCGTGCCAGGTGCAGAAGCCCATTGTAGAGACATGAAAAATTAAATTAATGTTAAGAAATTGATGTAAGGAAGGGAATGTTAGCAACCTTAACATGGATGACCCCTTCAAGAAATTATAAAAAACAACAGGTTTTTCCTAACAGAAAAGAGAAGACTTTCAGTAAGTGAAGAAGGATCCACACGTTCAGATGTATCTCCAGAAATGAGTATATCAAAATGTGATCTCCCTCTTCAGATCAGCAACTAAAGGTTACTCTCATTATTTTTAATAGCTAGCCCCAATATCTTTATCTCACCATGAAACATATTCTAAGATCTGAGGAAGCTGATTATAGCATCCAATAAATATATGAAGAATGTGTATAATAAATGGGAGTGAAGCTATATGCAAGGAAAAAGGAGATTTTTTTTCCCAAACAAAATATGGGCAAGAACTCTTTTTCATATATTATACTTCCCTGTTGAAAATGCAGTCTAATTTTACCAAGATTTGAAATAAACAACTATTAAACATGAATTTGAGTAGTTATTCAAAACACTATGCTGAGAGTACTCTTGCCTAAATAGACACACCAAAATAGAGCATTAAATACAGAAGAGCAGGAGCCCACATCAGTTCTCATTCTTTCTAATTATGACATGGGGGGGGTTTTGCCATTAAAATGTTAGCTCTGATATGAATTAAGGTGATTATCAGCAATCTGAGACAGCTGAAATGCTAAAAAAAAAGCATTGCTAAAAATTAGGAGTCCCAAGAACAGTGACCAATCAATACTTGCTGCAATTATGAATTAGAAAGCAACTCGGTCTTTAAGTTATTTTAGAGTGCAGTATTTCTCTGCTAGCTCCCAGGAATGGAAAATGCTACAGAAAGTAAGAGAAATGGTGACGCAAGCACCCTGAGGAAGCTCAGCGCCATCAAACAACACGCTGTCATTGTTCAGTGGATTTCATCCTTGAGATATCTTTTGGTACAACAGCTAGGTCATTCCAGATGAGGATAATTTGGGGAAATGCATTCTCATCATGGTACATTCAGTCAGTGTTACTAGAAAGACTTCTGTGAACGCTGAATTCACTCACAAAAACCAAAAAATAAAAAAGCAACACACACACACCTCAAAAAAAAAAATCCAACCCCCCAAAAACCCCAAACAACCAAATGCGAAAGACAACCTCATTCTCCAAGATGACCTCATTCAGTACTATGAAAAAAAGGGTATTAATAATAAAAAAATTTATGTAAGATATCACTTTTTTTTTTGTACATTATTTATAAGCAAACAACATTGCAGTGGTGCCTCCCTTTCATGAGTACAAGAGCAGATTCATACAGCATTGGGAGGTTTGGTTTTATTCATAACCCTCTTTTACACAGCAACAAATCCAAAATCCTCTCTAGAATTTTCTTGGAAATAATTTTTTTTTTTTTTAAAGTTCTTTCAGACTTTGCCTGGCTTACCGTGATGTGTCTGCAATAAGCTCTCACGTTCACCATCTCTTCCACTTGCACATCTAGTTAATCGCCTTTCTGAGCTTACTCATTAAAAAGTGTGTCTTCATTTCGGGTGGTGAAGTACACCCGAGCTTGGGAGTAGAACCAACACCAATTCATAAAAGAAGCATAGCTGTCTTTTGCATGTGTTTTTAGAAAAAAGCCACGGTTACGTTAACTTCAATAGCATTTCAAAGCCACACCACCACAAACGAAATATAATATTCTTGAATTTTAAGTCCACAGCAGATTCATGTGAAGCTTAGAGAACAGTATATTAGCATAGTTATGAAGCAGATGCCAATTCAATACTTGTGTTTGATTTAACACACTATAACTTGCAGCAAATATTATATGGCCTTAAAGGCATAAAACAATCTAAATTATGGCAAAATATCATGTATTTCTTAATTACTTTTGAAACATGTATGCATTATGTTACATATCGAGGATCTGATCCTTTCTAACTTTGCTCAGCCTGTGTACTGCTAGTCTCCCTGTAATTGCCTTTTTTTTTTTTTTTTAATCTGAGCATACATGGAAATAAATTATTAGACAATTAAATGAATGACCTTACTGAGACAGACTAAAGTCCATCTAGCCTAGCATCTCAAATCCAACAGCAGCCAACGACTTATGTCCGGGAAAGAAGTTCAGAATAAGGCGACTGTTAACATAATGACTCTCGTCAGGTTTAATCTCCAAGTGCAGCTCAGGAACCACCTAAGCCAGAGGTGGTATCATTGTGTTGCAGTGAAACTACAAGTACCAGAATCCAGCCCAAAGCTAAAGTCCTGCAGTCAGTAGTCTAAAGTTCAGAGAAACTCAATACTGATAAAGAAAAACACTTGTACGTGTGTTAGCAGAATAAAAATTAGCAGTCGCGGTTTTTTTAAAAAAAATAATCTTCTTCCATGAAAGTATTTTAATA
Organism: Aramus guarauna; assembly: GCA_013400195.1. NCBI lineage: Eukaryota > Metazoa > Chordata > Aves > Gruiformes > Aramidae > Aramus > Aramus guarauna. The sequence continues at coordinate 865,779 of VXBL01000533.1, forward strand.
AGAATCTTTGGAGAGTTTCAAAGTAAGTACTTTTATTTATCTTAATCTTACAGTGTAAAACCACAATTCAGTCCCACTCCCATGTGTCTGTATACATTCCCTCAACTCCAATGGTATATGTGCAAGTCCTGTATATATACACCCATATTTACACCCCTCCCTGTATTAAAAAACCAAACAAAAACCCCACAGATACCCAACATGTATAGATGCTGTTTAGCTTTGCACATGCGTTGTGGAGAGCTTTGTAAGTACAAAAAACCCCTATTCTTAAGTGCTTATAAGAAAAATCATCGTTTAACTGTTAAACATTATGTTTTCTAGAGATAAATTACAGAATCGACATATTATCCAAGCTGGTTCAATGCTTTATTCCTTATCAATGCTTAGAGCCACAGAAGTGCTGTCAGGACCCTGGATTTTACTTCTTTTTAGCTGATACCATACTGCTTCAGGATTTGTGCACTTCAAGCCATCAACTGCTCCTAGATTGCCATCTTCTCAACCATTATGGCTCAATTCTACCTTTCAACATTGCAAATTCTCTTCACTGCTGCTTTTTCTCAAGCATTTGTAGATAACGTCCCATCTTGAATTACATGGGTGAAAGCCGGGGTCGGTAACAGATTATTTTAATGCTGTTATATTAACAACACTGTGTTGAGATTAGGGGGCTGTCAGAAAGTCATCTGGTAAGGGTTTAGTCAGGGATTGCATCCAGAGGTTATTCTGATTTAACAACTACTGGAAATCTTTCTTTGACAACTCTTAAAATGCTCAATTTAGTGATTAAAAAAAAAAAAGAACCAAAAGGAGCTCAGTTTTTACTTATCATTAGAACTTCAACAGTTGATGCCTTACTATCATTATTGTCAGCTCAATTCATTGCTTTGTTTTGAGCAGTAGTTCTGATTAACAAAGTGATGTCAGGAATCACTCCAGAGCAAACTGAAGTCGGTGAAACCTGTAGGATGCTTCCCAGCAGATTATGAAATGGACCATACAAACTGAAAAAGCTCAAATGGAGTTGCAGTTGTCAGCAGAATCATGGTTACTTAAGGACGTCGCATCGGAGAGACAGGAAAAATGCACAACACTTATCTAAGAAGACTTGGAAAACAGCAAAAGTGGGTGTTAAAGGTAGGAAATCAGTTTTCTGAAAGCTGAAGCCATGGACAAAACAAGGCAGAATCAAAATCCAGCCATTTCAATATAAAAGTATAGACAGGCCAAAAAAACGTTTAAAGCTGGTCAATCTTTAGGTCCAGTACTAGATATAAAGGCAGCACTTGAAGAGGATGAAGTGATAGCATGAAAAGCTCGAATACATCTAGCAAGCATTTCCATAAGCTCAATTCAGAGCAGTCAGGCATGAGCTCAACTTGTCAGGTACTTTGACACCAAGAATTGCATGTTTGAACCTCATCAGTAATTACAGTGTCTGTATGCATATTAAAGACCTGTAACCTACCAATATAACTGCTAAAAATAGAGTTTTTAAAATTTCATCTTTACTAAAATTCCATCTATTCTCTCTCCTTTTTTCTTTCTTCCAAAGGAAAAACAAAGAGGATCAAATATTTTACCTAAGGTTTTTTCCCTTCCAAAATAATGGAATGAAAGACTTCAGCAGCCAAGAGAATCTGACAATACTGGAACTTTCTGAAACAAGGTTTTGCATATCTCACTTGGCAGCTGGCAGCAGAATGTGACAAATGAGAATTCTCACTCCAAGCTGCTGGCTGCCAGTCATGAGTTATCTTATTCCTTGCAGTGAGAGCAGGCCACAGAAAAACAGGCAAGCAAATAGGCAAGAGAGATACAGGGAAAAGACTAGAGGGGGGAAAAAAAAAGGCACCAAAAACCCCAATCAGATGATGAACGCAGCAGTACTTGTACTCTCAATGTTGGGTTTTTTTTTAGCATTGAGAATTCTCGTGTCACGTTATCACAGGCTCTAATGAAGGTTATACAAAATTAAAAACACAGTCCTTGCTATGGGCACGCTTTAATTTGTTCTTCAGTTCATTTGAAGTGTGTCAACTTTTAATTGTTCTCTTAGAGGAATTCACGACTAACTGAAATTGCTTATTATAATGCAAGGCCTATAGCTACGCCTGAGTGGCACCTATCAGACCGTCTTCTAGTTGTGATATTACTGCCTTTGGAACGTATCCTGGCCAAATACACACTTTTCAACCTGAGCCATGAACTAAGCTCCCTTTCTCCCTCAAAGCAAGAATTCAAGTGAGGAACATCACCTTATTTTCTCCTATGCTTAACACATCACACATGCTTTTACTCCGATATGGTTTCTGCATTGTAACTTACCTACTGCCAAGTCAAGGTTTTGGGGTTTTCCCCCCCCCCTCTGAAAAGTCCCTCTTCCCCAGTCTTCTAACCACTCATAGACCATTGATTTGTTCTTAGAATTTAACCATTCACTGCACACAGACCCACAAATCCTACTATCCCCACCTCAATCTGGTAACCAAGGGTGAAGCCAGATGACACGGCAGCGTTTTCAGAAGATCATTTCCTTGATGGAAAACACTGCAGCAACAACTGAAACCGGAGGGAGCTGCTTTCTGAGCAGTCCGGAGAGCTAGAGTGAGTATTATGCTCTGTACCTTCCTCCAGCACCTTACACCATTCATCCTTTCACAGGGGCTGCATTACCTCTTCCATGGGACCTGCAGGAAGCCGGCTGCTGGGGCCAAGCATCCCTTGCTGCAGCACTGAAGCAGTTGGGGTTAACGTGCCAAAGAAGGGGTGCCAAAATGGAGCAGACCCTTTGCGACTTGGTTTTTAGGTGCCTGCACTCCTCCTCACCTCCCTCTTACCTGAGGCACAGTCAGTCTGGCTCCAAGTATTTGACTCACCTCTGCTTAATATTCTTATGCTAGAAATACGTAGATGGTTTTATGGTGAGCTCCACTGAGGTTTGAAGAAGCAACAGATAAAGAAACAGCTAGCACCACCACCTATTGGTGAAAACAGGTAATTTTTAAGTTATTCATATTCTATTATGTAAATTTATATTTGTTAATAAAACAGGTTTTAAGGCAGATACTGTTTATGCAGAAAGCTGGGTGAGTATGCTTAAGACTAAATAAAGCCCTGAAAATGATAGCTGGCTGGTTTAAAAAAAAAATTAAAAAAAAAAAAAAAAGGGGAAATAAGTACTAAAGCTTTCTATAGTGCAAAAGTAATGAAAGCTGGGAGCAGGAGACCACACACATGTGGTTTCTTAGGTTTTTATTTATTTATTTTAATATTTGGATTTATTTAAAGTTTAGAAAGACTTAAAAAAGGTTACTTATTGCCAGAGACTACTGCAATTACCCCCCTGAAAGGGATTTACAATTTTGCGGGCATTTCATGACAATATACAGGAACTTCTCAGAATAATACGAGATTTTAGAAAGCAGAAAGAAAAAAAATATGTATATCTTCTTAATATCTTGCAGTTGTGATGATTCTACTAAGATTTACTCCAATATAATTAGCAAAAAAAAAAAAAAGAATCTTATGGCTGATTACTTTTGCCTTCTTAGATTATGGAGCTAGGATAGTCTTACTGAGTATTAGCCCCTGACATGAATAAACATTTTTTTCAGGATTAAAAGAGTATGAGATTTTTTTCAGTGACACCATTATCTCCTGCCTATCTGTCTTTCTTCTTACCTATCGGTGTATTTTAAGAGCAGAAATTCTACAGATTAAGACACCCCAGTACTGTGTTGATCACTTCAGACAGTACATACCACAGGATACGTTGTTTAGTTAAACACTAAATTTTGCTATTTATTTAAAACAGGGATTCGTCTGGCATTTCCTAACAGCATGCGATATAAGAACCTGAACATTTTCAAATAGCAATGTTAAAAGCTGATTCTGCTCTGGCCTGACATCTGAGGTATAATATTTGAAGGTATTCCTTAATAAGATGGAGTAAGAAGTCTTGGAAATGGATCCTTCCAGTAAGGGGAATAATAAAACCTGAGATAGCATGCTTACCTAGTCACGCACTAGTTCAGCAGTGTGGTAAGTGAAGAGATGCTTATAAGTATTGTTTTGAAAGATTAGTTCATTTTCTCCCTCATTAATAAATAACAACTTTTTCTGAAGCACTTGAAGAAGGAAGTTTTGACTGATGACACTTGCCTAGAATCCAACTGCTTAGAACAAAAAATGCTGTTGCTGATTAAAGCTTTGCTGATGTCTAGTGAAGCCTCTGTATGTTTTCCCCACAGATAATGTCTGAGAAAAACCTTGGATAAAGAATCAGAACAAATACTGGAGCTACCTATGTTCATTGGCAGCAAAACAGAGGAAGCTTTAAGGCATGTTCCTTGGATACCTTTTTCCACAGTAGATCAGTTTCCTTTAGAAGAAAGCTATTTCAAAGAGATGGAGCGAGACATCGGATATGAACAGTTTCTGGAAGTTACCAAAATGACTCAATGTACGTAAAGTAGGCAAGTGCAAAATCATGATTTAAGTGGAAAGAGATCTTGCTTGGTCCTTGTAAGAGCAAGGGACTTAACACCCTACCACCTAGCAGAGGATGGAAAGCCAGGTGACCATTCCAAATCCCATTCTTTCCCATCACGTGCCTGAATACAGACAATTGTATCCCACTGAAAAAGGTTAAGATCCCAGGGTTCTGTAGGCATATGGTTGCATCTATCAAACGCGGCGTTGGCACAGTTTAAAACAGCCGTTACAGAAGTGTTCAAATTTTCCTGGACATCATCCACTTAAAAACCCCCAGAAGACACAAGCACAGTCTGATGGTCATTAAGCATGCAGAACCTGATTTCTGATGACAACTCAGCTGCCTATCTCAGGAGCTTATGTCCACCGGGAGAGAGAGGCTCTTGCAGAAGGCAGTACGGCATGCTCAGTTTTGGACCCCTCCTCCCTCCCTCTTGTCATGACATGTTCCTTGGTCCCAAGTGATCACAGTCAGTTTAAAGCACACCATTCCATAGGCAAAATTAAGGGGGTTTCCGCACACATGCTATTTTACCTGTATCTACAGCAAAATTCATTTGCTGTTTTGTTGTTCAGTCTCGTGTCCTGTCAGTCCCAATAGGAACATGACAAAAACTTAATTCCACCGATGTGGAAAGATCACTGTCAAAACCAACTGCCCCCTGAAAGGAACCTGCTCTTAGATCTGCATGCAGAGAGTATTTTCAGAAACACAAACCTCAGCATCCACTGCCTCCCCTTCACAGACTACACAACTACGTCTCGCATGCAGGTTTATATATCCTAATCAATCAGGCTGATTTTAATTAATCCTAATTGTCCTATTAAGCTTCCTGGCTAACAACAACACAGCAAAAAGGATTCCCTAAGCAGCCTAATTGACTTAATCAGCTCCTTAATAATCCTTCTTCAGGCCTTTAAAAGGAACTAACCTCTAGTTCATTTTAATAAGCATATTGAAGAGGAAGACAAAGCTAACTTCTTGATTCTAGGAGTCAGATTTCATCACTGCAATGAAGAGCACAGCAGGCAATAGATATGTCAGGATCCATAGATAAAGAACTGCATTGGAACGACGTGACCAGCTTTCCTCCAGGCACGTATAAGCAATGGAGGAAGTTTAAAGAGCTCTACCTCCATTTGCCCCACAGGGAAACACGGGATTGTAATCTTAGACTACAATTACAGTTGTTGACAAGTCTTCAAAGGCTAATTGAAGGTACTGTAGGTATTAATATAGGCAAGAATTAAAACACCTATAAATTAAAAATACCCAAGTTAAACTAACGTGTGAAAAACTAGCAAGCAACTTTGACAGTATTTTTAGTGCTGAACTTCTGGTAGTACATACATTTAAGATGTGCGTAGAGATTTATAAGATGTGGAGGGAAGCAAGCTAAGTGCACACGATTTGTTTCTGACACTGATGTGTCCCCTACTTTGCACAAACAAGAAAAAGCTCACTCAGCTTTCAAGAATTCTACCTGTGCCGCTCATTCATCACACATTTCCCCTCGTTACTCTTATTTCTCTAGCAGTAGGAGTATTCCTGGTACTTTACAGGCAAATGACAAAATTTTTAGGTCAGGAACATATCATGTCAGCTGAGGCTTTAGGTCAAGATTTTTCACCGCCATTAAGTGTTTAAAAATGCACAGGAATCTCAACAGGATTTGCAGAATCACCAGTAAGGTTTGGGGTTTTGTGGTGCATCACTCAGAGGTGATGATACTCACACATAAGTATTAAAGATATTAAAAAATTGAAGTAATTCAGCTGATAACAATTATGAACTATGTTACTGGAGTTATCACAAATGAAGAGCGGTTCCACAGAAGATCTCAGAACAGTACATCTAATAAACAGCTGAGAAAAGCAGGGGAATTCTTCCATGAGTACTTGAGTTCTCTATGGATGACAGACATCTGTAAAGTGGAACTGATGGGAAGAATTGGATCTTGGGTGTTTCCATTTGGAATCAGAACAGTTTGTTTTAAAGCCAGGGAAGGGGCAGATATCTGGATTCAATTCCTTAGTGAGGAACAACAACAAAACCAAAAAGACCCCAACAAAATCCGTATTTCAATTATTTGCCCAAACCACAAATTTCATTTGGGTCTTAAACCCAAAGAAGTAGTAATTTTTTCTTAAAGTCTAAAATAAGTTAGAAAACAAAAGCTACTTTTCCAATAAAACCTACATTATAGAAGGAAAAAAAAAGAAAAAACCACAGCAACAGAAAAGCCTAGATGGCAGTCCCTGGCCGTCTATCCTAGCAGGCTGTGCTAGGCAATACCACTCAGATTTCAGAAGAATTCCAACTAGTGTCCAAAAACAGTGCAACATTCAAATAAAAATATTATGGTGTTCCTTTTGCAATGCTGTTTCTTCAGAGAGGGACCTAGCGTTTTGTTATGCCTTAAAATAAAGGGTAGTCTATTAGCTCCTAAGTCAACAACAAAATTCCCATTGATTTTGGGAAAAAGAGTTGTCAAAGCCATTGAAACCCCTAAAGCCACGTATTACAGGGGTATTGGAACAAATAAGTTTTCTAGAAATGACAACAAAAAAACCCCCCAACCAAACCATACAAGTGATATCTGTGTCTCCTTACACCTCACAACCACCTTCTTGATGTTTTGGTCAAGTAAACGACAGAGAACTTTGTATTTGCCTATACGCTCGCATCCTGAACTAGCAATAACTACCTAAAACTAGACTCATACTGGGAACAATCGCTTGACTGTGTTTCAAACCTACACTACACTGAAATTCAAATATTATTTGTCCTTCTGCTGTACATTTGAGAAAAACTCCTCAGTTTAACCATTTTGAAGGTATTTTATCTTAATCTTTTGAGCTCACTGATAATTATTTCAAACTGATGTGATGGCAGAAAAAAACGACACTGTGTTTAGACTTTGCATACACATACAAATTATTGAACTGCAGATTAACATAAAGAATTTGGATATAGTAACAGCCAGTTTCCATATGTACCACTTCAAATGGTTTTTTAAAAGTTAAGACACTTCACATTTAGCGTAGGACCAAGATCATCAAAATAGAACTCAGAAATCTGAAGCTGGTAGCTTTTTAAACCCTCTATATTCTAGTTTTGCAGGACATATTTAATGGAAATAATACATTTCCAGGCTCAGGATGAATTTCCGTGTTCTTACTGTACATTAATAGCCTAAAGAAATTCAACATTAGGTTGCTGTTGAAATGAAACTCCTGTAAACGTGCTACCATTCTTCCATTCAATAAAGGTCAAGCTGTTAGTTGACTGTCATTAGGCATAGTCTCTTGACTACTTAAAGGTTATATAAATATTAAAGTTTATGAAGTCAGCTAGGAAACTTTCTTTTCAAATATCTTGCCACATTATTTCCATCTTTTCCCAGAAACAATTATACATCATTCAAGAGGGTGATGTGCTTTTAAGACAAATACTTGCTTTTCCATAAATAATGGCTTTTTCCAAAATCATATTGAGCAAATAAAAGGATAAAAATCTTGGCTAAAAGTGATGATTCGTACGCTTATTAAAAAAACCAAAGCCACTCTATGACTTTATTTAATTTATCTAGACTCTGAGCAGTGTGGCTTTCATTATTAGGTTACAATAGATCAAGATTTACGTTCACACGAACGTTGCCCTCATTTCCATTTATATTAAACTGGTATTTGTTTTTTAAGGGAGGCACATGAATGAACAGAAACTTGCCCAATCTCTGTTTGTTCAGCTTGTAACTTGCACAACAGCAAATTCAATCTTGTTAAGAGGCTTATTCTTCCATTGTAGAAGTTACTTGAATTGCAAGAAAGTTTGAATCTGCATAGGCGACATGTTTATGTCAAAGGAAAAAACAAATTAGGGAAGGGGAGTTTTGACTTGCCCTAATAAATTGCATATGACTGGCTCATTTCAAATATCCCTTGCCCATTTCATTAGAGACCTGGGAGAAATGCCTTCATTTGACAATAGCAAATGGAAGTTCCTCTGACAACACTGCAAGAATAATAATGAAATCGCATTTCCCCCCCTCCGCCGATTGCCAGGGCACTTTGTCACCCGAACATCTGTCCTTGCCCACTGATGGGAGAAGTAGAAGCCAGCGCTCCCGGTGTGATACTCTGGCCACAAGCAATTAATGATCTTAATTGTTCACCCGCGTTACATTCCTCGCCTAGCTACTCATTGGTTCTGTATTGGCCTCAGCAAGCTGCTTATACTCTGTTTTCAACTTCCCGGTTTGCAAAATGAGAGAAATAAAGTAGATCTATCTGATAAGGATATGGGGAATCTCATTTCTGCAAGCTTTCTAAGCCTGAACTTTCAGTAACATTACCTGAACAAAGTTATGGGTGTAAAATACCTGCTGAAACAAATTTACTGTCTTGTAAATCACCCTGATCTTCTTGAACTAAGATTCCAAGGGAAAAAAATGCAAGATTCTGTTTATTTGTTCTATTTTCCTCGGTTTAAAAAAAAAAAAAAATGTTCTTCAGTGCTGCTCATTTATTTCAGAGCAAAACAAAAAGGAGCATTCAGATATGTGACTAATGAGAACATGTGCTATTATCAGATGTGTCAGATGCCATTTTTTCCTTTAGCAACTCAAAAATATTGAAAAAAGCGTTATTAAAGCTTCTGGTCATGTCCCATTTTCTATGCTTTGGCTTTTTTTCTGAAAACATATATATTAGCTCAGTTTATAATTTTTGTTATTGAATCTGTGTCTTACTCATGCAAATAAGAAATCTTTTCAGTTTCTTTACATTTTGAACTGTTTTCTCATTGCTTCATCATGGCCACATTTCCTTCTCCACCTCCTACATAAACCCGCCCCCCTCCCCCCCCCCCAAAAAAAGAACAAAAATGTAACTTCTTTTTTTAGAAGAAAAAATATATTTTGCAGAAGGAGAGACTAAATAGCCAAACAGAATAGCAAACAGCTAGAGAAATCAGAAAAGTAGTATTTCTGACATTATTTTGGGTTTTTTTATAATTTTTTTAAATTACAGTTGCTGGTCTCTCACTGAAGGGAATATATGCTATCCCTGTAACTCTCAGCTACATATTCCTCAACAAGTTGAGAACAGTCATTTTCTAATGAAATAAGGAGTATTTAGACTGTCCCAGTGAGGCCAGAAATGAGTTATCGTACGTTAAAGTGAAAGTAAATACATAAATGCTTTCCTGTGCCCAAGAGCACCACTGAGAATTGGAGTGCTACATCATTAATTTCTGTGAATAAAGGATATTCTAAATGTTTCTCTAAAGGAGTTTTATAAAGATTCAGGGGTCATTAAGATCGGAAGTTATCTGTTCCTCCTAGAAAGCTGACACTTAGTCATTTCCACAGAAGTTCCAACCTGATGAAAGAGATGAACAGATATAAAAATAAAGTGTTTGCTTAACCATCAACTGTATCTTGCAGGCAACTCAGCAGAATGATGAAACTTTCTCTTGCTCTCTTATGCAAATAATCCAAAATAAATATACAGGAATTACAATGCACTGCGCTATCCAACTCACACTACGTATCCGCTAAGGTCTCTGGGGTTTAACCTTCTAAGCGAATGGCGAAGAACGGGTGAAGTAGAACACGTCCAGCTGAAGCCCTGATCTCCAAGATGTCGCAGAGGTCGTTTGCCCTCCTACTTTGGTATTCACTTCTGAGATGAATATTCGTCTATGATTACTTCTGCCCAAAATCAGTTCATATCACAAAATTCACGCAGAACAACACAGCTTAAGCAGATTCTGTATCTTCTGCCTCGCAGCCATCGTCAGTGGCCTTTTCTGAAGATTTGTGGTTACAGGCACAGACAGAAAATCATATGGTAAAGATGAGTGGTGGATCAATTGTCAAGAAGCTTAACAATATATTGGAAGGGCTCTTTCCAGTAAGGCCTATTAATGCGCTTCCATGCTGAGATACTACCAGTAGTTATTTTATATAATTACTTTTAAGGTCCATGAATAAAAAATAAATTGTGGCGCCTCTGAACTACAATTTTTCTTAAGCTTTTGAAAACAGAGGGGGATAAAGCATGCTTGAGATTAAGGGTAGGAGGGAAAGCAGCACCCTAGAGTAACCGAGAAGGTACCACCTTGGTGTAGCTTATTTCCATTACAGAAATACTCTGGCCACAGTAACTCAGCACAGTTACTATTGAGGGCCATTCACATTATAACTCTAAGGCATTTTAGGAAATGCCAGACTATTGGTTTTACCAAGATCTTACTATTTTACATCCAAAGGAAATATTTCTCCCGATGTAGATGACAAAGCCTCTAGATTTTCCCCAATTTCAGAAGTAGAATATAATGTCTCATGAGGAAATACGTCACACTCATTACTTAACAAAATACAATAAAATTTAATAAAATTCAGTTAACAACTTAACCCCAGCGCCCCAAACATATTTTTGCATCTGATATTGATTTCAAACACAGCAGCTACTTCTAATATTTCCCTTTCCTCGCAGTCCAAATAGGTAACACATCCCTCATTGCAATATTTAATCATCTTTTCTCCTATATCTAGCAAGTAAATGCACAGGGATAGACCAAGCTTAGTACGTAGCACTATGTTCAGTGCTAAATATTTATTTCTTATTACTATCCTATTTAGCATTTATACCATGCACATTCATTATGTGAGCAAAGCTAGGAATATACCAAAATCCTTTTGTCCAGTTATGGAAAACTGGTCTTATATTTAAGACCCCTCAGGACCTCTAGCGAAAAAGAAAAGGGAAAAAAAGGTAGTCAGCTGTAAGATTGCAAACATAGACTGCAATAAAAAGCAATTGAATTGTAATCCTTAAACATCACTTTTAATATACTGCCAAACACTGGGTTAATTATCAAAGTTATTATGCACCACACACCTTTCAGAGCTACAAAAAATAATTGAATTTTCCTGTGGAAATATCAGCTCCAAAGAATATCATGGCCAGATCTTGAAAAAGAAAATTAATTAAGTACTTAAATGCACAAGACCAACAGACATGCTCAGACAGACAACAAGAGAGTTTAGTGAAAAAAAACCATGACACATTGTGATGTTTCATTTTTAAGGCGACTATAGTTAATAAGAACAATCCCTTGCAAGATCCAGGCCGTGCAGCGACGTAACAAATTCCTGGCTGCCTACGGGCCCGAAGGGGCACGGAGAAGGGGTCCCAACATTTCAAGCAGCAGCAAGTCTGCGTGACGCCTTCCCAAACACACGACCTCACCGCAAGAAACTCTGTACTGTATACAGTACAAATAACTTGCAATCTGAAATGATTCCAATGACTAAAACCAATTTAAATAAAAGTTAGTTTTCAAGTATTTATTCATGCGGAGGCTTTTCAGGGTAACTTTTCGAACTGCAGTAACAGATGGGGGTTTTTTTGCTTCCCAATTTTGCATTTTTTTTTTATGCTTTAGTTAAGGTAAAAATTAATTCTAACAATGGATAATCCCTTCCAGGTAAAAGATATTAATCTTTGGACAAGCCAAATATTTAGATTAATAATTGACTGCATCAATGTTACAGACTATATTAGGTTGAAGGAGCAGAAGAATGGATTCCACAAACTTTCATTTCCATTAAGTCATTGCTGTTTTGGGAACAAAACAAACACAAACCATTTTCCAAGCTCAGGAGTTGTTTGTCTATATCAATCTGCCGAATTAACCTGGCGGTGTATTTCCTATCACTGGTTTTTGTTTGTTGGCTTTAGGGGTTTTGTTTGTTTGTTTTCCTGTTAACGGTGTTTGCAATGATTGATGTTAGACTATTTGAAATAATGAATTACAGTACAAGAAAAGTTAAGTTGTACATAATATAACTAGGGCTAATCCTGGATCTTCACAAGGTGCACAGATACTTCAGGTCTGTTATAGAGAAATCAGAACTAAGCCCACCTGGAGTTTACCTGATTTCTGAGTCTGGAAGATTTTGTTGACTCCTGATGACATTTAACAGTGTATTTATTAAACCATTTTAAAACAGTTTAATAAATGTTGCAGACTGAAAAGATTAAGATCTATTATCTCCTCCAAAATGAAACATCTATGTATCAAAACAATACTTAAGGGGAAAAATCCCAAACCTTTTAATATTGAACTTTCTAGAACTACACCATCATCTTAAAGACTAAAACATTCACAAATATTCTGATCAATGTAGACTTTGGACATTTCCATCTCTCAGAGGAGACAGAAGAGCTCAGTTGTTATTTTGATGGCTGAAAGCTCATAGGGAGATTTTTTTCCTAAGGACTATTTGGTAGACTAAGTGTGCATCTACCACGCACTTGGTACTCCTGCCAAGTTCCCACGTAGACACTTCTCGTACCTAAAAAGAAAGTCTTTATAGGAGATAACTAATCAGCTTCAGATGTTTTCACATAGCAAATTAACATGGGTAGTTAACACATTGTAACAGCAACATTGCTTATTAATCCCATTTATAGATAAATCCTAATTAAATGCTGCCACTGTAGTTATTTTGCACTGTGAAGTAAGTGGCACATTGAAATGAGTGCAAAAATTACTGTTAATTCACATTTGTCATGTCTAAGATATTCAGACCATATTTGCTCTGCTTGTAGTAAAAGGACTTTTATTCTCAAAGTTGTCAGTTCTCAAATTCAAGTAAAAACATGAAAGTTCATCTCATCGCTTTATTCCTTGTTTTCACTTCTCTAACCCAGGAGCAGAACTGAGGCTTCAACTGGAACCTTCAGCAGCAGAAGTGCCCAGAGAGCACCCAGCTCAACGGCACACACAGCGCCCTTGTCCCTGCTGCAGGACTGTCGCAATTAAAAACTCGCAGCTACTTGTTTCTTACCAAAACGAACACTTTGAACTTAACCACGTGCAGGCAGCAGTCAAAATTTGTCAATCTGAAGTGCAATTTTTCTCCTAAAAAGAACTTTTTCTACCATATTTTCAAAAGCCTAACTCTAATGGAGGAATATAACACTTGTTATAGCAACATTTCTGATTAAAAGAACTTCTGCAGTCAGTGATTTGCAGGGATTTATTTGGTGATACAGAGAATTAAAAACATTTAGTGTACTGCAGGTGACGTGATTGAATATTACTGTAGAACCACAACTCCCAGAAGGTTTAATCAATACATTTTTATGTTTTCCTATCATATCTGCCTTGCTTTATTTTCTCTGAGCATGCTCTGAACATAAGTGGTAGATGTTTTGTAGTCAAGCAAATACAGAGAACTGGTGAACCCAATCACTCTCATTCTCATCATTTAATTTGTCATCTGTGATGCAAAGCACATTGTAACAAATTATATTATGGAAGCTATTAACAATAGCCACCTGTATTCCCTTCCTGAAGGATTTTGTGGGGTTTTTTAATAGCCAGAGAGTTTGGAGTATTACACTGTAGTACAGAATTACAAAAGTCTAACGGAAAAGCTTACTGGGGTGGGGCGGGGGGAGGATTTAGCAGGACTGTTGTAGACAATCAATTCCAAGAAGTTACACAAACACACCAATAAGACCAACATTTTCTAATGACCCATGCAGCATTACAAATCTGTTTTTAAGGAGCAAATGAATTTGGAGCACACTCATGGCGAATAAGCACGTTCGCCATTTCCGCAAATTCCAAGTACAAACCATCCATATTTTCCCCAAATCTTTTTCCCAGAAATAATAGCATTTCTACAGAATCAGTAATCTGATGTGAGGGTCAAATGCAAAAGAAAAGCTGATTTTCACACCTGCAATTTCTCTCAAGTTGAAGTCAACACCTTACAAGAGTACGTACTACATATTGTAGATCTGAGCGATCCCTAAACGTGACTACAGATTTGAAGAACGTTACTACATAAATTAAAAGTTAGCCTGGCAAAATAAAGGTTTCTAAGGATGAGTTTCTGCCTGATTAAACCCCTAGTTGTAGGACCTCACCACGTGCATTGTTTCAGCATGAAGACTGGCCAGCTTATCTACAGGTGTCTTCAGGAGGATTCTAAACATTTCATGATTACCTTTTGGTGAACTGCAAGAGACAAGTATTTTTAACCTCTTGTAGGGAAAGACTAAAATGTGTGTACATTAATAGCAGGAATCAAGGATACATAAGGAAAATGGAGAAGTAATAAGTTAAATGAGGAGGAATTTTTGTTGTTGCTGTAACAGTCACTTTGAGAACTGTTTCTGTATGTAGTAAAGGCAATGTATTAACTCTGTTTGCAACAGAAAATGAATAGAAATGTTTAATTTCCCTCCACACACAACAAAAGCACAAAAAAAAGTTTCTCCTACTTACATATTTTGACACCAAGTTTTATTGCATTATAATCCAAGCAGTAATTCTACTACCCTTGTCATGAGTTATTTTGCAGTCCTCAAGTCAAACAAACACAAGATACCAAAATATTTTGCCTTATGGATATTGAAGCAAAAAGGACCAAAATATTTTTGTAGCACATACAGTGAGGAAGCCAGCAACAGAACTGTCAAATGTTCTTTAGATAGAGCTAGCACTGCAAATTTCTGTGTTACTAGCAAGTTGAAAACAGGTGTAGTCCTTAGTTATGAGGTTCACATGTTACAGCTTTTCAGTTTTTTTCCACCAGATGGCAGGTGAAAGTTTTGATTTCCATATACAAATCTGTTACAGCAAATTATACTACTACTACAGGTCTTGTAAGTGGCCTCTTGAGTCCTTCACACTAAACTTTTTGATTCCCGGAGAGGCAGGTCAGTGTAAAGGTTTGGCTTCTGGCTTAGTGGTAACTTAAATATGAAAATTAAAAACACATCACAATTAAAGCTTAAATATGCTGAACCATTCAGATTACATTGTTTTGGAAAAATAAGATTGAGGAGGAAAACTAATATAGAGCAGGAAGGGATGTATTTCTGTGCTGAACAACTTTAAATACAGCCAAGATGATAAGAACACACTGTAATCCCTTTCCTCTGTTGTATTTACTCACTTCTGGAACTGAATCAACTCTCTCAAGCTCATTTTTTTTTCCTTCTAGTTGTTCTACATCTCTAATATGATTATTAATTTTAAGAACAAAGCCATGACAGGGAAATGCTCTGGAAATACCTATCCCTCCCAGTTCAAACAGAATTAGAAACCCAATAAAACAAACCAGAAAACTTGTTTTTGCAAAACCTTAAGTCCAGGGCCTCAACCCTGTAAGAATTCTTTTTCTCTGTCCACATGAAACACCACTGAAGAGAAAAAGCATTCAAATTCTCTCTTCAGAACAGAAAGACCCTCTAGCTGGTGCAGGATCAAACAGCTCAAACAGTGCTCCTACAGCACACCAACACCAGCGGTTTAGTTCTGGACCTCCCAGTTGCCCCCACTTACCACGCTGGAGGTCACGCCAAGGAGCAGCCTCAGGACACAAGAGCTGTACGCTTCTGGGACAAAAGTACACTAGGAGCACATCCAACACGCTCCTTCACAACCGACCTCGAGCCTGGGGGAAGTAAAATTCCTCAACCACTTGTAGGCTGGATGTGGGCTGGGCAGGACCAGCTGTGGACTCAGGAGCTCCACCTCACTTCTGCACAGCCCAAAGCAATTAAGGCACTGAAGCAAGCCACAGGTTTCATGGTTTAGCAATCATTACTAGATGTGCTGCCCACAGTCAAGTAGCCTAAAAAAAGGATAAAATATTATATACTCAGCCTTTCCAAGGAGAAAATAAATGCTCATAACAACCACGTCAGGATTCTGCTGAAATGAAGAGCATTTCTTGTTGCAGTGAGGCATCCAAATTGGGGGGAGCTTGATCACTTTTACTGAATTTTATCTCAGTTCTCTACAGCTTTTCAATATTTGGCCTTTATCTCCTCTATTCTGCTACTTAAAAATTTCAAAAAGAAAATTTACTAAAAATGGGACATACAATAGGAAATTACCAGGCTGCTAAACCAAGTTCAGCAAGCTGGATTTATTAGATTGCAGACACAAAACATTATCTGGAAACTGAATGGTGATATTTATTAGAATTAAACATATTTTTAAGATAGATCTACGCTATAGCTAATATGGCCTAATTATAGTAATCCACACAGTATATTTTTATCTCAATGAGAATGGATGGAATTACATTCAGAAATCCCTGGGCGACAGAATTTAAAAATGCCTTTTAGGTTTTTTTGTGCCATTTTATAATGTAAGCTCTGTATTGGGTAGTTTTATACATGTTGTTATGTTCCTGACTACATCTCTCTTCCTAGAGCTCTGCCTTGAACTTCAGCAAAAGAGTAATGTTACCTTGAAGGCGCTCTTCCTCTGGCTAGGGTTAACTAAACTATCAACATTTAAGACAAGTTTATCTTTGAAATCATATTTTATCATGACATAGTATTTACATGAGCTATATAAGGTACCTTTACAAATATGCTAGAGGTTAAATATATAACAGGATACTTTATAATTTCAAGACAGATAGTAATGTTTAGATTTGTAAGTTTTTGAATTTTAACTAATATTGCTAACCCTCATTTCTTTCCTCTCAAACAAAATCAGCAGAACCTGATGTGTTATTTAAAGCTCTTCCTTTCAGCTGGAGCTTGGACTGAATTAGTCTGACTAAGCTGCTGTACAATAGACATCTTTTTCTATAAAACAAGGCAACCATAATTTTTTCACTGCTCCTGTTTCAAAAAAATCATATTTTTATAGGTCAGATTCTGTGAAAAAACCCACACTAAAAGCATAATAAAAAAAATTATCCTTACATAAGGGTATGCATGTCTACATATACAGCTGGTATTACAGTGGTGAATGTGCATATAACGGAGAGCTCCGTTTCTGATGTCAGCAGACAACACTAGTAGCGTCAAACAGGACATTTCAGCGTAGACCAAATTAGAAAAGATGTAACTGAACACCTTCATGTCACCCACTGGTGACCTGGTCAAAACAAAACTTCCATTACCGTAGTTTTTAAACTCCAGCGTGTCCAAAATATCTTACTGAGACAAATACACAGATTTTTTATATCTCAAGTAGTTTCTCACAGAGTATTCAGCTAACGTGTGAGTCCCAGCCCTTACTATCAGTACCTGTGGCTTGGGCTGAGGGCATTTGATGGACAAAGCCTAGTGACAGGTTTGCTCCTCTTACACAATGGGATTTTCTTTAGGATTAAATATCTCTCATCTGTGCAGGAGGCAAAATACTCTCAGGGGGCTCCAGGACTGAGGAACTTGATCTCAGCCTGGGGAGACAAATCTCATTACCTTATGTTCCAAGAACAGAGCGCATCCATTCATATTGACTTCCATAACAAACACACAGGCACAACATTATCTAGAATCAAATAAACTCTATTGCAGACACTGTATCTCTCTGAGAAAGAATGACAACACAAGGTTCTGATTGTCACTTTGCTTAATACACTCCTATCAGGCGTAGCGTTGAGCAGAGTGAAGAAGGAATAATATAACCTATCATCCATATGCAACTAACTGGTGAGGAAAAAATGTTTTTGAAACAGTACCAAATACACCAAAACAACCTGACCTTTGATAATGTCTGCACTCCCTCTTCTGCCCACGTACACAAGCTATCCCACAAAATCACATTCCCATTTCAGACAGCTCTTTTGCAGAGGGCTAAAGAGGCCCATTCAATTATCCACGTTGCCAAACAGCCCAAACAACCTGCCTATCTCACCTCTGGTCAACTAGTTGAAAAAATGTCTGAAAGCCTAACAATAGGATGCAAATCTTATTTCCACTGCAAGTAACTCCCTAGTACCGTTTGATCCATCGCTGAGCAAACTATTTGAGTAGTAAGAAGTGAATGAACAGTTCAGGCTAAGAAAAAGCACCGTGCTTACCTCCTGAAGGAAGAATGGATGTATGCAGCCAGAAGAAGGGGGAAGTGAACAGCAGGCAACAGAGCAGCGCAACTTTTCATTGCATCTTACAGAAAACTTCTATACATTTAGCACTCTGTTGATGCCTATCATAGTGATCTTTCCCAGAAGCCTTGTTTGCCCCTTAAATCTACTCTAAATTGGTATGACTCTATAAGCAAAAGAATAAGCGCTAAATTACTGAAAAAAAAATTACAATTGCATACCTCAGTGGCCAAATGGGCAATTCTGTGCCTGTTGAATATATGGACTGAACAGCCGCTTTGATAGCTCTCATTCCCCAATTAGAATGATTAAGGAATCCATATCACTGAGCGGTAATGCTCTGGTAACAGTGTTAGTCACAATCTCTCCTGTCTCCATGTAGGAAGAAAAAGTAAAAAGTCATGCTACCTAAATATTAAATAAACAGAGGAATGACCCCCACTTGCTACTCTATTTATGAAGGAAAAAATGACAACATAATCCACTAATGCTTTTAATATTTTGTTTTGCACTCATAAAGCAACCCCAACCTAGGCTGACCCGGAATAACTTTAAAAAAAAAAAAGTTGTAGCATATCCTTTTGAAGTCTTATAATTCTCTGGCTAAATAAAGAAACACCTTGAAATGAGAACACAGTTTGAATTTTATTCATTTATTTGGTACATAATTGGCACCTTCAAACTCACAAAGTTTACCGTCTGAGCTAGGCAACACTCTTCAAAAGGTGCCAAATGAGATGGTCCAATCTCAAAATGAAGAAAATCTATCAATAACTACCCTTATTATATTCACACTTACATCTGACTCTGGTGAAAGAAAGCTGAAGAAGGACCTGGCAGAAAGGCACGGCTGGTCTTTTGCCAAGCCACATTCCCAGCAAAGTCAAAAGTGAGAGAAAGTGCTCGGGAAGATGGACTCCTGCAATGAAAAACAGGCAGCAAGAGGAGATGGGAGCAGAGGGGCAAGGAAGGCAGAATGTTACAATTTTAAGATAAGGACAAACAGATTGATTTCAAACCAAAAGGGAACAGGCATCAAGGTCTGAAAATTTTGTTTGGAACAGAGCAGCTTCCCTGAATTGCTGTTTTCCTGCTTCCCATCTGCAGGCTAATGTCTGCCGATTCTGTGCCGCTGGGCAGGGCAAGGGGGGAACGCCATGAGCTTTTCTCTAACGCAGAGGGGATCAGGGTCCTTCCGCTCCCCTCAGCTCCACGATATTCGGATAGCTCTGGCTCAGAGGAACGGGAGCACGGATGCAGCCCCTAAGGGAACTCACACACGTGTGGTTCTGGTACCGGAATTCCTGCTCAGGGGCTCTGTGATGCAGCTGGCTTTGTAACAAGTGTGCAACAAATTTAAGAATTACGGTTCAGCTTTTTTGTTTCAAAGCAAGCCACGTTCCTAATAAAGGAATCAGTCACATGGGAAGCTCTGGAAGGAGTCGAGTTGAGGTGATAATGGGAATAGAATTAAAACCTGTAGTATTACAATGATACTTTGTTAAGTACGGAAAGCAGGCCTGTTAGAATCAAAGAGAGTATATTTTATTTAAAGAAATGTTCTTACGGAGTTTTCAAAGGAGCTGAGAGAAAACAGCTTTCTCTTTCAGTTTTAAATAATGCAGTTTAGGAGATAGGCATTTTTTTATCAAAAAAGAATAAAAATTTCTTTTTGATAAGAGAAGCATTTAGAAATTGTTTCTGTAAACATGTCTCGCTACAGATTGAAGCCAAATCTGATGAAAATGTTTGCCAGGTCCAGTAACAGCCAGACTACTTTTTACATTGATCAGATCTGGAATTTAACGCCTTTAATCATTGTTCCAGAAAAAGCTGTCAGCACAGAAGCTAACTGCACAGTTTTCACTTTTTATTAGCCAGCTTCGTACTCTTTAGTCTTAAAGAACTAATTACAGCAAGTGTAACACTTCCATTTGCTCCGGCTAAAGACAAGATTTTGTTTGGTTGCAATGAACAAGCGTTAAGGAAGGTAAAAGCATTTACTACCGGTTGCGCGGTCTACGTGTTAAGCCACACGGATCAAGTCCAGGCATTTTGAGACGATAGCACTGCTCTGTCTGCCCAAACCAACCCCAGCTCATTCTGCGGAAGTGAGCACAAAGCAGCACGGTGCAACCTCAAAAGGACACCGCAGGGAAGGTTCATCGGCGTGCTTTAGAGATTCTGAGGATCGCAGCCTGAAAACTCAGCTTTAAGTCAGCAATACGTACCAGCTGTATCAGCTGTGGTAAGAAAAACAAACGTGTACTCTGTGGTGAAACCTCTGACGCTTTCAAAGTAGAAATTTCACATCTCCGAGAAGTACCTGACGTGACAAAGAGAGGCTGGAAAGTACAAGTCAAGGCAGGCAGGTGTTTCGCTCATCCGGATCTACAGAAGACAAACAGCCCTTTAGTAATGCCAAAGTTGTATTGTTCACTGGTTTGAAGTGGGAAGTTGCTAGTGCAGCAGAGAGAATGCAAGGGTTAACTTCATTTTTGAAGCCTGCAAAAAACTGAAAACAAGGAACTGAGTGGGAAAGTAAACATTGTTGCATAAGTTAAAGACAGAAAAACCTATTTTTCCAAGTCTTTTTTCTAAACCATCTAAAGTAGAAGACTCCACTTCTTGATTTCTGTATCAGAGAAAAGTTACAGTGCCTTTCTGCTGTCAATATAATACAGAACAACTACTCTGGTCATAATCCACAAAAATAAAACCGCCTTAGCTAGTTGATCACTACTAAAGTTAACTTAGGTCTAATAACAGTATGGTCAGTCTTAAGGAACAGAAAGGATGTACACGACTGTCTCTCTTAAATGGTACAAACACAGTTCAGAGGAGGAAGAAACCCAAAACACATGAAGCTTATCCTGTTGCAGGCTTTTGGTACAGGTTTTTGATCCAAAATCAGCATTGGGGCGTCTCTTTTCTGAATCATAACCAAATCATAATGATCATAAATCAGAGGGAGGTGCTACTTTGAAAGAATCTGCCTCACATTAAGAATTTATATTTAAAAAAAAATAATCTGTACTCTATACAACCAGTGACAATCTTCATTGAGTTTTGCTAGGCTGAAACTTAACTTTGTATGGATTGAAACAAAATACATAACATTAAATTTTATTTTGGAATACAGAAAAGTACTAAGGAAAATTCATGAGTAATCAGAAAGCCAAAGGGATGACATTAATAAGAATAAATGTGAAAAATCCCATAATTTATCTCATAACAATTGACTGCATTGTTAATCAGTGACTTTTGTTACAAGGACAAAGGAAAATGAGAGCATCCTCCCAAACTAAGATCTCTATTCAGCCTGCAGACAACCCAGTTCTTAAAAGCTGCCTGAATCTGTGAATTTGATTTCAGTACTCTCTAGAAAAGCACACTGTACAATCTGTTATGCCTCACAATCCTGGCAAATGTAGTGCATTTATCTCTATGTTATGGAAATTTTTTGCCACAAAGAACTCAGAGGAGATCATTAACTACATACATATACTCTAAGACATTGGTATGGCTAGCCTAAACTAAAAATTATTCTTTGGGTGACTCAGAATTCCCCGCGTCCTCAGAGGGCACATTTATTTTAACAGATTAAAGGAGCTCATTTGCACCGCCAATTCTAGATGTTTTATTTGGCTGTTTTAAACAATGGATCTGGAATTCTTCCCATATTACATTTCTGTTCCTCCAATATACAGCTCAGTCGAATTTATAAATGATTGGAGGGACGTGAAGATGGTTCATGGTAAATATAGAAGTCACTGGAATTTCAGCTGCTTGTATTAACTCTTAATTTGCTCTACGGTTTTGGGCATTAAAGGTTGTGGGGTGAGGCACCCAAAAAAAGCTGGCTAGAAGATCAGCTCCTTGTGACCCACTTTTCATTTACGCATCCATGACCATACTGTATGTTACACAATGGCATCACTGTATTTGTTTTAGAAAGGATAAAATGTATATGAAAATGCCTTTTCTTACTGCTTTCCCATTTTCTCAGAACCTTCATTAGCATTCCTCCTTCAAGCTACCAGTGTGTTATTTAATACAAATGGAGCCATCCTTGGTCCAACACTCAGATGTTGTTGTAAAGTAATTAGACCCCAAATGCACCCAAATAATTTCCAGGCTACCAGCTGGATAAAATGTTCATTGCTTCTCTTGCAGATAGTTGGACTCTGATTTAACTCTTTTCTCTCTTAAAAACCAAAAGAGAGAACACATTAGCAGAGGAGAAGAGAGGAAGAGACCAAGTAATTCAGTCTGATGTAGACCTCATGGTAACTCAAACTTGTAATTATATATGAAATGGAAGAGTTAGTACAGCGTATCTGTCAGGCTCTGTAACACAGGTGGGTTTGCATCCTCAAGATTTCTCTTTCTCTTTTTTCCTTCTTCATCAGCATATTAATGCTCTTCATCGTCATTCTTTGGAAGTGTGACACATATCACATTTCCCATCCTTCTGAGCATATGGTCTGGAACTATTCAATAGCTGCAATATGATGATTCCGGGCTGCTGAGCGCAACTGATTGGCACATTAAACTGCTGGGAGACTCTTATCTGGGGCAGACAGGATTCTTTCCAGTGCAGTCCTAAGGGGCCCTCAGTAATGAAAAATAGTAATTCTAAGTCTTTTCCACCTGTCTGTTGCCAGGAATTTTAAAATGGAGTTTCAATAGTTTTTCTTTCCCCATAACCCTTATTAAAGCAAATCAAGTGTAAGCCAGAAGAACTTGGAGAGTTTCACTAGAGACCCTGCAGTTATCAGTTTAAGAATAGGTTTTTCAAAGCTTATTTAGCCTTGCTTTTAACACTGTAAAGCAACCTAGGGTGCAAAAAATGTTAATACAAATAGGTATTGAATTAACTAAATAAATACAGCAGTGTGATGTTTGCTTTATAATAAAAATCCCTTATTTTAAAAGAGACTTTCCCCTTTATTATTGAATCAATAAAGAGTAAAGGAAAAAAAAAAATATTTTTTTTTCTCATATAAGCGAGAATAGGGAAGTCAAAATCTTATTGAAGATATAAAATTTACCGGGTATAAAGAGATTCCTTCTGCTATTGCAGCCTCCTCTTAACTGTGATGATAGTGATGCACACATTCTCTTTCCGGGAACAACAATGAATCAAGTGTTTGCTTCCCATCCCCACTTCTTCCGCTAAAGGAAAAAAATCAGCTTCCAGACTCATGACTCTACAAAATAAGGGAAGGATTTTCTGAGAACAGTGATTGCCTGAAGAATTACTGTAGGAATTGGATACTGGTATCACGATCTAAGGACAGAGCTTTTGTGGCTGACATCGTGGCGATTGAAATGGTTTACATGTATTGCCTTTTAATGCAATAAGCTAATGCTTCACTTGCTTTCATCCATACAACTAGAAAAACTGATTCTTTTCACCTCAGTAGTAAATTTTATTATGTTTAGATCCTTAAACTGTGGCTGTGTTATTCCCTTCCAGGAGATAATATTAAATCCGGAACAGATATAAGGATGTACAAGACTTTGTAGCAGATATACCTTCTGCAGCAGTGCCCAAAACTACATAAATGGACCATTGCAAAGAAGTTTTGGAAATTTGCTTTAATTTCTTTATGCATACAGGTTTCTTACTTATGTTTTAGACTTTGTAACCTTTCTTGCACTGGATGCTTCACATCTCTAAACTCTAAAGAATAACTTCTGGCAGTTTATGAAT
Source organism: Aramus guarauna (assembly GCA_013400195.1). NCBI lineage: Eukaryota > Metazoa > Chordata > Aves > Gruiformes > Aramidae > Aramus > Aramus guarauna. The sequence continues at coordinate 889,884 of VXBL01000533.1, forward strand.
TGCCACTTTCTGTCATGGTCTTGCAGCTTAGAAAATATGGATAGGGAAAGGACTTTATTCCACGGGAGTCAGCCATTCATACTACCCAACGCGTTGGAAATGAGAGTTCTTACTTTTGAGATCGCTAAAAGATTCCAGAGAGAATTCCATACACAGGTCTTCTTCACAAGTATTGCTAAAATTTGCAATTACTGCCCATTTGCAGGGATTAGCTGTTATTATTTTTGTTTGAAAAACTTCTCAGAGGGGAATCAATCACTTTATTTTAAGGCTGCCAGAAAGAAATCACATGTAAAACTACTTATTTTCATAGAAAGAGTAATATTTAAATGATATGCTTGTCTTTATGCCTCACATAAAAACTGAGTTAACATTTGCATTCTTCATGGACTAACATTTTTTTTTTTACTTCATTTCTGATGTTTATGTGTAAAAAATCTTATTTTCCTCCAGCATCACCGTACAGTGAGATTCTGGCACTGTTATTTGCGTTCAGATTGGTAAACTGAATTCTTTTCAATGGTGATATATTAAAGCAGTTGGATGCACTAACGTTTGTACAACTCTTCTGCTGGATATTTGCAAGACCCCTTATTTTCATGTTTACCTACAGAAGATAAAAGCACTTATTTGGAGAACTTTAGGAGTGGATTCTTGCAGAATAATCTGCTGTGAGAGACAGAGGTAGGGACCTCAGAAGGACAACAGCCTGACAAGGAATATCTTAGATACCCGGTTGTACGTAAAAAAATTTTTACCCATTTTACATTTGTTCATGTTTCTTCTATACATGCTTCTCTGCAATATAGGGAAAACTCACGAAGGAATCACTAGCAGTGCTGTGGCCAGCAGTAAGTACAATAATAATTTGAAGTGAACGGAAGGGAAGCTTTCACAAACTTGGCACAAACTGTACTTTTTGGGGGGCTCTTGGGGAAGAAACAACAGTTATGTAACTCTATTAGACATGTTCTACTACTATTAGACATGTTCTACTACTATTAGACACGTAGTACTGCTGTAACTCGGTAGGCAAGATTTATTCGGCTATTTATAAATTAAATGAACAGTTTACCAAATTTATAGCATGCCTCTCATGTTTAGCCAGCTATTGTGTCCTGCTCTAAATTTGGGGAAAACAGTAGTGCAAGTCAGAATTTTAGAGAGTTTTGCTTCTTCTGCACAAGGGCAGACGTCACACCACCAGCAGGATGTACTTTTTTCAAACATAATACAACATTAGGAGTGGCGAGGGTAAACCCAAGCGTTCAGGACTTGGAATATCTGCAGTAGGGACTACATTTTTCAAGCAGCCTGAGTGCTTCATCTCCTGACTGACTCCTGAGGGTTGCTGAATTGTATTTACAGGAAAATAAAAGACTTGTTTTACTGAAAAGTTTTGCTGACAAAGTTGTAAAATTAGCATTATTGATTTTAATACATTTAATAAAATAATGCTATCAAAAATCAGCAGCAAGACACAAAACAGTCTCTTTTCTTCTTATGTATTGAGGAATACACTTTCCTGAACAATGTTGTACATTATTAACATTTTTATTTAATAAATCAAATGTTTAATTAATTATAAGATATATTGTAATTTGGGGAGATACTTAAAGATAAGGAGACCGTCATGAAGGAAAAAGTCCTCATCTTTTTTGGCTTCTTCCCACTCAAATCTCAGAGATGTGCTCCTTTTCCCACCTTGACTAGGTATCATGTTCCCTGAACGACTTTAGAAGGTATTCTTCCTCGAGTCAAACAGTCTGTCATTAGCACAAAGTAATCCTTACTATAATGGTCTTTAATTGCCTTTAATTATTTTATATCTGATTTACCGTACACTGCAGGACATTTAAAGCCATTATAATAAAATATCTTATTACAGTGGCTTATTGAAGTACTACTGGGCTTTGACTTCTGGGAATCATTCTCAAGTCCAACAGTGATTGTAAATCATTCTGATCTCTACCGCGTAAGTCAATGGGGATATTGCATAAGAAACTGAACTTGTACACTTTAAAACATTAAATCCTACTGGAACCAAAGGCACTAAATTCCTTCACTCATGCTACTTGGGTTAGGCTAAAGCCCCAAAAGCAAGGCAAGCATCAACTATGGCACAAAATCAATGCTTTCTTTTCTCCTAAATGTACAGTATTTGTGACCCATAAAATCCCTGAAGCTAGCCCAGTAAGACAAACACTGCTGTATAGTTATTAATGCTGCTTATACACATGCCATATCTTGAAATCACCACTTAAAATCCATGCTTTCAATCTGGGAAAGTTTTAGAACAAGGTTATTTCTTGAAAGGCAAAGATAAAAGGCAGCCTACCCTCAGCAAGATCTGAGATAGAGGAGCGGTCATATAGAAAAGATGTTTAACATGTTTGCTAAAAGCAAGCAAGTTTTTTAAAAAGTCACTTTATTAGCAGCAGAGGGGGATTTTAAAACTATTCAATACTAACGCCAGTAAAGCAGTTGAGCAAACTCTGAGCAATGACAGTGTTTTCTAAGGGACTGCAAGCGAGGTGCACAGGAGCCCCAGGGCTGCCATCATGCAGACATGGTTTTGCGCTACAGTCAGCACCTCGTCAGTACGTTCTCAATGTTCCTATCAGTCTGCTGTACACCCCCACGCCTGCCTCCTCTCTGTGCCATGATGGCAACCCCTAAAAAACGCCGGCAGCAGTGCTTCAGCTATAGATGGTGTGAGTGGTCTATGGCTGCCTGGTATCCGGACTCAGAAGGAAGGATTATCTGCAAAGGACACAACGTAATCAAAACACGAGCTGCTGTTATTACTTGGTTATTATGCCGTACATACAGCACCTTGTGTTCCCAAGGTGTGGGTGTGCTGAACACCACGGAACTACACAGAGGAGAAAGCTACAGCCCAAGACTTTGATGACCTCAATCTACCTGCAACACAACAACAGCCGAGACAGGGAAAACAGTTCTGATTCGTGTCACAGATAGCCAAATTACATCAGCTGCCCATGTGCTCTGCTTTGCTAAGCCATCATTAAGGCTTTGCGTCTGTGCAGACTTAAGCAACCCGCTCTTCCAGGGGCAGCAGGACTAGGAAACAGGCAGCACTACCACGTCGCAAAGCTAGAGCCAGCTCCCCCGCTACCCTCGCCGCCCCACTGACCCCCTCCCCTTTTTTTCCCATTTTTTGTTAACAAGCTTACACATTGCAAGACGTTGCGCTTCCAAACGACACATCGCAACTACTTTTAATCTGAAGAAAGCTGAAGTGGTCTCCCATAAGGTAATAAATTGAATTCAAGTGTTTTACAGGAACTTCCCCGGAAAACAAGACAGACGTGCGAATCTCAAGACAGAATACTAGCCATAATATCCAATAACTGACCAGCAGTTTCAGATCTTCAGATAGTATTTTCTACAGAAAATAAATGAATGAAACATTCTGATTTCAAAGCATTTTTATGCATCTTGAAGGAATTTACCGAACTTTTGTCTTACTCATCCGTGTGATCCTTCTTTTCCTGTCATCAGGTACTTAAGGCAGATACCAAACAACTGCAACCCTCTCCATCACAGACTAGGTTTACCATCAAATCTTTTCTGTTCAGATGTAACGCAGGCATTCTGTCAATATTGTGTCACAAAATGTGCTCTCATAAGCCCAATCTTTTCATTTTATTGTATTTTATTTTGTCTTTCATTAACAGCATGTATTAAAAACCACTTATGGAGAAGACAAGCAAACATAGACTTTGCTCTTTGGAAGAAGAAATGTTTGTTAAATTTGTTGGCATATGCCTACCAAAGCAGCACAGCTGAGACTGATAAGTAAGAATTTGATTAGCATTCAAATTATAACTTGTCCATTCCTCTTCATAATGACAGCTTGACTGAGATTGTGTTTGTCCATTTTCAGAGATGAATAACTGTGGCATTTAGGAAAGAAGTGAGAAAACCATGTTTGGTTTTTAATTTGCTTTAATGACTTTTTTGGCCACGGTTATTTGAAGAAGACTCTAGCCAGCTGCCTTTATTTCCCCTTCTGTTAGATTATGATCTCTCTCAAAACAATACTTGAAAATGGCTCATCTGAACAAAATTCAGAAAGCGCTGCAGAGCAGCTGACTAGAAAGACAAAAGAAATTATGCCAGTATCACTAAGCTAAATTCAAGGTATGTGAGCAAAGTAGTTTCAGCAGAATGATTTATGGTAAAAACCTGGAGAAAATAATTTGTCTTCAATCTTCCTGATAAATAATTTGATTTATTTTCAAGCACATTATAGCACTAGGCTCTTCTTTTTCTCTGTCCTAAGGCACGAGGCAGGTACTGTTGTTAGACACATTTCCAAGAACACGTTGCATTTTGCATACGCAATCCACAAGTAACGATAAGGGAACTGCTTTTTGCTGCATCTTGGGGTTGTACCCCGCATACCTGTACAAGCATACGTCTGAGTCGCGTGAGAACTTGGCCACCACGTGACTATCAGTTCTGAAATGCAGGTCAGAAAGTTTGTTTCTTAAGAGTGTGCTCCATATTAATCATTCTGTAACGAACATATTTGATTAGAGTGCTGCGGTAAGGTGACATGCCATCCATGCTGGTTTGCTCAAACCATTCAGTCTGTGTTGTGCTTCATCACAATGAAGCAACGTTTCCACAAATACCATTCCCTCACTTTCCACAGGACATACGGCGCTCTAACAGTTATTCCCATATTCTTATTCCATACAGTTATTCCCATATTTTTATTCCATCTGGTGAATAAGTAGGAATATTTCATGAATAGAGAACACTGTCAAGTGGTAAGACACAAAAAGATGAATTGACCAAAAAATAAGAGAATGTGCAACAGATCTTAGACTATGTATGCTAAGCAGAATAAAAATCACCTGTCCCTGATTTTGTTAGTCTATTTAATGTTTCAGACAATTTGTTAGTTATCACCAAAACCACGAATCAGAGGATATTTCAACACACTTCTTCAGTGTCCTTCTACCTTCCACAAACTTCCATGCTTTATTGATTTAATTATACAGTATGGATTTTTTACTTAACTATGTTACATATTCAAATAGTATATGCTAACATAATTCAGGTTAAGTTTCTCAACTGCATTTAAAAACTAACCCATTTAAAGATATTTAACTGGTTTGTCAGGTAAAAAAAAAAAAAAAAGCAGAGATTACTCAGTTTATTACTCAGAAGCTGAGCTGATATATTCAATTATTCAATTCACTCCTTAAAGTAGCTTTACAATTATCCCCAGTTTCAGGGATGTCAAGTTTCTATGGAAATGGACTTTTAGCTAAATGGGAAACTGCCCAAACTGGATGCTACCAACAAGCTAGTCGAATATGCTGAAGTTCAGTTTGATGGTTGACTAGAAGTCAATCTGACTTTTAGAAATGTAGAGGAATGTGTGTAGAGGAAGATACGTCGCATGGTAACAGTCACAAAGCTAAGAATCTAAGAAGAGTCTCTGAGAAAATTAAAGCAGCATGGACTAAGGAAAGTCATAACCTCAAATGGAAATGTTGAGTTTACAGTATTTTGTGATGGGATGAAAAGTAAATAATGCCAAAAATCATTCTTTGAGAAGCTATTTATGTATTCACATTTTTTAACTGTCTAAATGGGCAGTCATACCTGCGTTATATATAGTCTGATATCCATGACTGCTAAGCAGAAAAGCCTTAGCTGGGCATACGGGCAAAATTCTTGCAGCTTCAAACCCTCACCACGCTGAAGAAACGCCTTACTTGAAGTGCTGCATTCTACAGTATGATATTTAAAAGTGGACTGAAATGGTGCAAAATAAGGGAAGGTCAAAGAGATGAGGCCAAAAATCTCATCAAGTATCTCAAGATGTTGTCTCTGTTCATTACACAGAGTCGTAAGTCGGTGCATCATGCAAATTAAAGTTTATGTAAGCATTACACCATCCAAAGACCGCACTTAAAAGCATAAGGTATCGGCCATCTAATTAATTGTAATGTCCTCTTGTGCAGTTATACCAAATCTTATCTCAGTAAAAATTCCAAGACTTAGTAAAATATTTGTGAGTTCCTGGGCACCTGACAATTTCTTCTTACTGAAGATCTGGGAATGCAGAGTATGCCGAGTTACAAAAGGTTCCCAAGTATGATAATTAATTGAAATGAAGAACTCCCATGTGGCACCAGATTCACATTGGATTAGAATGAGCAAACAGGTTTCCTAGTCAATGGAGTATTTGTTTTACATTCATGTAAAACGTATTCATAACAGAGTAGTTCAGATGGTTCAAAAAGCACCTACGTTAGAGAATTTTAACCTTTGTAATGTAAATCAAAATATCCTGCCTACTAAAAATACAAAGCCAAGAACTTCTGCTATTCAAGAAAAAAAAAAAAAATCTTTTAAAGTAGCAGAGATTTCTGCTTGGATCGAATACTGCCTGGTTTTATACAAATTCCTGGCTTAGTAAGAGGCTCCTAATGTTAGAGTACATCTGGTGGGATTGCTGTTAACCTGCCAACATGTGCTACAAGTTCAGAGGTCCATTCGTCGTGTGACTTTGCAACGTGTGGGAAGTATTATAACCACAAGTAAGCATCCTCTATGCATACAGTGCAACCTCAGAGAAAGACTTCTGGACTGATATTTTTAATGACCTTTATTTAATAAAAGTGAAAGCTTTATAATCGATAAGTTCTGGAGATTTTGAGGGGATGGGTGATTTCAAAAGAACTTGCTTCCAGGTTTCATCTGTCCACTCATGCACCCAGAAACAAAACTGCTTTACAGCTGTGTGACATCTGAATATATCAGACTCGGATATTTATTATTTGGATACGTACTGTGCTCAAGTGAGTTGTCCATTTCTTCTTTTTACATCTTTTTGACATATTCACACTTCATTAGCATTTTCTCTCTTTCCACAACCGTGACAGGATTGGCTACAAATTAATACTTTGAAGTTTCCTGAATTCTGTTTCCTTCTGTGAGCTGCAACTAATTTTGTATGCGTTTTGTTAATGCCTTCACAATTATCTTATCTCAGCAACTGCTGTAACACAGCAATAACGGCTTACTGCTCCTGGTAAGGGTGAGGCATTTCTTCCCCTATGAAAGCAGAAGATACGGAATACTTGCTGCTCCCAGCAGGCTTCTTGGGTACAGCTAGGGATCCCTTCCATATCTGCACATGCTCTCATCCGGCAAAGACTTTCCTACAAACTCTTACAAATCTGTAAATGATGAATGCGTGAGGGGAATGTCATGGCGGCAGATAAGAGTCATAGTGAAGACATTAAAATAACAGCTGTCAACTGGTCTCGGAACTTATCCTTGCTCTCCTGACTTATAATTGCACAGTAGGAGGGAAGGGCAGGCTTCAGGCACCTCCAAGCAGAAGAAGCAATAGCGGCTTGTACGAAGTAACAACGCGAGGCGGAGCCAGCATTCGGTAACTCCTAGCACCCTCCTCAGGTGGCCGTGCTGGGCGCGTTGCATTGCAAGTGGGTGCTGTGCCCAGTCTGTCCTGCAGCACCCGGGTTTGGGGATTCCCACAGCACCTCCTTAGGTGGAGCTGAAGTTCTACAAGCCCAGCTCAGCTGTTAAACCCAGCTCGACGGTTCTGTTAGTACAGATTTCAGGAGAGGCTGTTGCTGAATTTAAATACGGCTTTCCTTAAAAAATGTGGTAGAGCCAAAAAGCGCTTTTCCTGATATACAAGATGCAATGCACTGACTGCAGGTGCTCTGCTTGTAATCACCCTTTGCCCGTTCTGATGGAAAATCATTACGCCTGGTGATTTTTTTGGCATTTTTGTCCAAGCTTCAAAGAAGTGGTGCAGCAGGACTTAACAAAAGACACTGAAACAGTGTGCCCTGGACAGACTCAGAAAGCATCAGGCTTTCTTAATAAAAAAAATAAACCTGCAAAACGTATACGTAATATTAAAAACTATAAGGATGACTATTGCGTGTATTTGCACTAATGCATATATTTGTATAATCCAACATGTATACACAGCTGCCCTATAATCCTGGGTTTACTGTCACTTGGTTTAGAAAACAGATTCTCAGCTGATAAAAATACTGAAGTTGTATTGATTTCCTAGAGCTATGTTTATTTAAACCAGTCCAGAAATACACTTCCACAGATATCACTGTAAACTCATCTGTGTGGACCTAAATGTGCAGCAGTGCAAAAATCACTAGTACCTACCCTCTATTTTTACATATTTCCTCTTGCCTTATAGAACTTAAGAAACAGAAGCTGCAGTTTCACATGTCATATTTTGAAAGAGAACATCGGAGTGAGTCAAGAAAAAGCATTTTTCTGATCCAGATCCTGACACTTCACAATTGCAGAATGGAAAGACATCCCAGTGTTACTGCTGAGCTGTCTGCACTCATCAGGCACATTGAATTGACTTGTCCCCTCTTCTGCAGATCCAGTTTACCAAGGGGATTCAAAACAAGAGTGAGAGAAAAGGAGAAAAGAGAGAGGAGGAGGAATTGAAGCACAGCTTCATACCATCTCTGTCATTAAAATGGCCCAGTCGCTCCAGTATTATTAAAACATGAACGCGGAGCACCAAGCAATGATGTAGGATTCCAACGCCATCTGATCCAAGATCCAGCACTGCCATAGCAGTATAACCATGCAGCTCACACCGTACATCAAATTGAATGTCATGGATATAGTATAAAAAAGGTAAAATAAATCATTTGCTGGAAACTGTTACCAAGAGATAACTTTCTATCTACTTTCTTCAAGATTCACCCTTCTTTTCTCTCTTCTTACAAACTCGTTAAAATTTTCCTCTGCTTTTGAGAAAGATGAAATGTATCTGAAGCCACTAATAAATATAAATATACATATAAATTGCATCAGATACTGAGAAACATGAGTGCACCTTGACATGAATTTATTAGCAATGCAGAGCTCTCATCACACCAGTTACAATTCCATTTTCACCTGCCTAAGGGGGTATTGGCATTAATGTTACTTACTGCTTATAAGCACCCCAGGCTGTAGGTAATCCTTGTTATTTTTATTATTTCAACTCTTTGGATCTGATCCTAGTTAATACCAAGAGTTTCTGAAAGGTGCTATGTCTTCAATTCACATAGACTTTGGTGGAAACTGGGGACAGCTGAACTAGGACCATTTTCTAGCCATTTATTTTTAATGCATATCAACTTTTTAAACCCATAATTTTATGCACTTGCTGGTGTAGTTGACCAAACATAAGCAAACATAATCTCTAAAATGGCTGTATCTGTTAAAAAAAAAACCCACAAAAACCAACAAACAAACAAAAAACCCAACCCACAACATTTTTCATCCAAGTATTGTAAAGTTCTTTTACAAAATCTTATCATCTGAATTTCACAAACAAAGAAGCAGCGATAAAGGTAGGTTAATTTGCTGTTAAGTACATAGAATAGTTGGGACTAAACACTTTGACTTTGTTTTGTTCTGCAAGATCAGAATGACCTTCCCCGTTCTAGCAGTAGTCCTCCATGTACTATTTTTTGGCACAAAAGATTTCAAACAAGACATCCCGGAGAAGCAGTATCCTTCTGGCACCACTAAAATCTTTATGGTCTTCCTTTATCTTAGGTTAGACATCATTCAACATTCTTTTTATTTTACTTTCACTTCTAATGTATTTATTAATTTCTTGCCCTGGTTCTGTCTTGGTTACACGTAAATCCTTACGACTCCCAGTGGCAGGGATGGAATTGTCTAATTACACCACAGTTTATTGGGTTTTATGTTTAAATATAATCCAGCTACCTCTATGTTTGTTTCCACTGCAGTGAGATAATGAATTTCAACACCTGGAAAGTAATTTTCGTTTAGAAATGAGCTCACTGCAGTTGATGATCCAGTTCAAAAAAGTGTTTGTTGAGGGGTGGGAGAGCCCCAACAGAATGCATCATTATCTTATTAATGAGAAAGAAACGAAGCAGGTGTTGGATACTCACTGACCTTAAAAAGGGAAATGTAATGTGCAGCCGCCAGGTGTGAAAATTGACTTTGCAGCACCAACTTGATCTACCCTAAAAGGTAAAAGACAAACTCCAGAAAGGTATCGTTAGAAATCAATATTTTAAAGGTATGCGACTGATAAGACAGAAAGGTGGATGAATAGTAAAGCCTAATTCAAATGGGTTAGAAAGCGATACTGGATAATCTCTAAAGGACACAATCATCTACATAGCTTTTTTAAGTACAATTTGCAGTATGAAATTTTAGAGATAGAAAAATAAAGACATATAACCATCTCCTCTAGTTCTTCTGAGAGGAAAACAACTATTGGAAACCTTATACTAATTATATTCAAGAGTTCAGACACTGCTATCGTTGAAACAGCCATTAAGGAACAGTTAAGTGAAGTAACCACCTTTGAAACGCCTTCCTCTTTAAGCTGATTTGCAAAAGATACAGCAGGTGACAAGGAGACTGTTAACAAGAGTTTCTATTCACGTGCATTTTGCATTTCAGTACAAAACAAAAGTGCAGAAAAGCACAGGACACCTTAGCAGTGACACAGCAGCCCATCATGCAGCATCACAGACCCATCTGGCCCGTGGAGCCCTTCAGTGCCCACCAGGCTTCGGGATCAGCAGCAGCGGCCACAGCCGAGGAGGTGACCGTTAGCTTCACTCCCCATGCCAGGAACCGGGGAGTTTAGGCTTGTTCATTCTTTGTGAAAGAGATTGTGAAGTCCACCAAGAGAATTAAAACCATTTCTTCTTTACCTTGTCAGGTCACCTCTTGATTATAGAAAAAATAAGCCAGGAACACCAATCTGCTGCATCCTGATTAGAATAAAGGTTTACTTATTTTCACTGCCGTGGAAGAAGAGCTAGACACGGTTCCCTCATGTAGCATGTCTCTTAATGGTACCTCTGTCCTATGCCCACTTCACATCTGGTACTTCTGCTCTCTTTCCAGCTGTGGCTGTTGGGAATTTACACTTGGAAGCAGCAGTGAGTTGAGGACAATAAGCACCCTTGTGTATACAAGTAGTGCTTTAAGAGGATCAGCGAGGTAACTGTACTGGAGTAAGGCAAGGCAATGGGAAGTCCGTCAGGTCCCTGCGGAGGGGATGTGCAGGGATACCATCAGGGAGGAGGACTGTCTTTTGTTCAGAAAAGAAATGCAGGATTTTCTTCATTACATAGGAGGCCTCACCTGTCATTCCTTACGCCTTCTAAGGGTTGGAGTTTAATTTCAAAGTGAAAGAAAGCCTCAAAACCTTTTGAGTGATGGTGAGATATTAAGACAGTTTGTATGCAAACAGCGGTTTTGCCTTAGTGTGCTGAGAGAGCCAGAGCCCTCCGTTTCCATCTGTCAGGAACAAGGGGTGCGCCTAGGTGCCAACTGCAGGGGAATTCGGGATTCAGCAGAATTCATCCTAAAAACAGGTGGCATTGTTAGGCTGTGGGGCTGCTTGCTAGTTTAAGAGGCCCATAACCTAGCTAGAGCTCATTAAATTCCAACAGCGATGATCAGGGTCCTCTGGGCTCGTATTTGGGCTTAGCCTTCCAAACAGAGTGAAGGGAAAAAAACCTGAGCTCAGAGCTTGCGCTGGAGCAGAGTTATCTAATACCATCAACAGCATTTTATAGGGAAAGGGGAGCAGCAGTGCTAATGTGCGGTCATAAAATACGATTTTGTTTTGAATGTTTGCCATGTTTGAGTGAAATTTTCGCTCTCGCTTCAGCATGTAAAAAACAATTTATTTTGTCGTGATGAAACTAACAACATTGCTCCAGGTAAAAAAGGATTTAACAAAAAACGAATTAGCAAGTAGCTTTTGTTCTTGAGTTTTCTCCCTGTATTTAATAAAATATGTGACTAGCATCAGAAATGTCGTTTGTCTGTTGTCAATAAAATACAGTAACAAGGCAAATATTAAAAAGGATTAATGATCCAAAAGCATCATAGTTTCACCAGCTAATCATTTGTGACAAGTATAATGTATTGACCAGTAGAATGCCCCAAGGTTTCAGATTCAATCCAATGTTTGATATATTTATTAATGGCAGTGGGGATGAACAATGAGGCAGCAGTATTTGCAAATAACAGATCCAATTCAGGGAAAGCTGTGAAGAATTCCGGGGTTATTTTGTCTACGCTGGGTGAATAGGCGACGGACGAAGAAGTGCGGAGGGAAGGAAAGAATTTAAACTATTTGCACTCCTTATAGGTTTGGACCTGGCTGTTGTACCACAGGACGCTCGGTGAGAGCCTCTGTTCACGCTGTTATCACATTAAGATGCATTAGGTACGAGTGGAAAATGATGCGCAATACATTCTAATTCAGCCTCCTCTGGAATGCTATATGCCGTACTAAAGAAGGACAATAAAAATAATACAAGCATAGAGAAACTCTCACACAAGGAGAGACTGTAAGACTTCGACAGTTTATCTTGGAAAAGAGACAAATAACAAAGGACATGAAAAGGGCATATTCAAAAACAAAATGACAGAGAAGATAGATCTGCCATTACCATTCCACACACATCATAAAGCAAGAGTAAAAGGAAAGCTAATGAAAATGAAAGATGGTGGAATTGAAATCACTGAATAAATGCTTTCACTGTGCACAATTAGACTATGAAACTCGCTCCCACTAGGTACTAGAGGTGCAAAGATGTGCATACAGGAGCCTGTCCTATTTCTGTTGGGATTGGACCTTTATATGCGTATCGTAAGGATATCCTGAATTACAATTATAGAAAAGAATTCTGAAAAGAAAATTTAACCTCATTCTCTAGGGTTAAGTTGGTATCTACGTAGGGCAGTTTAAAATCTGACCTCCGGGGAGAAGAAGGACATGAAAATTTCATTTCACATGCACCTGCTTTGCGGTTTCCACAGTATCCGTCACGAGCCACTGTCAGAAGGCAAATCCTGAGCAAGATGGGCCACATTTAGTCCAGCAATTCATGTCTGTTAATGATTAGCTTTCCCCAACAAATTACGATTTTATACATTTTTAAACACCATGTTGTTCAGTCTCTCCTCCAGCAGCCACTTTCTGTATCAGAAATGACTCCAGAGAGGAGCCAGAATGTCTGACTCCTCAGCCGCGTGGACCTGCCAGCCTCAGAAGGCAAAACAGGGAGGCTTCGCCGCTTGTGATTTTGCATATCTGTTTAGGCCTGCATATGCATGTTTATCCTCGTGTCTATCCGGGCTGTCTAAAAACTGTCTTAACATACACACTGATCCTTCTGCAAATAGGTACATAGCGTAACGCTTGCTGGCAGAGGTCTGAAACTACAAAATTGAAAGATGCCAAACTGTGAAGAGTTGCACTATAATTATAAATTACACATGCCAAAAACCATAATCATGTGTATCAAGCAACCTTAAAGTTACTCATCAAAAACAAACAAAAGAACAAGTTCTACTTACTGATTCTGATTGTCTCCCTTGGCTACCAAATTTAAATCAATACTACTGAAGGGAATTTGCTCTTTTGATCCATTAAAAAAATAATACACAAAACATCATTCCCCTTAAGCAATCTGAAAAACAAGAAGATACAAACTTCCAGTATCTTTTATGTTTCCACAGTTTGCTTGCTGTAGTGCAAGAATACTTTCTTTTTTTCTTTTTTTTTTTTTAAAAACACTTTGTTTCCACTGTAGTATAATACAGAGAAAAATGTGCTTGCAGAAAAAAAGTCTAATAACCCCACTGCCTGATGCCTGAAATTACTCTCCAAGAGAAAAGGCTTTCACTGGAAACACATCATTTCAAATTCCTTCTTCTTCAATGACTTTGAGAACACCTCTTTCTCAAAGGAACTGTGGCTCAGATGTACACAACGATAATGCTATCATCTTTACCTACAAGATTCTGGATATTCATGCGTTGCCAACTACTTTCCATTGCAGCAAAAGGCAACAGACTAAGAAAAAAGAAAGAAAAAGCAACCCCACAAAACCCAAAAAACCCCAAGCCCTTCAACCTTCTTTTGCCAGGCTGAAAGATGACCCAGTCTAACCATGACTTCTGCAAAGGTGTTTCCCAGTGTTTAGGGAGCAGTCAGACTTTGCTCTTCCCCTTCCATAGAGGCCACAGAGCCGTTAAAAATGAGTGGGACCACCTTTTTCATCAAAAGAAAAATAGCTCTCGATTAAAAGCCATAATGGTCCACAAATTCATACTGAATTAGGGTTTTCATGCAGGAAAAGCTGAATTCATAATTTTCAATTACTTTCACTTTCATAAAAAAGTTACTACAAAGGTGAATTATCACACAGCATAATCAAAAAATAGCCTGGCATCTTCGTTGACATAGATTCGGTTTACTAGTGTAGCAACTAAACTTTAAACAGCAGCACATTTGGGATGGATAGTCATCATTATCTATTCAACTGGACACAAAGTAATTTGTTACAGCCACTTGGTTTTATCATTACTTGATATTGAAAACTGACAAGCATCATAACTCAATGGCATTTTGAAATCTCTTAATATTTTGATCCTTCAAAAAATTTGTTTTCACTAGGTAATCTAGGTCTGGCCTGCTAGGCTTACAGTAATTAGTTTCATAAGGGTATATACTACCTCAATGTGTCTTATGGCAAGAATGAAAATGATGAAAAGGCCCTGTCATGGTTCAAACTAATAGTTTCTCCAACCTCTTTGTGAATTCTCCAAGCGTATCCTCCTCAGCTGCTACACTTCAAGCCTTTTATCTCAGGCAAATCACATGAAGCTTTCAGACCAGAAAATGTCCTACTGATTAACCGTTCTTATCAAGAGGGCAGTTCTCTAACCTTATTTATTTTTTCTGCTGTCTATTACCTCCTCTGCATGCTATATGCTGCTCTCCCTCATCACTGGTACAGTATTTCTCAAACTGTGAGTCCCTGATTCGCTCTGTCCCTGGGCTCTGTGCCGCCAAAGCCCTCTCCCTGCCTCTCCCAGCCCCCCGCTCCTTGGGCCCGAATCCTGGAGGACCAAATGGTTAAGCAAAGTCCTTTGTCCTCAGTATCCACTTAACTGGGCTTTCAAATTGCCAGACT
This sequence comes from Aramus guarauna, assembly GCA_013400195.1. Lineage (NCBI taxonomy): Eukaryota > Metazoa > Chordata > Aves > Gruiformes > Aramidae > Aramus > Aramus guarauna. Next base: position 904,934 of record VXBL01000533.1, read on the forward strand.
TACACATAAAACCGGAGAAGATGAAGGAAAGTACTGTTTTGTGAGTGCTGACAAATGGACAGCTACCTTCCCTTCCCCTTCTGGAGGCACTGGAATGACTCTAGAGTCACCTCACACTCAGTAAACATCACCTGAGCATTCAGAGAAGTGGATAAAGTATATAGCTTTCATACCTCCACTTAAAATTCAGCACATGCAGATTAACATCTAAGGGAAATATAGAATATATTGTCACATTAGAACTTATATTTTCCTTCCATTTTGAATTCAAGCAGATGTGAAAATCCAAAGTTCACTTGCCATACTGCCAGGAAGATCCCCAAAAGTTTGTGATATGTTCTGTATTAGATGCTACTTCCCTCTAGTGTGCAGTCCTTGTAAAACCCCACTGATACCAAACTTCATCATCCTTAAAATTTACTCCAAAACAAAACCAGCTGCAAAACTGTTAGGTCTTTAAAGCGTGCCACCTTGCAAAATCATCCGATTTCTTTTCAGACTGCAAACAGAATTTGCCTTTAGCATCTTTTCCATCTTGCGAGTACAGCCAGCATACGTAAATACGATAGAGCAGCCACAAAGCTCAGGCAGAAACTTAACAACGCAAGTTACTGTAATGACGCTACAGAAAACTCAGACTAATCTATCACGTAGGACTTGTAGGAGAAGGTGATCAGTAACAGGTAACTGATTACTCCTCAGATCCAGTAATCAGACATTTGTAATAGAGTACTTGGTCAAAGGAAATTTAAGAAGCATGTCAGAATTTGTTATACTCTCACTCAAACGGGGTGATTGTTTAGAGTGAATTTTCCACCAACCTATACTTAATTTACAAGTCTGCAGTAAACTAGCACAATCATTCTGAGCATTATTTGAATCAATGCAACACATTTATCTTGCTGACAATCTCACTTTTGCCGAAATTGTAGATAACTGAGAATAAGCATTCAAGGAGAGATCTATTTCTGTCATTTTAATGAATAACTGGGCTTCTGCCTTCCTCTGAATATTATGGGTATTACAGGGTACACTTTCAGAACTAGCTACTTAAACTGAGCATTCAAGACCCACATTCACATGCAAAAAAAAAATTAACATTAAATTTTCCTCTTAGACAATCTTTCAAAATTGTCTTAAAGATTTTTTTTTTTTTTCTCAAGTTTCAAAATGAACTGTTAATACACTATATCAACCTGCCATTGGGCCATGAGAGAGGGCAGAGACATGGAATCCTTGTCTGCATAGCTAAAATTAATGGTCCCTGCTTTTCCCCATCCTCAAGTACCTCCCTAAATAGAGAAGTCATTCTCCCCAAGTATGTATGTTATCAATTACCCATAAAGACTGACCGGTAGCTAAATAGATACAGAGTCTTTCCTTCTTTTTTCTAAGTCTGCTTTCACGGGCAGTTCACGCATTCCCTGAAGAGAAGTCCCATGCCTTCTCTTTAGCTCCTCTTCCACTAACACGCCTGTCAACCAGCTGCATCCGCCACAGCAACTCATGGAGCAGGAGAGGAGCTGCGCAGCTGTACAGCTTTGTAGCCTGGAGAGAATCAAACAAATTTAAGTAAACAAGTCTGATAACAACCATCAACATTGGAGTAACTAGACAGATGCTAAAATGTTAATAAGCAAGTAGGTAGAAAGAACTGTACATATACATACGTCTATTCTTTTACTATTGTTATGTCACTTATGTCACAATTTCAGGGTCCCTGAGAAATCTGGGAACCCAATAGGATGACAAGAATAGCATTGACAAGAATGTATTAAGGTGAACTTGAACCATTTTGGGAAAACATCAGTAAGATACTGTGTTCTAAATGAATGTTAATCTGTATCTGAAGAAAAGTATACCCTGGCGGTATCCTGAGAACTGTTGATTCACACAATGAATAGGTTATCTCAGAACTAATACACTGATGAATAGGTTGCCTTCACTGAGAAAATCACTTAACCTCTTATAAAAATCATATAATTTAACCATGCGGGGAACCATCAAAGCTGAACAAACCCAATAGCATAAGCGGAGTCATCTCTGTGTTGACTATAAGAGTGCATCAAACTCCAACGAGTTCCACAGGCACTTCCATTTCTATGAACAGGATATGCAGAATTGTACTTCTGCAAACTACAGTTGTACTTCTGTAGTGCTGCTGGTGTAAGCATTGCTTCGTTATTGTTATTATTATTATTACAGACCAGGCTGTAATTCAGATGTAAAACCAGCAGCAGCAGAACGCGCACACCCTCACAGCTCTCAGGTGTAGGCTCGCAGGACATGACTATGGCAGTCCCTCTGCATGTTATTCTATGCAAACATTCAGTATCATAGTAACTTGCTAATTTTGATGAGGAAAATTTCTCGCTGTGTTCTGCAGTTCGTATGTTGGCATCCAGGAACTGAATTCACATTCACCCAGAAACTTCTGGGAGCTTTTCATTTTGAACACTTCTATTAAGAAGCCATTATCCTCTTTCTTCCACTCCCTTACAACATTTTTTCTGTTTTCTCAGCTGCTGGATCAGGAGCAGAGGCAAGTATAACAGACTACCTTTCCAATAATTTAGGGCACACACCACACAATCAAATAAAAAAATCTTCATACCTTACCAAAACATTCACAAGCCGGGGGAGGACAAAGGCTGTTTGCTCCCCTCTTTCTAGCTCTCTGTGTCCACCAGCCCAGCGTGTGGGGGTTAACAACCCTATTTCTAGATTCGTTACTAGTTCGACCTTCTGTACAACAGAGATGGCTCTAATCACTTTATCTTTTCAGACTACTTTTCCCTACTCACTTTTTGGGCGTAGTTAAGCCAGCTCTGCCAGCTTATCACATCAACTCAGCTCCCACTCGTTTCCATTTTGGCCACTTACTCTCACTTCTGAGCTCCAGTTCACTGCCCCCTGACTTTACTGAAATGGTCTGGGTTAAAAATAAACCTTTAAAAACAAGAGCAGAAAGGGAAAAAAAGAAAAGATAAAAAGGGGGAAAAAAATGCATGGTTGCATGGTGAGTGTTCAGGGAAAGGGGTGAGAAATTTTTCAGGCAATTTTGTTGCTGAAGTCAAGGACGCCTGATACGTATAATAGATGTTTCAGGTAGTGACAATACGTGTTTAAACAATGCCCGCTATAATACGGCCTCGGTCACCCATGGGACTCCTAGGTATCGTAAGACAAATAATTACAAACTAAAAGCAAGTCCACCATTTAAATCTTCAGGGTTTCTTTCCTGTGAGGTACTTTTTACTTCAGTTGTATTATTTCACCAACAAGAACCTAGGATTATCAAATTATTTTTAACAAACTACCAGAAATCTTAAATGCTTATTACACATTAAATACTGACTTATAGAAAATAAACCATAACACAATAGACCAATTGGAACAGGTGTATCAAATGCAGCCTTGATTTTGACACACAAAAAAAAATAATCTGTTTTTTGTTCCCCCCCCTTGAAGCCCAGAGGTCTGTTAGGGTCATGCCTGCAGATATGTGGTTTGCAAAACTGCTAACTGTATAATGACGGGAACTCCTCAGAACTCATTACACCTACTTCACACGCCCATATTTAAAATCCTATGGTATCATCACAACTGTATTTTCATGTATTTTTTACATCAGCCTCTAATAAAGAACCAGGCTCAAACTTGTAATGGTAATGAATTTATAGATGCCCATCTGTCTCGGTTTTTATCCATTCAAAGTGTTTTCAGCCTGTGGCTGTGCCTGAGGCAAAGTTATATCATCCTGACACAAAGAAATACGGAGTCTTGCCTTGGAGATTTCCCTTGCTTGAAAGCAGCAGTTCTGTAAAGGCTCGAAGGTGTTATAATTAAAAATGTATCAATTAGTTGTACAGTCAACTAAAAGAAAATGAGCGTGAAGAATTATTTTCATCCATATAGCAGGCTTTTCATTGTTCATCTGTGTTTGTACTTTTAAATTACTGATTAAAATGCTGTGTTCCTTGCAGAAAAAGCATACCAAGTGTGTCTTAAATCCCCCCAAGGATTACTAATCTATGAACCCTACGTACTATTTTGTTATGTATATATTTAACATACATTTGAAAAGACATCCATTAAGGTGCAGTTTTTCTGACCACTGCTTGGGGCAGCTGAATACAATGTCTCTCTCTAGAAATGCTAATATCATTTTAATAACAGACATGAAATTGAAATTTTAATTAAAGAATGCGTCTTTTTTATTATTTGATCCTTTTTGGTATGTACACAAATGTGGAATATAATTAGAAACATTGTAATTAAAGAAATAATTAGGCACCGCAGGCTGGTATCACAAACATTTAGGGCAATTTCAAGCTTTTACCACCATGTCACATTAGCAAATTCCCTCCCTCATGCAAAGTTTACTAAACAAAATCACCAGCTCTTTAGCCATTTGAAATGAATAAGACACATTAACAAGAAAATGAACGTTTTATCTTATTGGGAAGGGGAATAAAATGGTTCCTGCATAAATTAAAACCCAGAAATTTGTTCTACTTGGACGCGTTTGTGCAAACAAGTTCCTTTTCATGGGCAGCTTTATTTTATTTTAATTAAATGACAGACTCAACCCACTGCAAATAATTGTGGTGTTAATCTCACTACATTACTTTGAACAGAAACTGAGGAAAAACTGGTCAATGTTAATCAATTGCCTTGGAGGAAGAGAGTATTTTTTGACAGACTTGCATAATGGATGAAGCAGAAAATGAGATAATTGGGAGATGTTTGTCCTAGAGGGCCCAAAGTTTGCAATTACACCTAAAATGTTTCATTAGACCCATACGTTAACTTGGCTCCTTTGCACGCATGAACAATGTATGCTCATAGAGAAGCTCAACCAAGGAGGGGTTTGGTAGTTGTGGCAGCTATTTAAACCTGTGCTTACTTTATTATGCTAATGAAGGTCTTAGTCAACAGACTTTCACCTTAGGCAATCTTCTGTAAACTAAATTAATAAAACATTAGAAGAATGCTTAAAAATTGCCAGGCACTTACTTTGCTTACAATATATATGCAAAGTACGTCAACTGAAGTAGTGATTGCGTAAACCTAACTTAGAAAAACTCTGTATCTCAATAGTTACTTTTTCCTTTACTATGATCCCGATCATTACTGCCAAAAGAATCTCATAAAAACTGAGAGCACAGGGTAGAAAACATCAACACAGAAACAGTATTATCACAGGAAAGTAAATTACTTGGATTACCTGGTGGATGATACAGTCCGACATTATCAGAAGCAAGAAGGTAGAAAATCTAGAGACGGTCGAAAGATCCAGCCTTAGAAGAAAAATATCCAGCAGAAGGAGAGTAAGAGAGTCTTTCTCCTGTCATTAAGAGGTTTTGAGCAGACTCTTCACTCACAGATTCTAGGAAACACGGGGGTGTTTGCCCTGTTTTGGCCTTCTCTACTCTTAGGACTAGATAAGCATTAAAAAAACTTAGAATATGATCTTATTTCATGTATAATTATAACATCGATTTGGAACAATTTTTCTAATACAACATCAGAATGCACTTTTCCTTTCAACTGTCATATTTTGTTTTCCAAATCTTTATGTTACAAGGTTAAGATCTTTTAGAAGAGTGATACCTAAATGATAACAGCAAACGTGCCAGGGAACCTTGCATTTCTTACCAAGCACTGGAATGTGAACCCCAACTATATAAAACTGGAATTACAGTAGTGAAAAGCAACACGTCAAAGTGCAGCTCATGTTCCAACTACAGATTTGATTCCATAAATTGAATTATTTTGCAGAAGCTGTACAGCACCTGGTGAAATTTGGGGAGTCATCTTTAAAAACAAAACAAATAAAAAGCAAAACACAAGAAGCTGAAGAAATATATCTCTATGTCCAGTTCTAAATTAATTTTCAAGGATGTAGCAAAGAAATTTTGGATAACATTTGAAACTTGTAACTGATGTAAATTTACCCCTTGCTCATCTAATAGCAAGTAGTTCATATCATAAGACAGCACTGTAACATCTGAGGCATTCAGCAAGCCTTGCATGGGGAAAATGTAATACATTTTGCAAAAATTTTGCAAAAATGAAATCTGTGGCATGCTATGAGGAACATAATCAACATAATAAACTAATAACTTTCCATTAATGCACTTTCATCTGTGAGGAGCAACAGAGTTTACTAACTTGTATCTGGCTTTTAACAGCCCAGCAAAGTAGACCACGTGCTTCATCCCGATGCTCCACTTTCCTCACTTTTGGATTATTTTTTTCACCCTTTTTCATGGTTTTCTGCCCATCTATGCAGGTACACATCTGTTGCCATCAACACCTAAATTGCACATCAGTGTTTCTGATGAAAATAAAAAATGTCAAAGCAATAAGAGAATGTTTTGAAAGCAAGCCAGTTTGTCAGTAAATGATAAGCTTCATTATCATAAAACTCTAACAAATCGAACCCACATCTCATTAACTGAAAGCACAATATGACTGCAGCAATATTCATCTCCCAGAAGAGTGCTTATCTATAGGGGGAAAAAGATAAAACTTTTGCTGAGAGGTGCCACTAATGATATCATTAACTTTATTTATTAAAGAATGCCTGAACATTTCTGAAAATACACATTTCCACCTTCAACTATGCTGTTCTGATTAAGTAAAATACTGTACTAATAAATTTTGTGAAATTTAACTTTTCTCTATCATAGAACTGCACTTTAATTTAAAGACAGAAAAACGTTTTATCTTGGGTTTTATTTTCCTTGGCTTGCAACTTTTCCATCCCTTCCAAAAGAATAATCTGTCAATTGAAGTCTCTCATGGCCTGCTCTACACTTTGGGCATATTCATAAGGAATATTAAAGAAAGACTACCCAGCTGTTATTGAGCTTCCCAGGCTTAGCTTTTATTTCTAAAGAAATTTCTTGCATTTCTATAGAGTGTTGGAAACTTAATTATAGAAACCACTGAGAAAAGTCTGCTCTGCAATACATGAAATAAAGCATTATAGCGATAGCATTAATTAATGAAGGCAAACATTACATTAGGATTTCCAATCACTTCACACTTAGGAAAGCAATCAGTTGGTGCTCTCAGCCAACATCCCAGCCTCATGCTGCTATCAAGTGGGTTCCCTTAGTTGTTCAGTAAAAACTCCGCTGTCTAGTGGGAAAGGACACAACCGCAGCTCTCGCCAGATTCTGAAATACAATGTCTCGCCACAGCACAGCCGTACGCACGCTGCTTTAAGGCAGCAGTAGAACAGATGATCTTAACTCTCTGACAACCTTCCTCCCGGTCCTCCTCCATATCTGGTGAGGTTTTTAGGGAACGCGTGTTGCCGAAAGCCTCAGTAATTTGCTTTGATCTGGGTATCACTTTCAGACTCCAATTTCGGTACATATGAAATTCTTGAGAGAAACTGTAAGTCTTCAACCATCCTTCAACCCTCAATAAATTCAAATCAACCATGCAAACATGTATCCCTGGAATGTTTAAAATCATACTTTTCCCAGCTGAAATGCATCATTTTTTTTTTGTACAGGAACTGCGTGCATTGGAATGAAACTCATCTTGTAGCATACAGAATAGGTAGAAGGGGGAATTCTAAGATGATAGTATGATATAATTTGGTTTTGAAAGCATGCCCATTATAGAAAAGTTTACAGACAAAATGTTAATATGAATACATCTTGCCAGAAATTACTAGTTGTGAAACTCAAATAGCTCTTCTGCCTTTATTCAGTGATGAGGCCAGCTTATCTTTCTCCTGTGATAATAGTATATATTTTAAAATAATAATTTTGCAATTCTCTTTAAATCATATAAGTCGATGAAATCTTATTTTAATATTGTTTACTTTCCAAAAGTATTTCAGACCTTAATATTGGACTCTAGCTTACAAAAACAACCATAGAAAGACAATTCTGAAATTCAGAGATCAAAGTAAATGTTATACAAGGAATTCCTTATTCTGAAGGGAAAATATCAACTCCATGTAGTGAAATCAACCGTGGCTTGTTTCTAAATGATATTGGACAGCTTAAATTGGCAAATATATACGCATTCTATGAAATCTAAGACCTTTACTGAATGTATTAAAATAGGGAGATAGCAAAACTACTTTATGTAAGTGTTGATGGTCAAAGAGGGTAATAAGAAATACAACTGAAGGAAAATAATCTGTCTAGAAAAGGTTAATGAGCCCTCGACTGATGTACATCAGAGCAAAATTAAATCCCTACACTAACAGATTCTTTCTTTTCTGGTGGTTCTCTTCAGACCCCCTGGAGCTGTCTCTACACCTGACGCCGTGGCTATTATTTGTGCCAAGTCAGACTGCACCGGCAGCTGCTTGCCAAGTAAGCTTGGCTTGGGGAACAGCTGAAATAACAGGCTACTCGCTTATTTTGAAAAGTCTTTCTGAAAACATCAGACTAAGAGAAAAGAGTCTTAATTTCTAGGACATTTTAAGCACTGTGAAAACCATGGATTCTTCTAGGACTGATGCATTTAGCCTCTTGTGAAGCTCTCGGCAAATGAGGTCATCTTGCGTATCTGCCCCTGTTCCTACAGCTTGTCTCTTGCATTTATTACTCTGTATGTACTACGGCAAAGACACCAGCCTTTGCCTCTGCTAGTATTGTTACCTACAGATGTATAAGTGGAGAAGGTACAAATATTATCTTCAAATGTATTTTCTTGATCTAAATTTTACTAAAATTTAACCCCCAAATTCCAGAAGGCCCTATATCCTAACAGTGTCTAGAAGCTCTTTTTTTCTTTTCCTTTTTTTTTCTGATCTTAGAATTCTCCTTCATTCTAAATATTTTTAGTACATTTATACTAATTTTAACACATGCTAAATATGGTTCACAATTTCCCCAATACAATGACAATACAAAGAAAAGGCTTGTTTTTTCTTCTAGCTATTTAAAACTGCAGCTATAAATGTGGGTTTTGGGGGTTTGGTTGGTTGGTTGGTTGGGTTTTTAGATCTTCCTTTTCTCTATTTCCAAATTATCTAAATAGTTGGGCAGCAAATTGGGAATTGTCAAGAAACAGAAGATGATGGAATCAGCTTCATGACGGACAACAACACTTATGTCAATTTTGTAGCTCTTCTTACACAGATACATCAGTCACGAGGAAGGGTAGAAGCCGTGATTGAGGCTGTGAGATTGGCTTGCACACAGTGAACGGGCTGCGGGTCGGCACGTATAACTAAACAAAATCTCTCCCAGACCAGTGCTTTACTACACTGCAATCAACACAAAATTAGTTTGAACTCATACTGCTGCAAGGGGAAGCCATTACCTATGACATCTCCGGCTTATCTGAATTACAATGTTCAGACAATACTGATAATGAAAGGTAATGCAGAGCTTTTTGATGCTCTGATTTTATAATATTGCAAACGATTTCAGATAACGCGCTCAGTAAAAAGACTTGAGCTGGAAGGTGAGCTGAGGCAAATATTTTTAAAAACTTATTAAAAATAAAAGCTTATTAAACATTAAGGCCTATCCCCAGTATTTATATTTACTAAATACTCATTCACATAAGTTTTCATTCTCACTTCTATAGCTGTGTTGCCACCAACTCAAACAGATTTTCCCAGTGGTAAAGTTTCAGCTTGACTACTTACCTTCTTTACTGCCTTTGCACATCACCTCTCACAACCTGTCCTTGCAGACCAGGCCATACGAAGTAAGAATTGCCAACTGTACTTTCTTGGGAAGTCCGATACAAGCACTGGCTTAATGTGTGATCTGAAATCGGAGCCTGACATGCAGTGTCTAAATATTAATAGACTTTTCATGCCATTGAACTACTATTAAAAAACCTAGAACACACCCACACACACACCCCAAATAACTAAGCCCTTATTTTAGTAGAAAAGTCACCCTACTGCTAATACTCCATAATCTGTGTTACATGGGTAATTGCTTCCAGTATGGCATGTCAAATTCAGGTTCCATTAAATTATTGTATTAAATCTGAACAACATTTATGAACAACTCTTCATCAGTTTATGCTCAAAAAGGATTAGTTTTTAACCAAAAAATTTCCCCAAGCATTCCAGAATATTTTTATTTGACTTCGGAAGACTTTACAAGTTAAAATCTAGCCCACAGCCCAGACGAGCTGTGTGTGTATTACAAAGAATAATAAATACATTACATTGGCACTTCTAAACTTTCCTGCAAATAAGCCAAAACACGTATCTGCATCTTAGCTAGGCTAAACAAATATAATTAGTTTTTGCTGCATAAAGTTATTGTTTGTTTAAATGTTGTAATCCTTATGCTAAACATAAGACAAAACTTAATTTGATGGCACCAGTAAATATTTCAAAGCAGTTTCATCAAAGCCACCTAACGTAGTTTTTCTCTCCTGATGACTATTTTACATTTACATAATTAGAACTCTACAAGTTCTCCTGCTGTTTCCTACAGATTGGTTAATAGATCTTTCATGAAGAAAAAAGAAAAGAGAAAAAAATAAAAAGGAGCAGGACTTCTACTAATCTGTAAAAGATACGCTGATTTGTTGGTGTGTATACGTGAGAATTATATGCAGGTGTGATACAGTGAAGAGGAAAACCCAGTCACGCACCTGAGATTTTTGGCATTTGGTTCAGATGTTTCAAAACGCCCATGCCATCCCTGGGAGATGGTTTCAGCATGATCTCATTGACTGAGGTCTACTCCGTGCTTAAATCCTTGGCATTTTTAAGTTCCACTCATCATCTAGTATGGTAATAGTTGTAGTCCTTAACTGATGCAGAAACAGGTTTTGATGTAGGAAATCAATCCCGCAGCCCCGAGTAGTACGTTACAGCTGTCATGCCACTAAATGTCAGGCACCCTTACCTCCTCGGTATGTTCAAATACATCTGTTACACGACGTGAATGCACTAGATACCTTCATACTGCTGAGCTGCAGTGTCTCAACTTCAGGCATCTCCGCCACAGTCAAATCACACCATTGGATAGGAGAAAGAATGAAAAGACAGAGACGTGTCTTGTGTCTGACAGGGCAAAAGCAATGCCCTTTCGCAACTTCTGAACGCTTCTGACACGTAACATAGAGATCCCAGCCGTGAACCACGACCCATCCAGTTTCAGCAGGAGGCAAACAAGAAATTTGAGCCATGCTGAATCTTCTGCTGTCTTTGGATACTGTTTATTAACATCTGGGGGTTTTGACAGCCAATTCTTTTTAGCATTAACGAATTGCACAGGGGGAAAAAACCCACCCTTAACTGGGGATAATGAACACTTGCATATCATCACCGAGGATAGGAGAACCACCTGATTGAAATGCCAATCAACATGTACCCAGGCTAGATGCTCTGACTGGCATATGCCGCAGTTACACAAACATGCACACACATGTATATGTGTGTGTATATACATACACGTCCTGAAAGATTTATGGAATGAGTGAAAAGCAGAAGGTAAAAATGTATTTGGTCTTGGGTCTCTAATTCTGTGAGGCTCTTTCCAAACATCCAAGTCTAGATTCGCTTGTATTCAGATCTCACTAGCCGAAAGGAATCTCAGTGCTGAGCTCTAACAACACCGACAGTCCCTGTCCCAAACACATAGAAAGCAAACAAAAATGGGAATGGGAAAGGCAAGACTAAAACAAAGAGTTCACCTTTTCTGCATCTCAGCCTACCAGCGCATCTGCAGGGACACGCGGCTTTTTTCACCCTTTCCAAGATCTACTGCATTGAGCAATCAGTTTGAAGGAGCGCTTTGAAACTTTTCTGTTTCCCAGGGATGAAGACTGTCATATTGAAGCCTGCTCCTGACAATTTTGCCCGTATTTTCAGTGGAACAGCAATCCCATCTCAGGAGAGGGGAAAGCAGACCTCTTTGCTGATTTGTTGAAGAAGGTATGGTTTTCAGCTCATTGGAATCCATCTTACACTTCATTTATTTGCTTTAATCGGTTTCAGTGTTAAGAGCAAGATCATATTTATGTTTCTATTACACTGTAATTTATTTATTAACTTTGAATAATGTACTAAAGCACAGAGCACTGACTGGGAAGAGGCGTTTATGAAATATAAGGGAAAATTATTGTTCCTTCAGAAGAACACAATGTCCCTCGTCAAAGGCCTTGAAGTCAGGCTCTAAGCACTAATTCTTAACTAATTTCTTTAAATAAGATCTGATGAATCTCAATCCCTCCAAATTAGAAAACACTTAGAGAATGGGCTGGAGCTGACTGTAGCAAGGTGAAAAACAATTAAATCTGTCACTACATTTTTAACTCATTAATATGAATTTACACAGTGCTGCTACTACAGGGAGGCAATGGTCTCCTACTTCAAACAGACCTGGCAGTTTGCGAATTGCAAGTATCTGCAACCTTTAGTTCCAGCCACACATAGAAAAAGTTCTGCAGTTAAAGAGGGTTTTCATGCTTTTCAGTTGGCAGTCAGGCATGTAATTAATCAATTTCTAAATGCTGATGCAAATGCTGGGGTTTGCATGTGCATATTTACCATCTTCAAACACTATTTCAAAATTTGGACCACTCGAGTAAATCATCTATAAGCTGCTTCTTGTCTGTTGGTTTATGCCTCTTTCACAACAGTTTAAATTTTACATGCTGGTTCGTACTGAGTGTTTTGTTTCTTTGCATAACTAAACAAAACGCACAAAAATGACAACAATCTATTTCCATTTAATAGCAAACAATTTCAAGGCAAAACAGCTGCCTTCAACTGACACCGGACCTACACTGGCACTTCAGAACTGAGGAAACATTCCTGAGTTGTGCAGCTAAAAGCACATCTAACAAATGCATTTTCTTCAAAACCCATATAAAGAAGTCAATTTGGTATCAAAAGACGAGATAAACATACACTGAGGGGCAGCATGACGTGTCCTATAGCCCTTCGCAAATAAGGAAACAGCCCTTTTGTCAGCAGCGATGGAAAGGCAGTTTTATCAAACACAAGTGACAGCCACACGATGACACCGGGTCATCTAACAAAGAATTAGGACTGCTGCTTCTGGGTGGACTTCTATCGTTATTTTAATGTTGGGCCTCATCAGTATATTTTCTCGCATCTTGAATTGTAGGTAGTATATTATGCTTCACCTGGCAAGCTGTTTATTTGACCATGTAAGAAAAAAATTTTTACTGAAATTCTTTAATGTATTAAAATCACTTAGTCGATCAAATAGGGAACAGGAAACAGCCGCCGTGTTTCCTGACTCCTTTAACTAATCATCTGAACATTTTCAGTTGTTTTCTTTTGTTAAACTCTACATTTAAGCCAATTCTTGAAAGGTGAACTGCCGATTCCAATTTGCAGTCACAAAAAAGGGGAAAGCCATGTTACAGGAAAGAAAGAGGCAAATGCTTCCAGCCTCCTCTCTGTATGGCAGGATGTTACACATGGTGCTGTGTGCTGCAGTCACGAAACGTAAGGAAGTGAAAGAGTTCTTATGTCTGATGTCTTTCACTATTTTCTTAAGTTCTCTGACACGGAAAATGACAGCAGCCAGTTACAGGGCTTGAGACTTAAAAAGAAAAAAGACAAAAGCTATTTAGGTACTGAGTTTTCAGAGTATTAAGCATCATAATGTGGTCACAACTCTTTTGAAGGAAAATGTGTCTTGGCAAGACCACTTTATACTTAATGCAGTGAACAATGGGCAGATGAACCTCAAGTCAATATTTCATCTTTGACTAATTTTCATTTTAATATAGCTCTGTCTGCCTTTTTTTTGGAACTAAAATTCTATGCAGGCTTTTCCTCCTAGTCAGACTGGCAATAATCTATTTTGTACCATGACCTGTATTCATTTAAGAAACTAGAAAAAGTCCTGTGTACTTAAATGGTTCAAAACCAAATCCTTCTTCCTTCCATTGTGGGCCCCAATGTTCTCAATGGTGTGCCAGGAAATCATTCCAGCCCTACTGGTTGGTGTTCTTCTGTAAATCACTTTTTCTTTTTAAAGTTTCTCCACCTGCTAAGTGGATATAATGATAACCCTTCCCTGTGATCTTTTACATCTACCTTTACAAACTGGATATGCCAAATATAGTACATTATGTATAAAATGTTCTCCCTACATCTTTACATGTTACCGTTCTCCAGTCTCCAAACAAACCATACATATCATAGTGAGAGCAAGAAAGAAGCAGCTAACAAATACAATTAGCAATTTAAAGGGATGCCCGGGGCTATTTGGCCACTGAAGTAGCTGCTATTGATTTAGCAAGAAACTTCTTACCCTTGACTCAGTCAGCTCAGTACAACAGAGTTCAATCTTTTTTGTCTTTGACCTTCTTGGCCTAATTACAGGAGGGATTCACGTGAACACAGGAGAGCTGCTGACTGACAGCAGTCTTCTGCCCAATCCCAATCCCAATGCAACTCTAACATGGACATTTCAACTTTTCTAAAGCATTTATTATTTACTAATTAGAAAATTGCAATCTTTCCAATCTCATCGTTTCTTAGCAACGCTTACAAAGTGAAGGGTGTGCACTGGCCCAAAGTAGCACACTTACAGCACTAAGCCACATCTGTTAGCAGATCTTTCATTTTTCAGACTTCATTTTGCAGGAAACACAATATTTTAGAGGTTGGGTTTTTTTTTAAAAGCATTTTGGGACCTGCATTATATGCAAAGTAAACCTGAAAAATCTTAAATGGCACTTTCTCTGTTCTACATAAAAATCATTGCAAGAAAAATGTTTTGGCAATAATGCAAATTTTTAACTGCCTCACTATTATTAAGAAAGAGTAAGTACGCGCATGTAAGATTCCCAGCTGGATTTTCAACATAAACCTCAAAATAGTTCAGCAACACAGGAATAATCTTTGCAGTCTTTTCAGTGGAGAGGCCATGGATAAACATTATAGGCTAAACACTCATCTGCTTTTCTGGCAAGTCCTCAATTTCTGCTACCCATCCAGCACTCCCAAAGGCAGGTATTTCATTCTCTAACTGTCTGTATTCCTTCCCCTTCAGCAGGGTTTAGAAATTACATCAAACTACTCACATTCTCCTTCCTTCCTTTCCCACACCAAAGAGACCCACGTCCCACACCACCCACGTGGCCAGATTCAGGTTGCTTAGGGACTGAGATGAAGAAATGACTCCAACTTGCTCCCAGGCTACATGAGGAGGTGGATGTAAATGACATACCACGATGGAGTTCATAATGACAGTGAAAACCTGAAATAATAAATAAGTATTTCAAAGGTCTAGGAAGAGAACACCAAGTGATCTCAGCAATCCTTCCTAATGTCAAATGGAGGTTTTAGGAAGAATCTGATATACAAAACCAATGCGCAAGAGCATCAATGGTGTAGAGGGAATAGATTTAGATTAGTATAGTTTTGTTTATTGGATTCTATGACAAGTCTGTGAGAAAAGTAAGTACAGTTATAATCCCTTTACAGAAAAGTGATCATGGTCTCAGATATGTCTAAAATGCAATTGGAGATGTGAAGACAGAACTGCTGGCATAAAGGTGGTTTGCATCTCTTGATCGTCCACTCGTAGATTGCTCAGAATTTTGCAAGAGGTTTCTGATTTTTGGTTTTCAAATACAATGGCATCACTGCCATGATTCCACTACTGAGACAGTATTTAAATATGTAAACTTATTTTTTAATCTCTGTGGCAGTTAACCAAAGAAAAAGTATTTTGCTAGTGCCTCCTGGATTCACTTCCACCTGAAGGAATTCCTTTTGGCCTGACATCATTATGTCTTGGTTTCATGTATATAATTTGCCAAAATATCCAAAATTCAACATTTTATACCAACAGTAAAATTTAAATGTTAATCTCAATTCAGTCTTGGTAACAGCTTGATACAAACAAGCAGGCTTTCTTGGGAGATCTAGTAGAAAAAATGAGTGGTTAAAGGATGGTGAGCAGAAGTTTCGACAATTTATCTTGAGTTCCTGATATTTCTCAATAACTCAGTCAGAAGATTCCCCAAGATGAATAATTTTTTGTTTAACAAACTGTTCTTTTTCAGTCATACCAATCTCATAAATGGCAGAAAGAGCTTTTGAAAGGGTATCTGGATATTGCAGATGAACTTCCTATTGTACTGTGCACACTGTGGAGTTGGAAGTTATTCCAAAAAATGACAGTGCCTTCAACGAATACATCCAGCAGATCAGGTCACAGCTCCCAGCTGTAAGGAGACTCGGCCCCAGTGTGATAAACACCTCCTGTATTTTCAGGCCTCAGAATAAAGAGTTGTGAACATCAAAAATTTTTTCTATGCTACCTGCAGTTAACCTGTAAAACCTAAGCCAGATACAGACAATATGTCAAGAATATCCTTCTAACTAACTGGGTCTGCAGATAGTTTTATAAAGAGGTGGTAATGACTTTATTTCAGGTCTACAAACCTTCTCATGATCTTATTTTTATTCATGTTATTTGTAATTATCTATTCACATTTACCCACAAATGCTTTTCATGCAAAAAAAAGGTACATTCTAGAAGAGAGTGTCCACGCAATCTAGCACATTTGAATATCCATCTTCCTTGCTGGATTCAATTATACTTTGAAATTCGTTTTTTCATTCTTATAATTACAAACACTTACAACACACACATCCAAAGAGAGGTCTTATTAGTACAGTGAGAATGGGTTAAGGATTTTTTCCTTCTTATGCTTGTTACAATCATTATCGCAAGAAAAGATTCATGTTGTGCTGTTTATTATTTATAGTTCTCATTATATTCTTTGTCACAAGACTGCAGCATCAGAATTTTAATGCCTCATATATTTTGTGGAAGATAATAGTAAAGTGTACTACTCTGACCTTTTCAGTGTCCCATAGTTTGATTCATTAGCCATTCCTATTCTCTCCTAGTAACAGCATCAGTAACCTGGGAAGAAGAGGTAGATTGAGCCACCAATCAAAAAGCAGAATATTGAAAAGGTTAAGATCCAGATTTATAAATCTAGTCAAAGTTTATAATCCTTTCCAAACTATGCTTAGTATCAAAATTATATCTCAATCTTCTGGCAAAGATTAGCACTGGAATACAATTAATGTAAATAAACTATTTACATTAATAATAAACTATTTACATTAACTTTTGAGACTGAAAGCCTTTGCTCTTTGGAAAAAGTCAAAGGTGAATGAGCTCATTATGAGCTCATACCATGTCTCTCAATTTATGTCCAGGTTATAGGTACAGTTTGAGGAAATACTGGAACCATTGCACTGTCATGTAGTAATGATATTAGAAGTGCCAGTGAGAAGTGCTGCTTGTAAGAAAAAAATATCTTGAATAGCATACTTCTGTTTCACTTTACAACAAAGAAGATTTCAAGTAGGAAAGCCGAAATAGCTTATACACAATTATTTCATGATCAGCACGTATTCTCAAATGATTTCTTAGACAGTGTTTACTGCACAATACGACGAGACTCTTGAGCACAACATAAAGACATTCCTACTATAACAAAGATAATGATGCTAATAGCAAATGAAAAAAATATGGGAGTATAGAGGACAAATAAGAAATTCATTCATATCACCATTCCATTTTACTACTGCACAGCCACAATTTAAAAGCAGGATTATTTTAAATTTCTTTAAAAGTTAAACAAATGATAAAATAGTAATAAAGCCATAACCTTTATGTGCCTTTGCTTAGCTTAAAATATAATCACACTATATACGATTGTGCTATTGACTGTAGCATACAGAAGATTGTACAGCTCAATAATTCCCTAAACTAGTAACAGTTTTATAAAAATTTGGTTATGCTAAAACTCCTAGAAATGCTATCTTTCTCAGCACAATATCACATTCTAAATGGAAAATATAAATAAACAAATGAAGTAAACGAATTCTGTAAACTCTGAATTTCTTTACCTTATTCCTATTAAAATTGGGTTTTACTATGTATGCATAGATAAATGAAAAGAAGCACTGGACATTATCATTGAAATTAGCTTTGTTAGAGCAATAGGCCCATGGGGGATTTACTTTCTGCTTCAAGCACTTCACCATAACAGACATTGATGACTTTAGAAAAAAAAGAAAAGAAAAAAGAATTTTTTTCCTTTTTGGTTATTTTTTCCCTTTTTCACATTCTTGGCCATTGTGTAGGTTAACAATTTGAAGAGGCAAAGCTAGGAGGAATATACCTCATTTTATTCAATGCAGTCTTCTACAAGCAGCCAATAAATGTGTTTTATTGCTCTTCCCATAGTAGGCATTATCGCCTCCCCTATGTAAAAAAGGCCATATATTTTGAGTTCTTATAGTCACTCAATAGCTAATCAGGAACTCATCCCATTACAAATGTGCTGAAGACAATGCCTAATGTCACAGTCTGAGTGTTGATTATTCCTTAAAAAAGAAACTTCTATTAGTAATAGGTCACTTGTGCAGTATAATGGCTAAGTCTAGACACAAATTATTTTTTAAAGCCAAATATATTTATATAGTAGGTATTCTTTAAAGATCATCAATAGAACATAATATATTTACACAAATTAGAGGCTAAAAGTACTTTCCTGGTACATGTTTCACTCCTTCCCTTTTCATTACTTGGACCAGTGCATAAACTGTATATTACTATCTCTGCAATGTCAACACAAACTCATCTTGTGTTTGCAAAGATTTCTGGACTAAATTTGTTTTCTTCATTAATAAGTGATACCATTTCCACATAATGCATTACACATCTGTATTCTTACGCAGAGTACTGGGAAGTCTTTTAGTAGTTTCATAATGGCACCAGCATTTTATTTCATCTGGGCTGTCTTCATTACGCTTTGGTAGATACAAAAGAATTTCCCGTTTATCTCAAGGCACCGGTGTCCCTTCCTGCTCGCCTTTCTGCGCCTGGCACCGTGCTCACACAGCCGGTGCCCCCCCGGGGTCCTCGCTAAGTACTGGCCCAAGAAGTTGTGCAGAATTTTCCACGCTCCAATCCAGCTCACTCCAATAATTCCTGGATAGCTCAGCAACAAGGCAGAAATAAAGCCACCTAAACTACAATCTTATCTGACAAACTAGCCTAACGATGGAGTATTTAACCTGAAAACAACAAATTGTAACAAGACTGCATCTGTCTAGAGATATTACACTCTTCCTGCCCACCCATAAAGTTTGAATTAGGGGAGGTTTCAAGGGATCCAGTTCTTCCATGATATCCAGGCTCCATAGGGATGTTTCCGCTCGCCAAAGACAAACCCACTTTCCAAAAAGACATGAGTGAGATGTGTGATGAAGTCTTCCTGGAGCTTCTTTAATTTAGAAAGTCAGAATCAGAAAGGTATGCGTGCAAACTCTCACGTATTTACGTACGCTCCTGTATTTCTATTACTTTCCCTCCTCAGTACTATAGAGATCTTCCTCCTATGTTTGGTCAACAGGATATTTTAAAACAAAATCACACAGAAGATGAGCCATTCTATGATATCCCTAACCATAAATTTTATTCAGTTTTCCTCCTCACCATAACAATCATTTAACTGGATAAGGAAAACACTCTGCAAATAATATTTAGCTTATGTCACATCTTGGAGAAAAGATAATATTAACTTGCTCTTAAATTACTATAGATGTAAGGTCTATTAGTATTAATTTTTCAACTGCATACATTTGGTATATACATTTAGAATACAGACCAAGCGCAACAGGATATTGCATATGAAAAAAAATATGAAAAAATTCATATTTTACCCTAGAAAGGAGAAAGAGGGTAGATTTATAGTAGAAAACCAGATAAACGTGACTTAATTTTTCCCCCAAGACTTCAATTATCATCATGACATTTCTGCAGACTCTTTCATGTTGCACCTGTCCCTAAGACACAAGATACAGATGTCAGTAGAGATGCAAAGTAAAACACTTCAGAAATACTCACAGCCAGTGTGACATAGGGGGGTATATTTCAAGTATACTTTCTGGAGGAAAAAAATACCGTCATTATGGTGTTAAAAAATTAAAGCTCTAATATAACAATTAACATATAATTGCAGTATCATACTATGCTATATACTGAAATTGCAGGGAAAGTGCAATTAAGAATGAAGCCCATTCCTCTTCATGAGGTAGTAGGAATCACAAATACGTTAATAATATACTTTCCATGAATTAAACAAGTTTATTCGTAGCACTCCTTTGTTTGCCACACTTTCAAAGGCATTATGTGGCACGCAACTCCTTAAATGTAAATCCATCACGCACTGCAGATCTATTCACATTTCAAGTGAAGCAACTTATTTAACAATTTCTTAGGCAACGTCTCTTGGGTTTCGCTGTAGGCAGGAAATGAAGTATAATTAGCACTTTTATGTGGCATTAACAAACAATCTTGTTAGTTCATTACTTTTTAATATTTGCACCAGTCTTCTGAAAGCAGATTAAGACCAACTGTAATTTCCATATGTGAGATTCGATGACTATAAAGCTCAAAGAATGTTCACTTTAATCAAAACCACTATGATGTCTTCAATTAATTTTTTTCCCCAAGATCTTTTTGCAAAGTTAGTTTTATGTGAGTGAAGTGCTAATCTGAAATGTTTATTCGCTTGATTCTGATTTTTCAGCTCACAGACATGACCAGGGTCATAAGGAAAGGCTGTGTATTCCAGCACAGAGCTGAATCCATTTTTTATGGAAAAAATACAATAATGTTAATTAAAGTGCTGAAATGGAAAAAAAACATTGATATTCTGAATTAAAGATAGGTTTGACCAGGGAAGATGAATGATCAATCAGGATCTCTACCTACAGGATTCTCAGGATTCTCTACCTACAAGTATACTCAAATCCTTGAGTTTTATTTATTATTACAGTAGTTGATACTGTTGGAAAGTTTAGATCCTGGTATGTGGGTTCTGAGGAACACGTTCCCAAAACACTTGGCATATGTGCCTTTGGGGTTTCAGGTAAAAGCCAACTCTAATTAGATGAACAACACATGCTGTAAATGAAAATGTAGTGAATCGAGTGATTTAAATGCATAAATACACATATTTCCCTGAAACATGCAACAGAGAAGGAATTTCAAAAAGTTCTTCCAAAGTTTAGGTCCACACTGATGCTAAATAAAAGCTTTCCTTTTTAATTGTTTATGCTGCAAAACAAGATTAGCAGCTCAGAACTTGCATTTAAACTGAAAGTGGCAAAAGGGGATTGAAATCTTTGTAATCCATAGTTTCTTCAGATGAGACATCAGGAAGCATTTCTTTACCGAGGGGGTGGTCAAACACTGGAACAGGCTTCCTAGAGATGTGGTCAATGGCCCAAGTCTGTCTGTGTTTAAGATGCATTTGGACAATGCCCTTAATAACACGCTTTAACTTTTGGTCAGGCAGTTGCACTAGATGATTGTTGTAGGTACCTTCCAACTGAAACAGTCCTAGTCTATTCATTACCTTTGATCACAACTACAAATTACAGAAGGTATTCTTTTATGGGACACTGTATCTCTTTAGCCACAGGGAACCTAAAAGAAGTCAATTTTCTGATTTTCAGGACTGCCCTTCAGGCTCAGATTTTACACTGAATCAAGGATTTTATGTTTATGACACATTATTAATTAAGGACAATGTGTCGTTATAAGAAACTTACTTTTTATGGTCAAAATCTACATCTTCGATTAGTTCCTTTTTCTTCTGAGTCACTTTGCCCCCTGCTGTACAGAGAGTTAAATACTACATCTAGCATACAGATGTGTCATGCAGATGTTCTGACAGGCATCTCTGTATTTCATTTAAAATACCTATTTTCAGAAGCTAACAGTTCCAGTTTCACAATCATTAGAATTAATGTTGTAATTGTGCATTCCAGCCTCAGTCACAGCCTAGGACTTCACTGTGCTACACGCTGTTGAAGAAAACAGAAACACAGACTAACAGAAGAAGAATAGGAAACAGCAGACTGGAAATTAAAAATAAAATAAAATTAAAAAAAAAAAAAAAAAGTTCAATACAGCGGAGTTAAGCTCAGTGAATAAGGAATTTAGCCACTATCCTAAGCTTGTAAGTCTCCAGGCAAAAATGTTGAGGTAGAATGTGAAGGTGCATAAAGAATTACCTTAGCTGATACTTAGGGGATTTTTTTTCAAGGTGTGAGCAGCACTGGGGGAGAAAAGTACTTGGTTTTAAGTTTAGCAGGTGACAAAAGCAGCCTTAACAGTATCTAATCATAGTTGCGAGTCAATTGACCATTCCTGAGAGAGAAATATTAAGTAGAGCCTGGTAAGATTTGGAAATAAAGACATTTATCCTCTGTCATATCAGCTAGAACCCAATAACCAATGCGTGGCGTGGCCTGATCATTGGAAATTTTCTAATCAAAGTTGGGTTGGTTTTGTTTGAACAGTGCACTTCTGTTGATCCAGACATTTCTTTGTCCAAAATACCCCCGGCTTTACTTTCATCTCATCCAAAGCAGGACTTCCTACATCATTTTATACATTCCTAGCAGGTTTTGCCTGTGACCAGTGGCAACTTTTATCAAGTTATCTAGGAGGTCTGCTCCTGAAAACTACTTGGGGAAAAATGTGGCGCGCACACACACATATATACTTACATGCTTTGCTTTAAAAAGAAAGAAAATTGGAAGAAAATAAAATTAAAAGAAAAAGAACTCTTAGATCCAGAAACCTAGCTCCCCCATCACTTCTAGTCGCTTAGCTAAAACAATGAGCAAGAAAAATCCGATACAGATACTCTGAACAGATAGGAGAGGGGAAGAATCGCGTTTATCAACTAGAGAAAATGAAGGCGCAATAATCAAGATGTGATGAAAAAAGCCTAAATAATAGATTCAGTTATTCAATAATTCAAACACTAATAGATTTGCTGTTTCTAGACATCCAAAGCTCTATCTCAGCAATCACAACTGTATGCAAAATGCAATTTCGGACTGTAAGTAGTACCCACCATGTTCTGTTTAAAGTGAGGGGTTTATGAAGAGCGGCACAAACAAAAGTAAATTGTACTGGGTCACAGTTACAGTATTGGCTTGAAACAGTTAATGTTGATCAGTCTAGCTTGAAAGCTCCCTGTACTATGGATTTTAGCCAGATCCTTAATGGCACCTGAACATTTTTATCGTGCTAGCTTTATGTACTAGCATATTAAACATTTACTTCAGGCCTTTTCTGGATGTGAGGTGAAAGACTTGAAATATTTTGCAATGCCTCTGAAGTACTATGAAAAGAAATCCGTAGAGACCGGGTATATTGTGACATTTCTAAATCCTGCCTACATGACAAATGAATGTAAATTATATTACAAAAATATTTGCATTTCTTACTTTCAATTAAACCACACCACCCCATTTGAATATCACGTTTCATTTTGTGTTTTACACATATCGAGGTTGGCAAAAGAAAGCGATGACTTTCACTGTGTCTGTAATCAATACAGCAGCAATTTCATTGATTAGTTAGGCTATGTTCTCCAGATTTTCAAAATATTTTGGGCAGCGTATATTGAACTCTTGACAATTTGGCAACTGGTGTCGTAACGGAAGGTAGTTTGGTCACCACTCAGGCGCTTAGATGTAAAGCTGAGCTCTCAGTCCTAACTGCAGATGGTGAACTTTTGAAAACGTGGCGTTGCATTAACTTTTTGAGCAGTTGTTTGGTTTTTATACTAAGTTATGGAAAAGGATTTACATGTTTCAGTGCCTACTGTATGTTATAAGAACAAATAATACTACGGCACAGTTTTCAAAACAAATGAAAACACCAAATAAACTAAAGCCACATACTGTATACCCTTTCTTCTTAAACTATTTGAAATGTGCATATTTTAGAGCGTGGTATGATCCCTTTAAAACTTATTTCATACATCATCTTGCTCTTTCCTAATATCAGCAGATGAGCTGATTTTGTAATCAGAGGCACTGTCAGCTTGTCACATTCTGCGGTTCAAAATGTCAGATGCACTGTAAACAGGCTCAGAGTAAGCCAGACACTTGAGAACAGAGAGACTGCACGCTGAGTTCGGATGTAGAGGATAGATGAACCTCTTTATATTACACAGAATAATACATGAGCCAATAGTTGTTATAAGGGCAAATTTCCTTTGAGGGATTATGATGAACAGGGTAACTGTGGGCACTAGAGCACCTA
Organism: Aramus guarauna; assembly: GCA_013400195.1. Lineage (NCBI taxonomy): Eukaryota > Metazoa > Chordata > Aves > Gruiformes > Aramidae > Aramus > Aramus guarauna. The sequence continues at coordinate 929,050 of VXBL01000533.1, forward strand.
TCATCAATACAGCCCTAGCAACTTTGTCCTTTTCTCCCTGAATTCTCCTTTTAGAAACATGTAGGCTGTACTAGGATAAACACGCTAAAATGTCTGCTTATTTCAATTTCTTTTCTGTCAGTTTTGCGGGTGTTCTCTCTTTCTCTCTCCCTCACCCCCAAAACTGTTTGACACATGAATGGTAGAGTTTGCTGTGTGTAAACATTTGAAGGAGATTACCATCTATACGGCTATGAGTGCGACGAACAACTATGAAGTCTTGTATGTTTTGGAGGAATCAGGAAGAATCAAAGTCCAGACAGAATGTCAGTTATTGAAACACAGTTTTGTTGGTTTTTTTTTTTCATTTTTGTTTAGTTGGAAAGGATAGCTTACCTTTTTTTCATTATATATCTGCCTAAAAATATGGATTTCACTAGGAAAAAAATGGCATTTAATTGACAGGTCAATGCGAATACATCAAAGAAAAACCTTTTTCTAAAGCAAAGAATCTTGAATTAACCAAAGCTTGTTAGAATGAGGATAATATTAGCAGCAGTGCACTTTTTTATGATTACAGTGCTTGCAGATAAATATTTGTTTAAAAGAACTTTTTTTTTTTTTTTTTTTAAGAAACAGACTACATTATTATCATAACTGTAATAAGCCCAAAAGATTTTAATCATACTTCCCTCTGGGACCAAACCATGAAATAATGAAAGCCCCACAAGTTTGCTTTTGGTATGTAAAAGAGAACACGTCTAAATTAATCCTCGCGTCTTTCTGCTGATGGATTGATGAATAATTATGTCCTAGAGGATAAAAGCAGGACTCCCAAAGACTAGAAAGCAGGGAAGCTGAACTACTGCTCCTTCAAGCACCTTTTAATCTACACCAGCAATCGTGACCAAAGTAGGATGGAGTCCAAGAAGGACTTAAGATACCAAAGTCACTCCCTCTGAACTGTCTCATTCGTTAGCTGAAATGGTGGGGAAGGCTATAAAGACAGGCAGTCACACATAAGCAGGTCATAAAGACAAGACACTTCTCATCTGCATCACAGAAAGACCACTCTTCATTTCATGTGTAGGCCAACATACTTTACAGCATCCAGTGCTCAAGTCTTCGCTCAGAAAACTTGCTGTGAGCGATCTCAGCAGTCAATCCGTATTGAGACCACTTTTAACAGGGAAAGACAAATTTTAAGTAGGAAAATGTTATTGATCACTTCTGGCAGTGTGTTCTTTTTGCTGTGTCTTTCTCAACCCCTGTAACCCTGCTCTAAAAGCATTAGCATCGATATCAAACAGTTTTATTCTACTGGTCAAAATCTATTTCTGCTAATACCAGCAAGTGCCGCTGACGAAGGCTGCATTAACTGAGCATCGCTCCTCACTCTTGGCCAAGCCCTGAAGGACTGCGGTCAAATGTTTTCTACCCGTAAAGAATTTACAAGAAAGATAATTCTCACTGTTTTTGTCAGTTCCTGATTTAAAACCAAAGACTTATCAAGATTCTGGTCAATAGTTGGTCATGGGAAGGTGGGGGTGGGGGGAGAAGGAGTGATTAACATGTTCCATAATCTGATTGGCTAATTCTTTTCATTATATACATAGATACATTAGTATTTGTAATCCATATCATTGCTATTTTTGCCAAATTACAAAAGGACTTGTATTCCTTTAACTTATGTTTTACAAAACATTTTATGTCATTGTGATACCTTGATCATTTCCATTCTGAAAACACTAAAATGCAATTCACATCATCGTAACTTCTTCTTGAAGGCGGTATACTTATATGTGCTTACTAAAGGATAATCTCAAATTAACATAGACTTTTTTGTGATCAGCCTATGCTTAGTAGGTGCCTGCACCTAAACTAATCTCTAAATGACTGTTATCTACAAGTCTCTCTCAACTTGATACCATGTGCTATGCTGCGAAGGGCAAAACATCAGATTGCCATTGCTTCTGTGATTTTAGTGAATACAGTCTCCTATTATACTGTTTTAGAGGAATTTGAGATGGAGGGTAACTGGCAGCACTAGATCGTACAAAAAAGCAGCGGGGAGGTTGGGGGGGTTCTCTCACAGGCACACAAGGACCTACTATTAAGAAAAGACAGAGTATAAGATGAAGGTAGTGTTAGTCAATGAGATTTAATGCACATAATAAATACCAGAAGATGAAGGCTGATCCATTCAGTCAAGCAGCTACCTACGCAGAATGGTTCAGGACCATTAATGATGATGACATACAGTAACAGTTCTGAAAGACGTGCTACATATTGAAAAACTGTAGTGGAAAGTACAGGCAGAGTGGAACTATCATGCTTGATTCAGGCTTGTACCTGAACAGTATCCAACTGTAAAAAGAGGCATTTAATATATGGCTACAAATATAGTCATATTTTAGTCTGCAAATAAAATGAAAAAGAAATATAGAAAGAAAGATTTCTAAATATAATAATCAGATTTTATGCGTTCATAATGTACTAAGGGTACTTGATAAACACTCTGTAAGTGCACTAATGTCTGCAGACTGGGAACTACTGCTGCCCTTAAATCACTGCTTCTGCACTGGTGCAAAACTGGTGGAAGTGGAATAACAATAAAACCTCTTTTAATTGTTGCCTAACAACATAATACCAATCTCCTTTAGCATTAATACTCAAAATTTTACTGATACTTACACTGGATTTTTTTGTTCGGTTTGAAAATGTTGCAATATCCAGTTGGGTTGCTGTGATTAACTAATCCATCAGCTGGCTAATGAAGAACGGTAGCTGTATGTCACAGAATTTCAAGGATAACTTCTACTTCTCAAGGATCTCAAGCTGAAATTTTTCTGCTGACAAGTGGTATAATTGAAGTTCAATGAGCTGAAAATCAAGTCTTTTTAGGCTTCTTAATTTTTATAAGTAGCTTGCTTTGTGACAATCCTGTTATAATTACATATAGTTCAAATTGTTCTACATCACATGTGCCCCAAATAAAAGTAGTCTTCCCAAATCTATTACCTTAACTTTGAAAACATATTACCTTATCTCTATTTTTGATTGACTCCTTGATGCTTTTTTTCAGCTTAATCTACAGTGGGAAATATGGAAGCACTTGCGAACATCTATGGCTTTGCTTCTGAGCCATTTTGAACCCCACGTGCGGAGAGGATATCAAGACGGCCTTCTAATGCCTCTTGTCTCCCACCCAGTGTCCAGAAGAAAGAAACCTGGGTGCCAGGAGGCAGTTGCACCACAATCCCCATCTTGGAATGAACAAATGACAGGATTCCTGTGTGCCCTACAATACATACCACCTACTCATTTTAGATGAAGTTTCTGAATACTGGAATATTTAATGATAGGTGATTACACCACTATATCCTAAACTAAATTCAAAAGGCATCTAAATAACTTGATTGCCATGACAATGGCAATACAAACAGCTAACAGTAGCTGTTAACACTACTGTTTATTTATAAGCGTGCTTTCTTTGATTTAAACAGCTGACTTTTCTTGTATCTCATAAGTTGGTAATAGTGATACTTATTCTCCAAGTCATCATATCTGACGTACATTGCAGTACATCCAGCGCTGTGAGGGACAGTCTGCACTCCAGTCAAATACAAGCTTTGTGGTACTACATCAGATCAAACATTCCCTAGGGCTACGGGCTGCTGACTGTACGTAGAGAGGAGAAAAAATGTTTCTCCTACATTTCTGTGTTCCTTGGACATCTCTCCAATTGCAGGTAATACAGTATTGTCACTCAGTATGAGCTGAGTAGGAACAACTCTCGTGATGAAATGATGCATTATTCACAAGGAGAGAAACACAGCGAGCTGGCTCTGAGTTGCTGAGTTGTTTTGTTCCCTTTCTGAGAACAGTGCTTCAGCTTAACAGCTCCCTTGCTTCAAGATTTATCTCCTTGGCCTTCTAACTGGCCCTCTCCAGTGTCTTAAAAACAAAACCAAAGCAAAACAAAAACAAAAAAGCAAACAAACAAGCTAACAGAGGCAGTATATGGCAAGAAGAGTCTCGGCTAAGTGTGTCCATCTGAGGAAGGACAGTATCAGTGGGAGAGGAAGCAGTGGTCACTGCTCACAGCAGATGTCAGTCAGCATCAATTCAAATTGAGAACAGCTAAGGAAGAACCTGATTTCAAAAATGTTATGTTGAAACTAGCTGACTGTATGTGCAAACAGCACCAGAAATGCAGTTCTCTGAACAAAGGATAGGACTGAGTTCAAATGCTGTTAATTAGCTATGAGATATTGAAAAGCTTAGTCAGCACAAACTTTCAGAATAAGCATCCCACTGATTTTGGGAATATTCAGAGCACCTAATTTTAGAAACATGCAGACACTTCTTAATATTTTAACCTCAAATCCTCTAAGATCTGGCGTATTACTTTGCAAAACAAGGACGGTAATTTTATTAATGTTGAACCATGTAACAACTCAAGCAGTGTCAAACTAGTCCTCTCAGTTAAGGGTACATAACTCCCATGGAAGGCAACTGAAATTACTTTTTGAAAACCTCATGTTTAAGTTTTTAGAGTATCTTAGACATGTTTTCAAGATAATTTCTTTAGTTTTTCAACTACTTTAAAGATAACAGTTGTCTTATATGGTGTGGGCAGCTAGACAAACACAAAGATATCCAAAGCTGAGAGATACACTAAGATTCTTCTCAGGTATGAATTCTTCACTGGATTTTACTTACAACCACTAAAAACAATTTATTCTTTAGTCTCCCAAAACAACTTCTGAAATACATCAATCGCCTAGTCAATGGACACAGCGTGCTTCCTCATAAAAAATATCACTCCTGCATACAGTTACAGAAAAATTAACTTTATCATTGGACTAACCACAGCAAAAAGAATATGTGAAGTCATATTCCAAACTTGGGGGCTTGGAACCATTTTACTTCTTCCTCTCTACAAAAACAGTCGTGATGTACCTGTTGTAAAGAAATGGGATTCAAACCTAAATCCACATTTTGTAAACTGCATTCTCTGCAGCGTCCAGGTCAGAATTCACGATCCTAAACACCTCAGGAGGGATCATCTTTGTGGCCCTCCTCTGGACCAGGTTATGCAGCCCAGGATACAGTTGGCTTTCTGCGCTGTGAGTGCACTTTGCCAGCTCATGTCCAGCTTTTCATCCACCAGTACCCTCCATGTCCTTCTCTCACTGAGCCACTGACCGCTACTCTCTGAACACAACCATCCAACCAATTCCTCATCCACCCAACAGTCCATCCATCCAATCCGTATCTCTCCAATTTAGAAAGAAGGATGCTGCAGGGAACGGTGCCAAAGGCCTTACAGAAGGCCAGCTAGATGACATCCATAGCTCTTCCCTTGTCCACTGATGCANATAGCTCTCCCCTTGTCCACTGATGCAGTCATTCCATCATAGAAGGCCCCTGGGTTGGTGAGGCAGGACTCGCCCTTGGTGAAGCCATGCTGGCTGTCTCAAATCACCTCCCTGTGCTCCATGTGCCTTAGCATAGCTTCTAGGAAGATCTGTTCCGTGATCTTCCCAGGCACAGAGGTGAGGCTGACAGGGCGGTAGTTCCCAGGGTCTTCCTTTCTATCTTTCTTAAAAATGGGTGCAATGTTTCTCTTTTTCCAGTCACTAGGGACTTCACCTGAATTTTCAAATGTCCTTAAATATGCACACACAATCAAACTCTAAGGTTTTGATGAGCCATTTAAAATGAAAGTTGAATTAAGCAAAGCAGCAAATAAAACTCCCTGAAATTCAAATACTTAAATAACCATCCAGGTCGTCTCTGTATTTCTAAAGCTCTGTATCTTCTGATTCTGTATGATAAGAAGACGACAGCTGTGCCTAGTGACTGCAGGTGCCAGCTCATGGAACCTCCCACTGCCTGCCAGTTCTGGTAGTAATTTAGTTTATTATTTCGGCAAGTTCTTTAACCTACTGTGCTTCAGTGACCTGATCCGGTAATGAAGAAAATGATGGTTTGTGATTATATAGAAAGCTATGGTCGGAAAGTGTTACACGAGAGTAAGGCGTCATCTAAAAAAGGAGGACAAGGAAAAAATGAATAATCATTCTTCTGATATATCTTATACAAGCATAAAGGAAAAATAATATAGGAAAAGGAAAATGTGTCTCTGAATCCAGTCCTTCATACAGAAATGAACTATTGTAAATGATCTGCCTGGTAAGTGTTTGCAAGACGGGGGTCCAATTCAACAAACCAAGACAACTTAGGTGACAATGATAAAAGTTCATTATTTCACAGCTGCTGCAAGGTCCTACTAAATGATCCATACAGCTGTTGTCTTAAACTACATACAAGTTTTCAAAATCTTGGAGACAAAGCATGTGGTAACACGATTCTACCTAATATCCTGACAAGGGCAAAATATATTTAAAAGTAGGTACCTGGTTACAATCTGGTACATAAAGATAAAAACAATAAGTAAAATCGCCAAGCTCCAGGTGGCATCACGAACACAGCAGATGGGAACACTTGTCTCTATCTTGCAGCACACGATTTGTGGAGAGGGGAGAAAAAGGGACGGATGGGGCAGGACTGAGAATGGGTATGCAAGTGCCCCATCCCGTTCCAGGACAGCTAAATTTGTCCAGCATCCTATGGTTTGCAGGTAGTATCCTAGACAAATGTCTCTTGTTATAATACACAGCACTCTTGCAAGGTTTCCCAGGTTTGGGGAGATGTGCTGTGTCATTTCAGTTAGGAACAGATTGCTATGCTCCAGTGACAAACTAATATAGAGAATCCTGAAAGAGACCTTTGCAGTTGCTCTACACTTAATCTCCCAGATTATTGTTTTTACACTTTCACTTAATACAACGTGTGTGCAAACAACCACTAGTACTTAATCTAACTTAAAAGCTGAGAAGCAGTATCTTATAAAATTGATACACTTATTAAATAATAAATATCTTTTTCTAGAGAAAAGTATTTGGCAATATAAAGAGAGATCTATACCTAAAGTTATGATTCTAACCTTGAGTTTTTGCTTCAAAAACTTGTTTCTTTATGAAACAAAATAAATGGAGTTACCTCCCAGAGGATCCTTTTCCTCTTGGGAATAGATATTGGTAATTAACTTAACGGACCACTGGATGCAATCTTTCCTTCATATACATGAAGCTGATATAGCACTTATCAGAAAGAAAAGACTTCTCAAGGAACATAACACAAAAATGACATTTGCAAGTAGTTTTTTGCAGCCTGCATTGCTGGTAAAATTAAATATATTTTAATCCTCATAAATTGACAGTTTCCCATAATCAAAAATCAAGTAACCATTGAAAATATCATTAAAAATTAGAGCAGATTTCAGAAAAGCCAAATCGATACACCCCAGTGTATCCCACTTCATTTACTGCAAACTACTTCTCCAGACAAGAAATAAAAGGCAGGTTTAATCGTCTAACAGAGTTTCAGAAAGAGAAAAAAGTTTATAACAGGAATTGAGTATGCCACATTTGATATACTCTTATTCTATTCATGTGCTACTTTTTTTTAAGCCTCCAATATTTCTGAAATGAAAAATTAGATGAAAGCAATGCAATGTCCATCTATGTCTCATATTACTACTAGTGTTCACATTAAGTAGCAGGAATTTTAAATCTCACAGAGGCAATTTGGGGGCTTGAAAGGTGCCTTTTCATGACCTTTGAATCTATTTAGATTTTGGGACGTTATCAATATTTTATCATGCGATACAAAATAATTAAACAATTTGTAGCCAAGTTCACTGAGTATGGATACAAACACACATACCAACACACCATCAAAGGGCTAAGTACAAATTTCCATCTCTTGCTGCAGCATATGTTAAAAAAAAAAAGAAATCTAACTTCATGGCTTTCACTTAAGTAATTCTGAAAATAAATAGAAAAACACATTTTAAAAAAATAAATACATGGTCTTCCTTACATTTCCTGATAGCTAGAAATATGGGAGGGGTCTGCTAATCCCCAGTACAGAAAAGAGTGAGGGCAAACATTTGCTATTGATGTGGCGATATGGTCTAAAGCAATACAGAGAAATCCTTCTTGAATGAAATGAAAATGAAATTAAATGAAAGTGAAAACGAAAATGGTGAAACTGATCCCTGTCCAGAGGAGCCAGGACGTGGCTAAGGAGATCTTATTCTATGGACAGATTTCTCTAGATACAAACAAGATCAATGGAATACCCCATTTAACCCTTCACAGGCAAATCCACATCTTGCTTCCTCTATAAGAAGGTGGTTTGGGAAAGAAAGGGAGCGATACACAGCCTGAAGAACTGAAGTCATGCCAGGTATTAGTAATGGAGGGGATCCAGAAAGCATGTTCTTTCCTTGAGTCCTTTCTTACAGAAATACACTTTTCTCCTTTTTTTATGATGAGTAGCTCCAGGGATTTCTTGCACAGACCTGGCTTCCATTACATTACTTTAGACTTTGGAAAGGTCTCTTGTGAGGGGTGAATATCCACCTACAACTTTTGTAACTCCAAAAGCTAAACGCACAAAACTGACAAAATATGGGCGTCACACATCTGATGCAGTCCTAATGCTTCACTGGTAATAGGGACACCATAGCTCATGGTCATTAGAAACATCATTTCTCTGGGAATTAGGAGAATTTATTTTATTTCAGCAAAACACATTAATTTTGTTGAGTTGGCACAATTAATTTATGTTGCCACTGTAGATAGCTATTTGAAACGTATTCAAGCAGTTGAACACATCCTTTTGTTCAGGCGTGGAAAACACCACATTACCTGGAAGCATAGAAAACATGTTGAATCTATTTGCCTCCTTTTTCTCATCATCAATTACGAATGGTTTTAAAACTTTAGCTAAGTTTTACTCATGTACACTGTCCTCTGGAAGTACCATATTTCTTTGTTTTTAAGATGGAGCTGCTCCGTCCCCTGGGTGTTTTTCTGGAGTACAGACAAGTTTGGCTGGTTGGTTGGTTTTCTTTGATGATCAGCAGCTACCACATTTGTAATCATTGCAACGCAGATGGAAATCATTCTTTTACTAAAAGATCATACAACTTTAAAGAGAAACTAAACCCCATAAGTAATTTTTAAGGAGTAACAGCAGATTGGGACAAGACCACAGATGACAAAAAATGTCTCTCAGGTTACATTTAACCTGATTAAATAAGAACTGTTTGTCTTTACCCACTCCCAAAAGCCTTTTTGGAGCTGAGACAACAGATGTTTGTCACTACAGCTAGTCACATGCTGCAATTTCACTCTGGTGAACATATTTTGGAAACAAGCTAATGAGGTGATCTGCAAGAAACGTGTTTGCTCCCCTTTGCCTAATATTTCATTACAGATGTCATTTGCCCTTCATCACTAGGCAGAAACAACCTGTAATGACTTCATCCTGTAAAAAGAAATTTTAAAAATTATAATGGAATGTTTTCTAGAAATGCATCTAAAAAGTCAAATTTGCACCAGTATCTGTAGTTCTCCAAAAAGACAAAATTGAGAAATCAGGTGTGCAGAAACTGAATGTTCCCATAAAAATGTGAAGTACTTTTCTTTGTATATTTTGCGAGATTGTTATGTGATTTCTTCCCACCTTGATTCTCTCCACTGCACTGTGCTTTCTAGAGTGTACCTTTTACCAAGTTTATCTATCAATCTCGGTAAAAGTTACAGCAATATTTCCAAAGTTTTGTGCCAGAGGAGTTTTGGACAGATTTGGACTTTCCATTGAGAAGTGGAAATTTTCCAAGGATGAAGACTCCTTTTCCAATTGTTTCTAGTCATTACGTAGAAAAGTAAATCCTTTTATTGTGGTGTTTGCTGTCTTCAGGATCCAAAACAAACATTAAACACATCAATGAAGACACATGCCATTTTGCATTTACTGGCCCAAAGTAGACTCTTTCCCTTCTCCATAAGCCACAGGACTGAAAAATGTTCTGCAGTTTCTAAGCACTCCTGGCACAGCGGAAGCCGTGAAGCTTTAGGAAGTACAGCATTACATACAATCTTTAACACATATTAGTTGTGTAAGATCCTGTTAAAAAATAAAACCAAAATGGCCTTTATCTGAGGTAAATATTAGTACATTAGAGAATTCTAACAACGTTACAGATTGTGTGGAAATACATTCCTGGGAACTTCACACAGTTTCGGCTTTAATTAGGCCATTCATTTCTGTAGTCATCACGACAAGAAAGACAAAGAATAACAAGAACATAAGAAACAACAGGAAGAGTAAGTGAATCTGGATTCTGCTGCTTTTTTGCTAACGACTTACCGTGCTTTTCTTTAATGAGACATTTTCGCATTTACATCTAGTCAGTTAAAAAGAGAATTAAAAGTAGTTTCAAACACTACATCTGTCCTTGAGTCATTCTGCCAATTTTTGTGACTTTACAAACACATTCCTTTCCAAACATTTCCCTCTCCTCGCTGTGTGAAGCAATCAGACATAAAACAGACAAACTGAAAAAAAAGTCTTCCATTTATGATATTGCTGTCATTTGTAACAATGGCAGGGTAAAGACTTATTGGACAGAAATATAATGCTTATGTAGAAGCATTAACTTTAAGTTGGATATCAAATTGTTTTCCATTTATCTGCAATGGGGTTGGAGAACACTCTTGAAAGCAGAATAAAAAATTAATCTTACTGGGACAGTAACTGCGACACTATTGAGTGCGACAAACTGAGCTGCAGTTTTAAAAGAGATCAAACAAAAGCGGATTAGCATTCAGTTAGCTTCACTTATATTCTGCACAACTCGTGTCTAGTGAGATCAGACGAAGTGAATTTGCAGAGTCTGGGGGACAAGACACGAGAGACCGGTGACGGCAGTACCCTGCATCCAGAGACCCTGTGAGTTACGCAGCAAACCAAACACTTCCAGGCAAATCTGTGGAGCACCAGCCTGTAGGAGACAACAGCATGGCTGAACAAAAAGGCAAAGCACAAAATCACCACTGGAAAGATTTGGGCCTTTCAGTGTTTTCCATTATTGGTGGTTTTCCTCAACGTTTTTATTTTTTTTATTTGAGTTTTGAGTTTAATGTGATATAAAACTAATATTTTAAAGAATGGTACAGTCAAAAGGTTTCTCCGGAACCAGTTACTCTAATGGTAACTGAAGAACTGAAGATTTACCAAACATCACAGAATCAGGTTTTGCATTTAGAAATTAAGTACGCAGAAATCACTCTCAGTCATTCTCCCATGGCAACATCCAAAGATGTGACTCAGCAATTTCACAGTTACGACTCAGCAAACTCCGGTTTGCGACACAGCAATTTGGTATGGTCACAACTCTGGAAAACACAAGATTGTAGGTTACACTCAGAGCCTTAAAATCTGTCCTGGACTAAGCATGACGAAAGGAAATAGTCACTAATGTGCAATTGCTTTTTCAGAGATCCTCACAGTCTGGTGGGAACTGTATTACAGGGTTTGGAAATATTTAGTACTCACGTACTTCCTCTGCACTGTACAGTTTGACGTATTTATCTACCCTGTGCATTGGCTTCATTTTGTACTACGCAGCAGTAGGGAACATGAACAAATGCCTTCCTGTTAATGAAATTAGTTGTTTAAACTAAAGCAAATGGCGATGTAATACCAAATAAGTGGGATAGATGGTTTGATTGATTTATTGAGGAAACTGTGAAGTATTAACTGCTTATACTATGAAGACAGTTTAACATGGTCAATAAGATTGCAAATTAAAAATACGCTTCCAAAGAAAAAGAATGGGAACAAGAACAGAGTACCTACTGAAAAATGAAATTAATCAAGCAAAATTGAAATCGATTAGCAATTAATAATACTCTCAGGACTTCATAAACTTCTGCTTTGGATGACAGAAATAGTCAACACGGTTTCCATGAATTTAAGTTGAGGCCTTGGGCAGACACCTCAGAGCGAATGACATTTTAGAAGACACTTTGTCTTGTCATATCTAAAACTACATCTGTACCCTCCCATCAAATACTCGATAGACTGTGTGGAACGGCAAAGAAACTAACATGTGAATTCATAATAAATGCTTCAAGTTAGGTTAGATTTAGATACCTCTAAAACGCAAGAATGAAAATAATCTCAATTAAACTTCATTAACCTATGACGTCCTAAAATATATCCTTAGAGCTTTCTAAGTTTTCAAATCTAAAGTTAAATAAAAGGGCTAAAGTTCATTTTAATCACAAAGTTTTAATTCATCTTCTAATATCATTATTAAAAAGTCGATATTTTAAAATATTTCAAGTTTAATAAAGTCATCCACTTTTATATTAAATGAAGTAAGGTCTTCAAATTTATTACTGTCAGCAATGGTTGGAAAATGATTTTTGAGTTTGTTTTTCACTTTTTTCCTAGTTTATTCCAAACTTTTTCACATGATAATATTTCTATCCTTCATCATAATTCACTTCTATATGCATATGAAATTCATATCTTTGGTAATTCATCTCCTTTCAACATTACTATCATTAAATACATAATAAAGTAAATGTATTCTCATATTTAATGACATAGTGTGGATGTAACTTTTGAAATGATGATGTGTTATGTTTTAAATTACTATCCTTGCTTATTTCCACTACATATGTACTTGATAGAATCAGGTAAAGTGATATTATTTCATATATTTTCAGAATAATATTTAAAAAAAACCCCAAGCTGAAATAAATACTCCTACATAAATTATTCCAAAAGTTGCCTTAAATATTTTTTTAACTGCAAATGATATAATAGTCAAACCATCACAAGAAGGAAAATTATATTTATTTTGTCCTATTTTGAAATGTTTGGGATTATAATTCTAACACTTCAGAGGACATAAACAAAATATGTATTGCAGAAGTGTATCAATTTTCAATATAAATAAAAATATAAATTAAGCTATGAAGGAGTTTCATTTGCATTAAGTAATTCAGAAATTGAGTCTATCAAGTGTTTTTATTAGGCTAAGTTGAAGTTAAAAGAACCTTTATGATGAGTACTGGATGATACAGGACATTTTCAGTATTTTAAAGAACTGATTCTCCTATCACAAAATTAGTTCTTATTATATATTACTTTACATATTTTCAATCTTATCCTAGTATTCTCCAGAAGTTTAGATTTGTTGAGTGAAGTAGGGTCTGCTTGTGTGAAGAAAGGGCTTTTCTCTCAGATACTTCATCCAATGCACAAGCCTTGGAACTCAACCTTACGTTTCCTGGTGGTGACCAGTGCTACAGGTGGGAACCTGAGTATTCATTTATATGAAAAAAACTGAAACGAACTTGATACTGTGATGGTTCGTTGCAAATTTCATTGCCGGAAAAGATTGAAAAATAATCAATCAACTGGAAAAATAAACTAAGCTGATTCTTTTCAAATGCACAAGTGAAACTTTGCCAGTCTTGCATTCTGTAAGATCAGAAATGCTTGATACAGTTTTGTGTTAAAATTATTTCCATAGAATCATAGACTGATTTGGGTTGGAAGGAACCTTAAAGACCATCCAGTTAAAACTTCCCCCGCCACAGGCAGGCACATCCTCCACTGGCCCAGGTTGCCCAAAGCCCCATCCAACCTGGCCTCGAACACCTCCAGGGATGGGGCATCCACAGCTTCTCTGGGCAACCCGTGCCAGTGCCCAGAACAGGTTCTTCACCCACTATCCATGTCACCAACAATAACACCGACTGAATTCCTATCATGTTTTCTAAGTAAAATGCAAACACTAATTAAGCAAAAGACTACAACTGAGGATTCCATTCGCATTCTTTCACAGTTATTTGCCAGAAGTTCACTTGCAAATTTGAAGATATTGCAACATAAGATTACTTTGCTACAGTCAGTAAATTTGCAGTGTCATTTTGAAATCTCTGTATAGAAGTCTGTGCATCAGCCTTATTTATAGCAAAAAGCAAAATTTAAAAAGGCCTTTTTGAAAATTTAGAAAACGTACATAGATTTTATGGCAACAGTAGCAAAAAAGTCCTACTGGAAATAAATTTTGATTTTCAAGAACTTTGGAGACTATAAATAACATTTTTAATAAATTTTCATTCTTACAAATGCCTCAGAAATAGAAGAATGGTCATAAATTGTAAAACAACTTATAATTTAATTTTCTCAAAAATATATTTGATTTTTTTAACTTCTTTCATCAAGTAAAGATTGCTTATGTTTCTCTCTATCTGTTTTTTAGGGAAGACTGTTGTAGAAATGAAACATTTAAGCTGCTCTGCATCAAGTAAAAGATAAAAGGAGTCATCTATTCAGCAGGAAAAAAAAAATAGGAGATAGTCCAGACAGACATATTTTAGTGAGTGACTGTCAGTCACCATTTTGGACTCCCAATTGGTATCTGCATCAAGTGTTCTATGTAACTCCTTCTCCATCCTATGTTCACAAAGCTGAGGTGACAGAGACGGGTAACTATCCCTGAATACCCAGTGTGGGAGATGTGTTACACCTCTCAAACATTTTGCATAGTGGCATTTACTCGTAAAATGTTACTAATCCAAGGGGTTTGTGTGAACAGAAAACTACAGTTTTTATTAGCAGGAAAAAAAAGCACCCTTCTTTTCTAATGATCACTACAGAAGTCATCTGAAAGTTGTAACTGCTTTGATGAGAAGTTGGGTTCAGGAATCCCAGGGATTTTAACCTCTGAGTACATAAAACACGATGCAACTAGCTAGAGCTGGGTAAATAGTCCTGAGGCCAGGCAGGAAGAAGATAAATGCAAAATAGAGTTTGAGTTAAATCCATATAGTACACACTGCTCTGGTTGGGTGTTTAAGACAGACAACTGATGAGATTGACGAAAATCATTATATTTATCTCTAGCACAAGGTTTTGTTGCATATTTCTGTAATCTTATGCTATTTAAAATGGTTTTTAATTTAAACATTTTATAAAAAATGTTTATTTCAAACAAAAAGTAAAAATGTCCATTTAAAAAATGTTGAAACAAAACACTGCAGATTTTCTGAAATAAAATGCTTAATTTTTAAGGTAAAAATTAACTACTTTGATATTTTGCATTCTTTTCCCTTCCTTTTCGATTGAAACAGATAACAAATTTAACATGGATTTGTATTTTCAGCTCCTCTACAGGATTTTGGGGTTTGTTTGGTGGTTGGTTTTTTGGGGTTTTTTGTTTTGTTGTGGGGTTTTGTTTGTTTTTTGTTTGTTTGTTTTTTCCCCTAAGTTTGACGGTGTTTGAAACTACCTTTTGTAGCTCTATACGAGTCATCTTTGATGCAGGCCAAGCAACCAAAGGTGTCAGACTAGGTCTTCCTGCAAGGGCTGCCCAAATCCATGGCTGCTTTACTTAGGCAATCAGCTTGGATGACATCAGGTCCTAACACTGTGATACAAAGCTAATAAAAAAGAATTTCATCAAGCAGCTGTTAATTGATATTTTCAGTTACTACATAGCTGCCTGATTTCAGTTTTTACTTAGGCAAGTGCCTCTTTTGTCTTTTTTTAAACATTCATTATTCACATTTAGAAAAGGATACAGGAAAAATTTTAATAACGGGAAAAAAATCTTTTAATTATTGATCTAAACTATCATAAACTAAATAATCCAGAAATGTTAATTTAAACCTACTTTCACTTCTATGCAGACTGCATTGCAATGAATAAGTTACAGACTATCCTCCACAGAACAATATACTCTGTAACAAATCTTGGGCTGTATTTCCTCCCTTATTTTTAGTCCAAAATGTGATTCCAAAAAGATATTATTAAGTTATAACATCTTAGTCATTTTCAAGCTCCAGGCACTTAAGGTGCTGAATTTTAGATTGCTTTTTTATATTCTGCCTGTGCCTAGCTTCCTTACTGTATGTTAAGTTATTAAAACTGTCTGCTCCAATTTCCCCTCTGCTTAGGAAGATATGACAGAAAGATGAAAAAAGACTACCTTTAATCCTGAAAAGCTAAACATACCATAAAAAATGAAACAGTGGAAGCTATAAGGAAACAGTGGAAACGAATAGTGCCTCACCAAGGTAGTTTACATCGCGTGGTCACTGAAAATACACTAAGCTAAGACTGTGTGACAGAACCCAAGTCTGGCTCTTTCTTCTGGAAACACAACTGCTATTCCTCATATTTTGAGCTTCCACTAGAAGGCCCTAATAGAAAAGAAATTCCATGAAATTAGTCTCATTATAAGAATTTTTTTAAAAGCAAATTGAAAGGTTATTCGGTAGAGTGAGACCACCAATTTTTAAATTTCACTTTTACTTAAATGGAAAAGGTTAAATTCGGGAGAGAAGATTTCAAAATACTGATTAATGACTAAACACTTAGTCTGAATCAATGTCCGTTCTCACAGCTATCAATACTGGAATTGAATTTTATCATGGCAAAACGTCTATGTGCAACTCTTGCTGTCCTGGAAAAGTAAGGAAGGGTCAGATATGGGTGTCCATGACTAAAGTATCAGAGGGTTTATTTCTATTTGTAAGTGGAATTTGAGGTTGCAGTATGTAATCTTAGCAACTGTTCCACAATAGATGGCATAATTTAAAAGAAAAAAAAATGAAATCCATTGTTGCATATATTTATTTAACTAAGAGCCATCAGGTGCAATTATGTTTTGCGTGTTCCACATTAACATATATCTACCATATCATAAATTTCTTCAGATAAATTTTGGGG